>CAJQZJ010037497.1:1423266-1487765 GCA_907164525.1 Lophiomys imhausi | reverse complement strand
TCTTCTTCTTCTTCTTCTTCTTCTTCTTCTTCTTCTTCTTCTTCTTCCTCTTCTTCTTTGGTTAGTGTTTCAGTCTCTGTAAGCCTCTACAGGTCTAGATTGGTTGGTTCTGTTGATCTTCATGTGTTGATCTTGATCCCTCTGGGTCTCTATACTCCTCCTCCCTCTCTTATATAGGGCTCCCAGAGCTCCACCTAATGTTTGACTGTGTGTCTCAGCATCTGTTTTGATCGGCTGCTGGGAGGAATTTCTCCTAGGATAGTTTACTGGTTCCTGTTCCTTTGGGTCTGTGGGTTGTAGGATAGCTATCCTGTACTTATGGCTAACCTCCATCTATAAGTGAGTACATCCCATGTGTATCTTTCTGAGTCTGGGTTCTATTGTGCTATCTTAATGAATCACCTGATATGTTAAACCAACAAAGAGAAAGGTGTGACTGCAATACTAGAAGTTGCCGTTCACCATTTTAGCCATATTAGCTAAACAGTGGATCAAATGACATATGCATTTTCCAGTATGATGTACCAAGAACCCAGTATCACTTCTGCAATATTCTTGCTGAAAATTTTTACTACACAACTAGATGTGGAAGATCATCAGACAAATCCAGATGAAAAGAAAGGTTTCTATAAAGCAACTCCCGTATACTCTCAATTCAAAATTATTCATGAGATTAAAAAAAAGGAGTGCTACATTAGATAAAAAGAATGCAAAGGAACATGAAGAAGTAAATGTTGTACATAGCCTTTAAATTAGGTTCCTTGATTTAAAAATAAAGCTAAAGGGTACATTGTTGGAACAATTGGACAAGTTTGAATACAGACTAAATAATACAGATACTAAATAATAATATTGTGTTGGGTTTGTATTGAATTGTATTCAACCAAAGTTTTAGAAATGATTTGATATGATCATTGTTTGAGAGTAATATAGTAAAACATCCTTATTCTTTCTTCCTATCTGTTTTTATATGTTTGGTGCAGGTATGTTGTATGCATGTATGTATACACAGGTGTAAATGTGTATGCTTGTATATTCAGAGGCTAGGGAAGGGTATTAAGTTCCTTCCTATATCCCTGTCTGCCTTATTCACTTGACACAGAATCTCTGGCTGAACTCGAGCTCACTGTTTAGGCCAGGCCAACTAGCCAGGGAGCTTCCAGGATCTGTCTACCTCTTCTTCCCAGTCTTGGGGCATGTGTACAGCCAGGCCCAGCTATTTCCCAGGTTTTAGGGATTTGAATTCAGGTCTCTGTGTTACTGTTACCCACTGAGCCATCTTCCATCCATAACATTTTTATTCTTTAGTGAATATATACTAAAGTACTTAGGACCATATATACGTAAGGCCTGCAACTTATATTTAGATGGCTTGTCACAAATATATGTAAAATTCATATGTATTTTAGATGCCTTCTTATGGGTAATTTTTTCAAAATAAAGGGTAAATCCTAATCAAGTGTCAAGAAAAGCTGAGATTAAAAATAATTCACACAGAGATATATTTAGAAGCCATTTTAAGACTCAAAAGTTTAAAGATTATACCCTACAACTCTTCAGAGATCCATAAATAGACTACATACAAAAGCATCACTAGCTATAAATAGATGAGAGAACAATGCCATCCAAGTTCTCAGAGAAACTTGGTTTGAACATAGATCTCTGTGCGCAGCCAATAGAACTACAAGCACAGTGGAAGAGGGAAGGGAAAGGACGCATATTTTGAGGCACATTGAGGCTAAGAACCTTTGCTCCACAGATCTCCTCTGAAATAACCAGTCAAAGGTACATTCCACACATGCCTCCTTGCTACCTTGCCTTCAAAGTTTAAAAAACAGAGGGCTGCTCCGGGGAGTCCCCCTTGGCCCTCTCCCAAAGCAAATGGTGGCAAATGGACAATGCACTTGTAACAGGATGCAAATTCAAATGGCTTTAAGAGGTCATTGCCCTCCAACTGTGAAATGATGACCTGCTAAGTTATGTGCTTAACTAATTTCCACCCAATAGCATGCCATAAAATTGGGAAAGCAGTTCCTCAGGGAAGCTACATCCCACAGGAGCAATGTGCACAAAGAACACTGGAAGGATCACAACTTCCCTTGTGTTTATGTTCTGGCTGAGTTCTCTAAGATCTGTTTCTGTTGTGCTTTGAGGAAGGGTGTATAGTTACTCCTTCATGGTGTGTCTCTTTCTCCTTATATTACTAATTTAAGGGACAGAAGACAAAGAATTCTTACCAGTTCCTACAGGAAAGTTATATTTTCTTTTCCAATGAGTAGCCAGTCTTTTCACAAGTTTTTTTTTCTAATGAGTAGCCAGTCGTTTCACAAGTTTGAAGGTTTTTGTTTATTTGTTTGTTTGTTTTTAAAGAAAAAGTCAGCAGAATTGTTAAGAACGAGCTAAGAGGCAATGAGTGAAGCTTCTACATCATGAATGCCCAATG
This sequence comes from Lophiomys imhausi, assembly GCA_907164525.1. Lineage (NCBI taxonomy): Eukaryota > Metazoa > Chordata > Mammalia > Rodentia > Muridae > Lophiomys > Lophiomys imhausi. Next base: position 1,485,322 of record CAJQZJ010037497.1, on the reverse strand, counting down.
ATAGCCAATAATTTCAATTTCTCTAGCATTATGTCTACATACAAAAAAATAAAATGAAATAAGAGTATAAAACAGAAGAGATACCTTTTCTCCAAACTATGTAATGTTGGACAACAGCTTTGCAGTTATTTGTATAGTTTTGGTATTGTCCACTGGTGGCTCATGCCTGTGATCTTAGCACTCAACAAACTGAGATAGGAGGATTGCCATGAGTTTGAGGCCAGCCTGAGCTATATACTGCCAATACATCCAGGGCCACATAACAAGATCTTATTACATAACAAGAAGGATCATAACAAGATCCTTCTCTAAAGGAGAAAGGAGTTAGGAGGGGGAAAAGGGAGAAGAGATCAGGACAGCAAGGAGGAGGAGATAGGAGGCAGAAGAGGAGGAGGGAAGTCTTTCTTCTATGTCCATTATTTTTCACATCAAGTCTAGTGTTTGGTATTTATCTGATACTCAAGAAATATTTGTATGGGAATGTGAATGATGGAGCAAATAAATAAATAACAAAGCTGGAGTCGGTTAAAGCCTAGGTCTCTGACCTCGTGGGTCTTTCCACAGTACCAAGGTACTCCCCTGTGGCTGTAAAAATGGGAGATTCTGACAAAGTATGTACCAAGACCAAGGACTGTGATCCTCCATCTCATTTCATGTCACGTTATGGTTTAACCAATGTTTACTGCTCTTTGGTGTATTTACTTATCTGAGGCCAGTCATAGTAAAGTCCTAGTTAAGGCTCCGTAGCTCTTTGCTGTGGACAATCACTCAGGGTGAGGCCTTTCACATGGCCTTTCAACTAGACTGTTGTGTTAAAGGAGACTGGAAAGCCAGGAATTAGAAGGCAGGAGCGTGTTCTGCTGCAGCCTCAGAAAGCCAGTGTCCAGGATCAGAGAGAACAGCGGGGGTTCCCTTTCTCCCTGCTGAGTGTCACCTGCCCCTGACCCTGATACTCACTCCTTACTCTGAAAGCAAAACCCAGCATGTGTTTGCAGGCTAAATCTCTGTTCCCAAGAGGAGGATCTAAGTCACTTATGCAAGGTTATGAAGTACCTCCTCATCTAAGATAGGACCCTTTTGTTTTGACCTTCAACTCAAGCTGACCTCAATTATCATTCCAGAACATGATAGGAGCATACTACACACGCATGTATGCACTCTCACACACATACATATACAATTGCTTTATACCTCAGAGACATTAGGTTTAATGAGGCATTTGTCTCAAAGCATAGCTGGTGTTTATAATGACATCCTGAGCAGAGAAATTGCATTCCTGATTTCTTACCCCTTTCTCCTTATCAAATACCTTTTCCTTAGGAAAAGAAGCTAGTGGGGGAGCCAAGAGTTTGGACAGCAAAACTGAGGAGAATGCTGAAACACCTGCCCTGGAGGACTCCTCATTATCACCTCTAGAGAGCCAGCAGCAATCCTGGCAGGTTGCCACAGACATCGAAAACACGGAGAGGTAAGTGGAACAGTCCCCTGAACAGATGCTGACCTTCCTCCAGTCAGGGTTCTTGGGGCCACTGAGAGTGCAAGGTTCTATTTCAGGTTTGGGAGAAACAGGGCTCTCCATGGTCTGACGGAACAGCTAGGCTTCCAGGAACTTGGAGTCTGCCTCATCTGCAGAAGGAAAGCTGGGAAAAGAGCAAGGTATTAGCAGGGGTTTCTATCACTGTTGACAAAACCACTGAGAGAAGAACTCAAAGGTGAAGGATTTGTCTGGTCTCATGATTTCAGAGGTTGAGTAGCTGACTCCATTGTCTTTAAGCCTGAGACAGTACAGGGGAGCCTGTAGCAGAAGACACCACTCACCTCATGACAACCAGAAAGCAGAAGGGGCAGGAGGCAAGATGTGTCCCTCAAAGGCATACCCCTGGTGACATATGGCCTACTTCCTCCAACTGTGTCCCATCTCCTGCTTTGCCCTATCTCCCAGTAATGCTGCCCAATAATTGACCTATCAATGCATGAGCCTGCCAATTAGGGTAGAGCCCTCATAGTCCAACCACCTCTTAACGGTGCCTCCAGCTGGGGACCACATCTTCAACACATAAACTTTTGGGAACATTTTATGCTCAAACTGCAGTAAGTAGTCCACACCCTACAGGGTGACAGTAGCAGGCAGGATCTATAACCATTCAGGCTCCTACACCTCCAGCTAACATATCACATCTCCATGGACAATGAAAACAATCCAGAAGTGGCAGTGCACAGCTGTAATCCCAGGATTTAGGAGGCCCTGTCTCACAAAGAGAAGAGAAAAGGAAACAGTGTACTTTCTTAGAAGAGAAAAAGGCAGAGTTATTACCATCACAATGTGTCCATTGGCTAGTTCCTAAATCACCCTTTTGTTTAAGGGAAAAGAATCTGAATTATCCAAAGTTACTTCCAGTAGGTTCTTAGATGTCGGGTATTTGGAATGTCCTGCTTAGCTTTTGGACTAAGTCACAGGTTTTCAGAGCACCTCCTCTTTTCCTCTCCTGGAATATGGAATATGGAATTGATCACTTTCTCCAGGAAAGGAAAATTCTACAGTGTCTGTTTCCTTGGGGAAAAGAAAGCACTAATAAATAATGAATAAGGACCCATTCCATCCACACGTTGAAAATACCATTCTGTGAAGCAAAAAGGGGAGGTCCATGTGTGGCCTTTGCACTAATACATTTTTCTATGAATGTCTCCAGAGCTGGCACAAAGCAGCTGAATGAACTTGGGGGTAATTCTACTCCATGCTCTCTCTGGGTTGAGTCACTGACAAGATAATGAACATTTTATTTTTTATTTTATTTTATTTTTAGGAATGGAAAACACGATGGCATTTATAGCCATTGTGGTTCTACTTTCAGGTTGTAATATAATTCTAAAGCTAATTACCAAATTTCTGTGTTTATAGGAAATTGGAGCATGCAGTAATTGTGTGCTATTAGTGTATCCTACATAACCTTCGATATACAATAATTCAAACAATAAAGCTTGTTTGTCTCAGTTTTATAGAAGTATGAATGAATGAAGAAAGGTTATGTATCTTCACTGATAAAGTAAAAGATTCTTTGTTCTGTTCCTAGAGAAAGGGAGTACATCTGTAAGAATGTCATGGTTGGGGCAGGAACCACCTGTAAGGCTGTTTCCTTTTCATACACCTCGGACAGCAAGCAGTTAGATCCACGCCTAGTGCTTTAGGAAACATGGCAGTAAATGTAGAGAAGGGTAGCCTGCAGTGTTGGCAATGTTGCTGGCCAGCATGTAAGTCCAGATTTCGGTCAAAGGAGATAGGTAAGCCTGAGGGAAACAGACAGCAAGAAACCCAGGCAGGGATGAGCTTCTTTGGTATTCCGTTTCTCTCTGCCCAGTACTCCATGCGTCTCAAACTGGGCTGGCATTTAGCTCACCAGGGGAGCTCTTTAAAAGTCACTGCTGGTGTCTTTTCCAGAAGCCAACCCAATCAGGTTCTCTTCTTGGGTGCAGGGCTAGCATTGCAAAGTGATAATTGAGCTTCATCCCAGCATGCTTAGTCTTTCCCCTCCCACCCAGTTTGACAGGAGATCTTACCAGGCAGCACTATCGAGGGTAGCCCTGCCTCCTTGCGCCACCTCTTCTTTCTGCTTCATCCGTATGCCATGCTCGTAACATTGTATCAGCCTCACACCCTTGGACCCATTCTGAATGTTCCAAGGGTCTGTCTACTCACTCACGAGGCTGCTCTCCTTTCCTTTTCCACTCAGCAGTGCCTGAGACTTCAACTTCCTTTTGTGTATTAACCTCAATCTTAACCGCGAGCAAGGGTAGGCTTGGGTGTGTGCCCTCTCCCAACAGCACTCCCCCAACACTACGCTGTAGAGCAGTGGTGCTTTGTGAGACTGAAAGTTTCAAGCCTGAAATTACATGGTGGTCCTTTCCTCAACTGAAAACAAGAAGTAGTAAATATAAAATCTTTCATTTGGAGGTTTTTCTTTCTCTCCCTTCTTTTTTAGTACTAGATATTGGGCCTATAGCCCCATGCATGCTAAATAAATGTCCCACCACTGTATCTTCAGTACCCACCCTCTTCCTTCTTTCCAACTTTTGGTTTGAGACAGGATCTCACTAAGTTGCTCTGGCTAGCCTTGAATCACTGTAGCACAGACAGACTTTGGACTTTTGATTCCCCCTGCCTCTGCCTCATGAGTAGCTCCAAGCTCAGGCTTGTGCAATTTGCTTTAGTTCAATGTTAGAATTTTCTTCCCCCACAAACATTTTTTAAAGAAACTTATTTATCTATCTATTTATTTATATATTCATTTATTTATTTGCACTCAGGAGTGTGTGTGTGTGTGTGTGTGTGTGTGTGTGTACGAGCATGTATCACACTGTACATGTGCAGGCTAGAAGATGAGTTTCGGAAGTCATTTTTCTTCTAGCATGTGGTCCTGGGAATTGACTTCAAGTCATCAGTGGTCTCCAATGGACTCTCTTCCAGTATGTCTACTATGAAAGCTCTTCTCTGGAGGTCTCAGAACGTATCCCTTTTCAAGCCTAGTGACACCAGCACTGAGGAGAATGAAACAGGGAACACAGAAATTTGAGGCCACCCTCTGAGACCTTCTGACTGAAAGAAACAAGGACCATGAGTGTAGTTCACTGATAGAGAACCTCTCTGGTATTCACAAGGCCCTGGACTTGATGCCTAGTGTCACACAACAACAACAACAAGATAGCAACAATAATTTATTGCTCTGTTGTCATTCGATTCTGCTCATGACAAGGGGAGACTTAAAACAAGCAGGCAGCAAAGAATTGCACAGGAACACAGTCCTCTGACCATAGCCTCCATGATGCATTGCAAGCCTGACTTTCCCCAGGAGCCTACTGTTCCAGTTGCGTTTCCTTGGCCTCTCCCTGTAGGCCCATACTGCTGTCCTCATTATAAAGGCTCTCCACTGAATTCAGCCAGGTCAGACTAAAGGCAGAGATGCCAAGGGCTGGAGCCAAATGCCTATCTCAGATATTCTTTCTTTTAAAAGCAAATCCAATATGAGTCTATGAGAAACTAGAATTGGTACAATTCAGTGTAGAACCCCTCCCTTCATCATCTTGTAGAACACACTGCTTGAGGCTTCACTTGGAAAACATGCAGCTAAATTTTCCTTCTTTTTTATCAACTTCACAGAGACATGCGAGAAATGAAAAACCTTCTAAGCAAACTCAGGGAAACGATGCCTTTACCACTGAAAAATCAAGGTGAGTCCTGGAATTCCTTTTTGAGGCAGGGGATGTTTTTAACAGGATGAACTTGGAAGTTGCTTCTTAGCAAGGTAGTGCAAATGTTTCCCACAAAGAGGGGAGCCTTGGACATTTTCTTAGAGACTGTGGGATGAGGCTGGAGTCTCAGTGAGTGAGTTTCCCCATGAAAGCAGAGATACACTGACTTGAAAGAGGATGCCCACATCCCTGCCAGACCTGTCATGTGCTGTGGATAGCACCATCCACACCAGGCACATCTCTACAAGAGGACGAAGAATGTGTTTCTTGTCTGCACAAAGTTTATAGACTAGTAGAGGAATATTCCTCCATTTACATGTTTAATTAAATAAAAATAACAATAGAAGAATTAATATATACTGGGAACACACAGTGTGTCACTATCCTAAGTGCTTCATCTATTTCAGCTATGTTTGTTTATATAATTATTTTCTTTCTTTTTTGATTTTTTATTGTTGTGTTGTTTCTTTCTTTCTTCCTTTCTTTCTTTCTTCCTTCCTTCCTTTCTTTCTTTCTTTCTCTTATATTAGCGGTCAAAGTCAGGGCCTTACATGTTGGGCAAGTAGCCTACCACTGAGCTAAATCTCCAGTCCCCTATTAAAATCTAAGAATGATTTAGGGAGATTCTATTATAAGACATGGGGGTTAGTTAGTTTTTCTGAGATCATACAGAGTGTGATAGATTGACTGGGCTGTGGATTTGAACTCAAGAAGCCCGTATCCAGCGGATGCAAGGGAATTCAACCTGACACAGACGTGTAAAGGGATATTCACCAGAATGAGGGATAGCCCTGATTTTGTTAACTATTAGGTCCCCTGTATCTGGGACAGTTAGAATACCACCTGGCACCAACAACAGATGCTTGTTAAATCTTTACCCAGGTTTGCAGGACTGTAGGAGTGAAGGTGTGCACAAAAGCAAATAGTAAGTGCTTTACATTAAACATACTTAGCTTGAGCAGCCCTGAGCGAAACAATAGCTTCAGAAAGTGGTACCACGAGGGTGAGTAAGGCTCTTTAGAGTAAGAGGAAAAAAAACTCCTGTTTCCACCGAACAAAGCCTGTACAGGAGGGAGGACAGTGTACTGTTTGCCTGGGAGCAAGTGAAACTGAGTGAAGAGGAGGGTAGGAGGAGGGTTTGGCAGCAGAGCTGAAGTGCCTCTTGGCTCTGGGAGCACATCAGCAGAAGGTGGGGAGGAGGAGGCAGGAGTGAACACCAGACAAAGGCTGAGACGCTGCATAGACTGGCTGCATCGTGCAGAGGCAGAGGCAGGACAGGTAATTCCAAGTAGGCCTGAAGAGTCTGCTGGCAGAGCAAGCACCCTGCTAAAGCTCCCATTCCGCCACATCACTCCCCTGCCAAAGCCAGTCAGTGTGCTTCAGAGTCCTGGAAGAAAGTAGGCAAATAGCAATGGTAGATAGCTCTGACCACACATACAAAGCTGCTGCTAAAAGTAAGTGTGGTTTCAGGATAAAGGGCTCCAGTTAAAGCTCGCCTAGAGTTGATTCTGGCTCTGCCATTGTCCAACCGTGTGACCTGGATAAAGTTGTTTGACTTCTGGAAATTTCAGATTTCTTGTCTCTGAGAGGGGGGAGACCATTTTGCACACTTCAGATGGTGGCTTGAGGATTAAAGAGCCAGCACACCATGTGCCTATCATCAACCTTACCAACAGCAAATCAACTGAAAATCAAAAGTCCTGAAATGAACCCAGGACCACATTGCTGTTGTGTTTGTGGAAACCATTGTTATCATTTAGGAGCTGGTCCACAGAGTCTTGTTCAGAACCCCAAACCAGCAGCAAGTAGAACTCAGCCTGCAAAGACCATGTCAAATCATCTTGAGCTCCATCAGGCCTCTGGGACTTTAAATTTGGAACACATGTTAGGATCAATAGGTTTGGTAATCTCTCCTTCAGATACTACCCTGCCCTCTCACTGAGCCACACTTTCCCAGGGTGGCTGGTCAGAATTTTGTGAACGCCATAAAAATCTACATTTTAAGTGAGCCCATCTTAAAACTTCCTTCCATATCTAATATTAGTCCATGCAGCCATTTTGGAACCGTGTTTTGTCAGAAAAACAGAAATTTCATTTTAATTGTGTGATTTGCAAAATCATGGAGGGTAAATAGAAACAAATACTTTTATATTTTATAAACAGAAAATTATTGGACTTTTAAATGTATCCGTAAAATAAAATAACAAGAACAGTAAGTGTTGGTACTACAAGTGAAAACATAAAAGAGAATAAATTACCCAAGTAAATAATGCCAGGTCTTAAATCATGAGTCTATCAGGAAAATGAAAATACAGAGATTTATTCAGGAGGTGGTTCAGTCATAATCTAACAGTAAAAGAATAGTTCAGGCAAAGGTTTTGGAAATCCCGGAGTCTCATTCTGTGGAGAAATGCAAACACTTAGCAAGTTGGCCTCCACTCTCAGCTTCTTATCACTATGCTGTCAGTGGGCAGAGGGGTGTGAGAATCAGAGGGAGGGAAAGGGGAAGGCAGGCCCCAAGGGAAGGATAACCAGTCTCTTGGGACATTTTCTGATAGGCACGTATGGCAGTGCCATTCAGTTCATTTCAGAAATCATCCAGATTCTTCCCTCTGGCTGCACACACAGAGAGGACCATAGAGGCTCCGCATGCTGGCAAACTATGTGCTATGCGAGCCTGCATTAAGGTGCGCAGGAAATGGAGTGATGTGGGGGAAATCTATTCCACTTCTTCCATGTAGAACCTTGTTCTCAAAAGCTGATTCTAACTAGCTGAGAACCATTATAGAAAGCCATCTGTTTCTTCCCTGATTTATTTCCTTTCTGTTTTTATCCATTTGCATGTGTGTTGGAAACAGAAAGGGGGCGGGGGAGGGGGAGGACTTGTCACTCATGGTCCTGGCTTCTGTGTCTGGCCTGGTGACCATGTGAATGCCCGCCAGTTCAGACTTTCCTCTTTCCAGGCTCCATTTTAGTTCTCCACTTGAAAGTGGCCCTGGGTTCATTTCAAGACTTTATTGTATCTCTCCTACTCCCTACTCAACAAACGTTCACTTGAAGTTGATTTTCAGTGAGAAAGAAAGCAGAGTGGCCAAGAGCAGGGATTTGAATGTTCCCTAAGATGCCTACATTTTAGGCATTGCCCTTCTCTGTCAGTGTCCTTTCAGCCTGAGCAGATACACTGACTAAGGAGAGTGAGCCACCCTTGTTCTGTAGCACCCCCATGGTGGGCTGCAGGCAATGCCCAGGTCTCCTGGCTCTAGGCCTGCTGTTCCATCCATCTCCTGCTCCAGCGCCCTTTCTGTCCTCCATTCTGGGTCATTGGCAGTCCTGCAGGGAGCTTCATTAATTATGATCAGCTTGCTGTGTCAAATGGATTCCAAATGGAACCACCTGTGGGGAGCCCACAAGGTTAGTGACAAAGACTCAAAGGAGATTGGAAAGTGAAAGACAAGAGCCATCTAAGTGCGTGCAGTTATAAAACAAAACAAATCAGCAGAAATAGATTAACCCTGAAAGAGAGTTTCACCTTTGCTACAATCCTGACTTAATGAGGTCTGTGGGATGTGTTGGTATATTTGTTCATGCGTGGAATCCAGTTGTTGATAGCACGCGTTAGAATCCATAGAAACTAAATCTACTCTAGAATGGGATTCAGTTAGCAAGCAAGAACTATGTTCCAGATGAGACATGCTTCAGATATTATGTAATGCTAGGGGACTAAGGAGAAAGAAAAATACGGCAGGTCAGATATGATTCATAAAGAAGAAAGCAGAATCAGGGAAAGGATGAATCTGGGTTCAGTCTTGGCTAGCGGAGTGAATAATAATGTCAGTCATTAAGTTGAGAGAAGAAAGCAAGAGGCCTGAAGGCAGAACATGACTACACTTTTGGACATGGAGGAAACCTGAGGGTAATATTCAATAATCAGTAGCATTGAGAGAAGACATGATCCAAGAAAACTAGAAATAGATCTGAGTATCTTCAGATCAGTGGACATGGAGCCCTACACACTGCTGAGTCTGCCTACAGGAAGTTTATCAAGAGAATTCTTGAAGGAAAGAAGAGCAGTTCACAAAAGGCATCCTAAGAAAAAAATCAAAGGAGCATTGCAAAATGAATCAAGGAGTTTGCAAGGAAGGAATGATTAACTATTTAGGGTGATTAAGCTGGATAAAACTGCAGGCTCCAAAGGATTTGGTAGAAAGGTAGTCACTGGTGGTGATGGCAAAAACAGCCGACTAGAAATTTGGAACAGGGAAGCCTGACTGAGGAGGGTTATTCACTGAGTGGAGGATATAGAGCTGGGACACCAAGGACAAATGTATGAAGATTTTCACAAACAGTTGTTTGTAGCAATGGCAGGAAGATGGGATTAGAGGCAGTTTATCTCCCCTGGGTAATTGTTTATAGAAGGGATGGAAACAGGAAGGAAGGCAGAAATATGGAGCAGTGGGAAAATGCATATAAATAGCTGAAACTAATCTCCAAGGGGAGATTACCAATCAATCAAGGAGGGAAGGCTGGGGGGGGGGAGGGGGGGAGCATTTGTAAAGGCAAAGAAGCCTTTGGACCTATGAAGGTAATTTTAAGTAGTGTCTGCCCTGGCTAGCCTGTCTATTTGAACCTGAACTAGGCTGCCATTGGTGCCTAGTCTGTGATCATACTATCCCCTTCATTCACACAACACACACTCAGATTCTTCTCATTCCTTGAGTCAAAAACGGTCACCAAGGCCTACATGAATCTTCCATGAATGGTGTTCTTCTCTAAATGGGAGTAACATCTTTGCCTCTCTCCTCAGGAATTTCATACATTTGGGTCTTTCTTGTGCTTTTGTTAACTGTAGTCTCACAGTTTCTTGGTGTCGGGCCATGCTTCTTTTAAAACCCATCTTGGTATTATCCTCACTACTCAACACAGGGTGCATTAGTTACCTACCTCATTGCTGCACTAAAAATACTTGACAAAAACAACTTAAGGAAGGAAGGGTTTATTTTGGTTTACAGTTCCAGGAGATAAAGTCTACCTTGGCAAAGAAATATATCAGAAGGGAAGGCTGTGGGGGAAGATACACACTTGTAAAGACAGGAAGTGAGAAAGAGCCAGGACACACTTGGGTAACTTTTAAGCATCAGCGGCTGCTGGTCAAATTGTTTCCATAGAAAAGGAAGAAATGAGTGTGATGCTCATCTCTGTCTTTTATTGAGTCCAGGACCTCATGGAGAACTACTGTCCACCTTTAGCGTTCCTCCCACTGGAGGTTAGTACCACATCCACATAACTCCTCACTGACACATCCAGAGATTTGTTTTCTTGATGATTCTACACCTCTTTAGGTTGACAATCAAATTGACATCACCTAGAGCCTTGTGCTTAGTAGGTCTGTTAATTTAGTGGTTCTCAAGGTCTTCTCTTATAGATTGCAACAACATACCTTTAGGGACTTTGAAAAAATAGTGATCTTTGGCTCCACACAAGACCTACTGATCAAGAAACTGGAGGGTAAAGTCAATTATCTGTGCATTCAAAGCTCTCAGATGATGTTAATATAACTATTGTTGAGACCCACTGAGTCCTCTAAAATGTGTTCTCTCTCATTCTCTCTGTCTCATTATATATATGATATATATTTTATTATATAGTATTATATGTAATATAATATATAGTATTATAATTATGTCTCAGAACACAGCTTTAACTCAGATTATTATTTGAAAACTCAGTTTTATGGCCCTCTTTTTTTCTCAAAATATCATCTATATAACAAATATCAGCAAAAGAAAGTCAATTAATAGAGAAACAACATCACTGTTTCTTAAGAGATTCCAGGATCCTTGACTTACTGACAATTAAAGTTCTTGATCTATCTTTTCATTTACTTTCTCCACGCCTTTTCTTTCTCTGTTTCTTTTTCCACTTCTCATTTCATTTTTCAAGCTGTCTTTAGTTGTAGTTTTGTGAAATTGTTCACTTTGGAGAAAAAGAATTTATAGAAGCTTTCATAGGCCACATTTAAACATGCATTTACAGTAAAAACCAGCAATTTCCTAACAAGTTCAACTGGATTTTCCCAGAGAATTTAAAATGAGCCAGGGAATGACTCATTTTGTTCACATTCTTTAAGCAGCCCTTCAAAAATCAGAGTCCATTTTGTGAGACATTTTTGTCTGGAGTTGAGTTAGCTTCCGACCATTCTGGACATCTCTGCTGCTTGATGAGTGTTAGAACTTACTCCAGGTGTCGTCTTCCTGTGCTATAGAAAGCTATTCCGGATTCGTGGCAAGGATTTTCATACACTTGTTTCTCCTCGGCCCAAGGTGATGATCAGACAAGCTCTGGTCTAGGCAAAGGTACAACAAATGCACATCAAAGACACCTCAAGCCAATAGTCATCCTTAATAGGTAACATGACCTTTGCTTAATGTCAACATTTTCCCATCCATTTTAAGACTGTGTCCACTTGTGAGTGAGACATGTATGTGCACACACATCTATGCAGCATAGATACCCTGCATATACATATATATGTACATATATATACACACACATATATATACATACTCATACACACACATATATATTTATATTTATATGGGAGATATAGATATATATCCCATATAAAACACATTCACACACATCTACAAGAAGGGTAACTGGAAAGAATTTCAATGGCATAAAAGATTCTTCTACAAAAAGGACTCTATATTTACTGAAATGAATTAACAAGAGTCTTGAAGAAAAATCTCATCTCTGTGTGTGACACCTCTGTGCTTTCAACATAAAAAAAAAGGCATCAGGACACAGGCTGTGATCACAGTATGTGCATACATACTTTCCTTTATAAAGTACAGTAGACATTTCCTTATGTTATGGGAACAATGAGCATGGGAAAGAAAAGATGTCAGAATTCAAATGATGAATCTTGCAAGTCTTAGAAATCGAGAGATCTTTCTTATCTATAAATATCTTCCTATTTTTGATGACTGTGCTCCCAAAAAGCACTAAATTGCCAGTGAACTTGAATTTTAAGAAGCGTAGTCATTATCTAAAGATATCATGAGCTACCCTTCAAAGCCTTATCCAGTTAGGTTAAGTTCACTGACCATTTGGTAGTTAAAATAAGAATCCCAGAAATAATGAAAAAATGATATCAGTCTAACCTGAATGGTATATACACACACACATTTTACACATATATATTATAGGTATAATATTATATAAATTATTATATATAATATAAAAAAGTATATATAAAGGTGTGACCTTGCTGGAGGAAGTTTGTACTGGGGGTAGACTTTGAAATTTCAGAAAGCTCAAACCAGGCACAGCATTCTTTGTGCTGCCTGCTGATCTGGATGTAGAACTCTCAGCTACCTCTTAAGCACCATGTCTGCCTGAGTGCTGCTTTGCTCCATGACAATAATGGACTAAGCCCCAATTAAATGTTTTTCTTTATGAGAGTTGCCATGATCATGATGTCTCTTCACAGCAATAAAACCCTAACTGAGACAACAAGTGATCAAATATGCATATACATATGGAAAGACACAACAGAGAATATCTGAAACTTCCTCCTAAGACACAAGGAAAGTAGAATGGAAGAGGAAAATCGTCCTATGTAACAAAAAATAGTTGTTAATTATCTATTTAACTGAGTAGCACATCTGTACGAGGCAGCGAGCTACCATCAGACAAACTTCCTTTCTTAGGTTATTTCATCTAATCTTCACTTAATGTGAGCATCATTCACTAGTAAACCTGAATTTACACTTAGGAACATCAAAGTTTAGTGACGTTTGAGACAGATGACTGTCACGGAAGGCAAACTTAGAAAACAAGCCACGCTTGCACAGATGTGGGTTATTTCTATTAAAGTGTGTGCAACTTCTCCCAACTGAAAGGCTGACTCTGAGCAGCTTCAACTTAATTGTAGCCTGTGATTGTCAGCCGTGGAGTTATTTTATCCCAGGCAACAGTTGAACAGATCTGGGAAAGTTTTTTGGTTGCTCCGAGTGAAGGTCAGAGTCCTTCAGTGCTGGGGATAGCCTCTACAACAAAGGATTGATGAAGTCCTCCGATGCTTGAGATAGCCTCCAACAACAGGCATTATCTGTTGCAAAATGTTAACATCGCTGAGGTTTAAAGTGTGATAGACAGGATGATTAACTTTTTTTTTTAAACATTATTTATTTATTTATTACGTATACAGTATTTGCTCTACATATATTTCCCTGGGCAGATCTCAATGGAGATGGCTGTGAGCCACCATGTGGTTGCTGGGAATTGAACTCAGGACCTCGGGAAGAACAGCCAGTGCTCTTAACCTCTAAGCCACCTCTCCAGCCCAGGATGATTGACTTTTAAAGCCACTTCACAAGGAGCGGGTTGTTTTGTCTGTGCCTCCTCACTCTGATGCACATTCTGTCTCATCACAGATGACAGCAGCCTTCTGAATCTAACTCCCTACCCCATGGTCAGAAGACGGAAGAGAAGGTTCTTTGGGCTGTGTTGTCTTGTCTCAAGCTAGGTGGTTACCCCAGGAAACTCACCACCAAGATCACCTGAAAAACACCACAGAACCGGAAGACCTCCACACAGCGGAACACCGAGAATGGTTTTGACCACGTTTTTTATGCTTCCTTATTACTTTTGTCTGCCTCTCTCTGTCCCTTTAAATGATTTTACACTTGAAAGCAGCTGCCATCAAGAAAAATAAAAAAGAACAGATTCAAAAGGGCGCAGCCTGTTTTTAAAGGGATTTTTAAAAAGTTGACATTGTGCATGTCTGCTCTGAACCATGCCATGACAGATGCAAGAATTATGATTTTTAAATTATTTAAAGGATTTTTTAATGTATTATACAGAAAAAAATATTTCACATATAATAGTAATGTCTGTAGCTCTTGCTGATCTCATGTTAACAATTTATCAGATGTGAAAGATGTCTCTAAACATAGAAATCTATTTAAAACAGTAAAACTACTCAAGAATCCAATCTATGAATATCATTAGAAATAATATTGTAACCAAATACACTCCACCTCATGTGTTGCTTTCTCTGCGCTCATTTGCATTTAGTCTTCCATTCTGTCAGAATCTAAGAGTCAACATAAAAAAATCTTAATTTATAATGGAACCAATCCATATATGAAAAATACATTTTGTAAATACACAGTAATCCTACTATCTTCGAACAATGCATATGGGCAACTAATTTTCTTTTAATCCAATGGTGTCTTTTTAAGCTTCTTCGAAAATGAATTTATCTGGTTAAGAAATGGTGTAGTAACATATACAATTACCCTCAGATGTAAAATTGAATCTTACCACATTTTGTTTGAATTGAAATCTGAAGCATGGAGTCCGCACATCAGCATAGTGTTAAATCTTATAGGGCATGCAGGCACTAGCTCAGATCATAAAACTATTTAACATTTTACATTATTAATGGAAACAATGTTTTAGTTAAGCTTAGATTGTCTCATTTTAGATGACTATGCAGATATGACTTTTCCAGTGTGTACTCTGTGTCTTGTCTTATGCCTAGAATTGTGAGAGCAGGGACACATTAAGCAATACTGTATTTTAGAAAAGAGGGAGTACATGCTGTGTTTTTCCGCTCATGGCTCTCTTGTGCTCCTCTTCCACAAACTTGCAATATGCTACAAATCCTGCTTTATTTTCTCCTGTCCTTCCTTTGACCCTTTTCCCAGATGGAATTCCCCTTGAGTTGGAAGATGAGTCTTTGCACTTCTTGCCTTGTTTTTCATGCTCTGAAAGACCTCTGAGTCACACAAGAAGCACCAACGTCCAGTCTTAAGAGGGGCAGACTAGCTGCCTGCAAGTGGCTTTAATCCCAGCCTTAGGTAGGCACTTATTTGTACACTAATATCCTGGCCCAAAAACTAAGTATTTTAAAGCCTTTCACCTTACAAAAGGTGGAGAGAGCATGGATCATTATTGTATTAGGTTGAATTCTATGAAATGGCTGATATTTGACTGTTTTGGCCTATTTTTTTTTAATGGCAATTTCATGTAGTTTAGCCTAATATCTGCAAAGGAAACCATATAGTCCTTGGAATTCTCTCCTATCTTTATGTATCAAAAGTGAAAGAATTCAGGGAAGAAAGAGGCCTCCAAAGCCTATCATTGGTCCGCATTTCAATCCCACTAGTTGCTGTCAGACCTATTCTTGGTGCCCCGTAACCATGTTCCACTAAGCTGGCAGCTAAAAACCACTGTTGCTGGTATGGCTGGATTCAGTAAAAGGAGTACTTTTGACAAATTATGTGAGAAAATTACAATTTTCTGAATCACATATTCATGAAACAATGGAGAAAATGTGTTATTTAAAGACTCAAGGGTGATTACTCCTTACAAAGCAGGGAGCTACTCCCAATTCACCTGGCCTGCCATCCTGAATAAAGTGTACTATTCTCTTTAGAATACAGGTCATTTCAAGTGAGATACACTCCAAGGTTATCTGGCTGAACATTTGTGACTATTATTTCTAAATCAGCATGTTCTCAGCTCCCATCTCTGTTCTCTGCCACACTTGGACTGAACTGCACCCTAAACTTCAGCCTCATTCCTAGAAATCCATGCAAACGTATGAACTGACAAACCTGTGATGTAAAGCACGCTCTTGTTGATGCCTGACCTAAATCACTCCTGCTTCACTCATTTGTGCTAGCCTTCTCCTCAGTCTCAGCGCGAAAATAACACCTTCTGTGCAATTGTCCTTTGTACAACTGAAGACTGTTAAAAAAAAAAAATTTCAGGTCTCACCTCCATGTCTGAGAAGGCCGTGGTAGCTATTCATGGAGATGAGAATTTGTCTAATTACCTAGTCAGACGTTCCATACCTGAGGTAATAGAGTCAACCATGTTATCTTTTATTCAGTGCCTAGTTTCCGACCTTTGCTCCTTTTTATAGTTCCCATAGACACACTCCAAGATTTACAGATGTTCTTTCGGTAGCACATCCTAAAGCGAAATTGATAATCAAAGTTCTGATAACCACGTTGGCTCATGGTTGCCATGAGTGATTCACCTTAGACACGCCAAGTGCATCCAGTAGGAGCTGCCCCTCTCTCCTGTCACCTGCCAAAGGACTTTCTCAGGTGTGGTTCCATGAGATAAAAGTTTGGTTGCCTCCACTCCTTGTGGGAAATTGTCTTCCCACTCAGCAGAAGCACCCAGCTGATCTGTAAGGGTAGGAGAAAACTGCTCTCTCACAATCCCACATGCTACAAACAGAAAAGGACGACACTTTTTTGTGGCACACACTCATTTTATCACTATATTTTTTATATTCTATTTTGGTTTTTCCTCCAGTTATACTGAATACCTGTTTGGGTTTTCTTTGGGGGGGGGGCTGGGGGGAACCTGAAAAACATCACCATGTATAAAGTAAGTAAACGTCATCTGAACTAACTCCAACACAACTGTATTGTTTAAAACCACATTTCTGGGCTCTAAATCAGTTGGGGCAGAGCCCAAAGACTCTTTTTGAAAGTAACCTCAGGCCAAAGTATCACTTTAAAGTCTGATCACTGATGTTTGGCGTCTAGACGCAGACTCAATGCAAACTGCCCTGTTATGTCATTCTTTAGTCAGGTACAAAGCAAGCTAGCTGTAGAAGAGCAAGGCACTAATTGCCGGGGATTGGGGGCGGGACGTGTATTCTCAAGCCCCGCCCAACCATTGTGCCCCTCCCTACTCTTGCGAAAAGTAAGAAGCTCAAATTTAGGCAATACTGCCACCTAGCGGAATCTGAGCTTCACAAAGCCCAAAGCAAATACAGAACGCATCTTATTTATTTCAGAAAACTTGCCAACGGACCAGATTGACAAAGAGCCCATTAAGACTTTCAGACTTTGAAAGACTCAGGATTGAAAAAATTAAGAATTATCATGCAGCTTGAATCCCTTCTTCACACATCCGTGCCTAAGCAATATCTGTGTTTTCGTTTTGTTTTAGAATATCACCACAGAAAATGCTTACATCCCCATAACTGTAAGTAGAATGAGGAAAAACAGTGATGCTTCATCGGCCTCACAGCAAATCGTCACAATTAGCTACAAGATCCACAAGAGACCCAATAACATAAAATAACTGGGTACTATATTTCAAATCTGAGTAAAGTTTGGATAATTAAGTAAGTTATGTAGGAATAACTAGTTAACCTCTCTTGGGAGCAATATTAGCTCTATAATTTAATCAAAATGAATTCTAGATGAGGTAAGTATTCAAATTTTAAAACATAAGAATAAACGAAAGAAAATGAAAAAGACTTAGAATTGGTGGAGATGTCATTTTAGTGTCGAGAATAAAAGGATTTCTAAGCAAAATACCAAAGGAAGGAGTGATAAAGAAAAGATGGATGGGTTGGACTGATATCATTTCTTAAAAGAATGTAAAACTCCTATACAGTAAACAGTAAGCCAAATTAAAAGAAAATAATATTTGCAGTGAGTACAAGAAAGAGATTAGACTACTATATGAAGAACCACAGCACTTTGGAGAAGTCTCTATGGTTTACAAGACTTGTACTTTTTCCATTACTGCTTGTATGATTGTCTGTTTATCCCACTAAATTGAAAGTATAAAAGTCAACAATCATACACATTTTTTAGCATTGTTTTCTCAGCTCCGAAGTTAGTGCTGTGCACAGACCAAATACTGAAAACATATTCACTGAATGAGTACATAGTGAGCGAATGGCATAAGTAATGCTCTGTGTTTGAGCGAAAGAATGAAACTTACCAGCAGAAAACTGAGGTAAGGGTTCAAGGTAGTAATGCACCATAAATTAAAATAATCCACTGACAACATTGAACATATTTGAATAGACCAGTGATAAAAAACTATAAATACAAACAACTCGGAAAGACATGCGTATAAATAAGTTCCAAGGAACAATGAGGAAGCTTGAAATATAAACATTCTCTTATAGTCAACAGGAGTATAAATTGATATCAACACTTCTGGAAAATAATTTTGGCACTATGTATTTCTCAGGCATGCCTAGTAATTTCACATTAGGGAAATTCTCTTTTTAGAATTATAGCAATGGTCCAGTGAGATGGCTCACCAGGTGAAGTCTCTTGCCACCAAGCAAGTGAGATCCCCTGTGCTGGAAGGAAAGAACTGATTCCTGCAGGCTGGCCTCTAATCTATACACACACACACACACACACACACACACACACACACACTAAATACATGGAATTATATTACTTAATGCTAAGTAAAAAGGTGAGCTAAAAAGCATTTGCTAGTTATTTTAAAAATCATACAAGAAAGGACGTTTTGTAAATATACCTACAATACATAGTTAAATCTGGTATATCCTTTCTATATGGGTACTGTGCACCAACTAAGAATGCACACCGTGTGTATTTTTTGAAATGTGCAATTTATGTTGTTCAATAGAGAACAGGAGGTTGTGGGAGAGTTTTTAGAGAATCCCACTCTTACAAACATACCTACACGTGGGTGGGAAAGAGTCTGAAAGGATGTTTCCCTACAGGACCACAACATTTCTCTCTGGGAGGTGAGATTTGGAGGGATCGCATTTTCTTTTTGCCTATCTGTGATTTCTGACTTTTTCACAATGAGCATGTAGTATCTGTATAATTTTTTCAGGGAATAAACAATGATGTTGACAATATATATTAATTGAAAAAAACATGTTATAAAACAGTATGTATAGTATGATACAATATTTGTAAAAATGAAAATCACATATAAATATATCTATGTATGTATATACATATATATGCATAAGAAAGCTAGAAGGCCATACACTACACTGTTAATAGCAGTTATTCATGGGTAGTGGGATTATGGGTGATTATTTTTCTTTCTGCTTTTCTGTGTTTTCTAATTTTTCTACAATGAACATGTATTACTTGTGTAATAAAAACTAATAATAAAAGTCTAAAAAATACATGAAGGAGACATTTCGAGTCACCACCCATCCTCCCCCACTTTTCACCTATGTTTGCCTCACTCCTCGTCAAATGTAAATGGTGGGATATGGAGAAGGCATGCCAGGGCAACATAAGAAGATAGAGGAGAAGGGGGTAGGGGGTGAAAGGGAAGAGAGGGAAGGGGGAGGCAGGGAAAGGTGAGAGAAAGAGAACCATCGTGTGAAATCAACAGAAGAAAGATTAAAGGCGCTTAAGAAACTATTTCACTAATAGCAACCTCTAAACCCAGCTCATCTAACAACCACAAGAAGACAAAAGGACACAGTATTAAATTGTTTTATTTTCTAATAAAAGGATACAAGCATGTGCTTGACTGCACACACATACTCCTGCAAGTGCTCCCACGGCCAAAGAATGATCTACAAATTCCAACAGGAATGGACCCCAAGAAGCTTTTCAAAAAGCAGTTTGGGTTTGCTAGCAGCCTGTGCATCCCTGTCTAAACATCAGTCTGTTACCACCAATAACACACCACTTGGGCCATTGTTCTAATAGCCATTCTTTCTTCCTCTTAGTAACATATCCCCACATTTCTTTCCCGGGCACTCATGGGTATGGGCATGGCTCCCAATCTGAAGGTCAATCAACAGAATTCAGAAAGAGAGTGTCGCTTTCTGTGGAAGTGGGAAGATGCAACTCCCAACTGACACCCTTCACATTATCGGCATGAATCTCTTCTCCCGTTCCTTCTGGAAAGAGTGTGGAAGCTAAACAACCACCAATATCCAGAAATCCAATCATATCGGAATCACAGAAGTTTGTTTGTTTACTCCTTCTTTACTTTTTTGCACTACGAGGCTTCCCCAGGTGAGTGCTCTATCACTGAGCTACCTCACCAGAACTCTTCACACTTTTGGAGTAGGAGTTTTCACTACAGTTGCCCAACTTAGCCTTGAAATGGCAGTCTTCCTGCCTTAACTGCCCAAGTAACGAAGATCGGTAGCCTGAGTTTCCAAACCTGGCCTCAGAAGTTTCTTAATGGGCTCGGAACACTTTACCTCCATACTGTTGTCTATGAAAATCAGCCAACCAAGTCACTTCTGTCCTAAGATATTAATAAAGGGAACCTGTATTTAGAAGAACCTGTTTCCTAAACATTCAGTTTCCTCAGAATAAGGAATGGGCAATACCAAAATCACATGAAGTTCTGCCACATAACAATCTAATTACTTGCTTAGGACCAAAGTTCTATTATTATAAATAAATAAATAAACAAACAAATAAATCTTTGAATGATGCTGTTGGAGGCCAGAGAGTGCAGGGGAGGACTTTTATCTACTGTTTTTAAAACAAGGGGGCAGAGAAAGGGTTGCATCTTAGTAGGGTAGAAAACTTTAGTTAGAGTCATAGCCTCAGCATATCAACCTGGAGCAATATAAAGTCACCTGGGAAGAAAGAACCTCAACTGGGAAATTGTCTCCATCAGACTGGACCACGAGCATGACAGGGAGGCAAGTGATTAATTGCTAATTGTTGGCCAAGGGCCCAGCCTACTGTGGCAGATGGGACTGAATTGTATAAGAAAGGTAGCCAAGCAAACTGGGGGGAGCAAGTCAACAGGTAGCATTCCTCTCTGGGTTCTGCTTCAGGTTTCTGCCTTGCCTTCCCGGGTGGCTTCCCTAGAGATGTTCTATAACTTCTAAGCTAAGATAACCCCACACCTGCCAACATGGTGTTTGGTCAGTGCTTTATCACATCAACAGAAAGAAAACTAGAACATTTAGTATGCATGAGACCCTGGGCTTGAGCCTGGCATTAAAGGGGAGGGAAGGGGAGGAAGAAGGGATAGAAGAGGGTGTGTGAAAATGTGAGATAGTAAATTCACAGGTCTACTGGTTTCCAATGAAAAAGCTAAAGGTGGCCCCTGCCTCTGACCACATGCAAGAATCAATCCCAAGCCAGTTCCTCACAATCAGTGAGGCTCCCAGAAGATAACCTGAGACCATTTTCACATCTGGGGAGCTGTAGTTCCAATGTCCCAGATGTTAGAGAAAAGGAGAGTGTGGGAGTACCTTACCATGCTGGGCACTTCAGATGTCTCATGCTGATTAATGGGTCTGCAAAGAAAAGTCTCCTCCCTGGCAGGGTGATTGACCTTGATGGGGGTAGAGGTGGCTACCAAACCACACAGTAAGAACATAGAGGAGTGTGTGTGGTACATAGGAAGCACTTTAGAAAACTTAGCATCTACTGTCCTAGAACACTGATGTGTAATACGATACAGTAATTTCACGCCCGCATCTAAGTCCATCAGAAATAAATGTGTTAATGTTGTCAGAGACAAGTAGAGGAGTGCTACACTGCCATTGTTTCTAAAAGCCAAAATTTGTAAATAATTCCGAGACTCACCAAAAGAAGAACCTGGAAGTAAACTATGATGGTCTCATACAACTGTGTGCTATGAGGCAATAAAAGAAATGAACTCACTACAGTTACGTGCAAATCTGTGAGAGAACATGATCACAGAGGCTGGAGAGATGGCTCAGCTGTTAGGAGCACTTCCAGCTCTTCTAGAGGCCCAGGTTCACAGTACCACCTGACAGTTCATTGTTGTCTGTAACTCCAGTCCTAGGAGTTCCAAAGCTCACATCTGACTTCTGCAGATACTGCATGCACATGGTGCACATATAGACACGCATGCAAAGCAATCTTGTATATAAAATAAAAACAAATAAGTCTTAGAAAAAATAATACGGCCACTTGAATGCTGGACTGGCAAAGGCTAAATGATAAGGACTGCTTACTGTGGTCAGCAACTGCCAATGCCCAGCAACTGAGAGATGGGTGCCAAGATCTCAGGAAACATTGGCACGCCTCGCCAAATCTCTGTAGTTCATACTTACGCTAATTAGATGCACTCACTCTTCAAGATGTGTTTACCCCATCTAGGTATTGCTGCTTCTAGATCCTGTTGCCACAGTTCTTGGAGAAATACATAAAAAGAGAACAACCCTTAGCCCCAGGGCACATAACTGGTTCCGAGATCATATAGTGAACATTTGTTGTCTCCCTTTTCTGCCACCCAGTCTGGATTCACTTCATCTTGTCACATCTGGGCTCTGGGACCCTAGTCACCACACCATTACATTGATTGATGTTGTTCCCAGGTGCCGCAGTAAAGAGAGAAGCTCACCAAGATGCTGTCTTCATTTCCTGAAGGAGCAGAGGGCGTCAGCTTATTTTTGAAAGAATGACACCCAGCTAGATCACTCCAGTTACTTTATTCGAACATCGTACAAGGTTAATTGGGGCTGGGAAAGGTTCCAGCTACCAAAGTTATCTTGCCTTTGTTGCCCGAGAGAGCAGACAACCTACACGAATCTCACTCCCTTTTGACCATGGCTAACCATAATCAAAAACAAGAACTCCAGGTTTGCCAGGAGTGTCTTAGGACCAAGGTCAGTGCAGCTGCAAGCTCTCACATAGCACCAAGTGCAGGTTCTCTAAAGAGACAACATGTCTAAGCTCTCACATAGCACCAAGTGCAGGTTCTCTAAGGAGACAACATGTCTTCAAGGTTCAAACAGTCTCAAAACAGTTTCTCAGCCTCTAGTGCAGCTGTGAGCTCTCGTGTAAAAAGGCCTTGTGGAAATAATTCATCTGAGGTCAAACACAAAAGCTTCACTATATGTTTCACTTAAAGCCAAACATAAAGGCTTTACTATAATTTTCACTATACCATTATGTGAATTGTACTTTTCCACTTTCTAGTAAACCTGAGTGTGGGCATAACAACAAAGGACCTCATGGGCCTCCTATGTGCCAAACATACTCCTCTATGTTCTCATTATTGTCCAGTAGCCATCCCTACCCCATCATGAGGACTGGGCTCAATCACCAGATAATTGGCATGAGGAATCTAAAGCGATTAGCCATGGCTTAAAGTACATTTTATCCTCTCTAATATCTGGGACATTAGGCAAATATATTCTAAAGACATTGAAGAAACATGGATTTCTTAGTCAAAGGCCTTCTACTTCTAGCCCTTGCCTTTTAGATCGTATATTCCCTATTGGAGTTACAGACCATAGAGTGGACTTTGACACAAGAAATGTACACACTGATGGTACAAGGATCTATCTCCGTTGAGTCATGTCATTACTGTTAGGGGAGAGGGGTAGGGCTCATTGATTAAGACATTCAAACAAAGGGTTTGTTAGAGAGTGGCATGGTGAAGGAAAGGCTTCAATCCATTTAGAGAGAGTAGAGTTAGTTCTTTTTAAAGTCCCTTGAGAAAAAGGAGGAAGGCCGACTTCACCCAATTATACTTAGAGGCATTATGGTTGGAGAAGCAGTGTGTTTGGTCTGCGGTTTTCTATTAGTTTGCTTCTTTCTTTATATCTCTGGATGAAGCCGGTGGTGAGCAGATCCTTAGGAGGGACGTCCCTGCAAAGGAGACCATCTAGAAGAACAATGGACCTAGCCACTATGCAGCCCTTCTCCATTTGGGGTTGTTATTTGGAACTACCCTGTCTCAGGAGAGAACGAGGGCAGTGAAAACAGAAAGACTGCAGGGGTACAGCCATCTGGGTCTGTGTGGCCTGGCCGGTCAAGGTGGCCAGAGGACTTGTGATCTAAGTCACTCCACTAGATGGCGCCTGTGCAGACGCAACCAGTGGCAGGGAGAAGGAGCTACAGCATTTTTCACTGGCTCACATCCTGTGCTGAGGGAGCGGAGCGGCTCTGCAGCCCAGTGCAGGATCCTTGTCAATAGATAGGTACTGAGTCCATGAATAGTGGAGCTGGCTGACATCCGGCAGACCCCAAAGGCAGAGCTCTTCAGAACACAGGTTAATTCCAGTGGCAGCAGGTGGCCTCATTCCCAAGTTGTTTCTTTGTGTCAAAGACACAACAGTTGATGCATATTTGAAAACAGGGAAGACATTCCTCAGCCTGGCGGCGCCAAACAGATTGCTACATAGTTAGTGTCTTCAAACAAAGCATGGTGTTAACCTTGCTAGATCATACATGCATTTCTTTTTTTTTTAATACTTTATTTTTTTTTCTTCAAGTTACATCTCAGTAACAAACCCCTCCCTATTCCCCCTTCCTATCCCACCCTTCCACCCTCTTCCCCCCAGAAGTTTCCCCTTTCAGTCCAACAGATGGTTCCTTCTCTTATAACAGTAAGTATTATACAAAACAATAGATGTAAATATGCCACATTTATGAGAGTTAAATGGCCCAGTATACCTTCCCAATGTCCAGTTTATACATATTTGGCCCCTGACTTTAACATTCTACTATCTAACCAACTCCATGAGTTTAAAGGTCTATATGTGACTCAACATTCATACTATCTTGCAACACACTTTTAAGAGTATCTTCTTAGATCTATAACACCCTCTTGATTCCTAAACAGTTCAAAATTTAACTATGAGACTCTAGCTGTCTATTCTTCAACCACCTCAGAGACCTGAGAGGGATAAATATATTTGCTTATATAGGAAGTGCAGGGCCTGCAGCTTCCAAAACTAAGAAAGGACATACCAATGACTGCCTGGACAGTTCCCATTTTCTCTCCATACATTCCAGCATCAATCTTCAGCCTTTGGGTCCTGTTTCTCTGACAGACATGAAGGATAACTGAAAACTCTGTTATGTAGGGGAAGAGACTGCAAGCTGATAAATGGTCCTGTCTTAATGGGTTTTGGAGGTTAGCCCCAGGAAATTCCTACTTTTCCTTTTCTGTATCCTTCTTCCTCTCCTATGTAGGAGTGCATGGGCTTGAGAAAAATGAGATATAGACATAGCACAGGAAGGTCCAAGAGGAAGGGGCAGATTGTTGAATATGCCCTTGTACCTTTGTATATTGATACAAAATTAGTAGTTTATTTGGCTAAAGTGGTATTGACCATTGTTTATTGTGCAAAAATAAGATTGTATTGGATTACATCGGTATTGATCTTTGTATATTGATACAAAATTAAGATTATAGTTGGCCACAATGGTATTGACCCTTGCATATGGACGTAATATTAAGATTATATTGGGCTACATAGGCATTGATCTTGGTATATTGATACATAATTAAGAGTATATTTAACCACAATTGAATAGATCTTTGTATATTGATACAAATTTAAAGGTAAGGCTTCCCAATGGTATCATACCTAGAGATGCTTAGGAATGAAATGTGAAGCTCTGACCTCTTGATACCAACCATCTAAAACGGTCTAGGATAGTTAAAACAAACTCCTAGTCATGCAAACATGTCACTTTGTTGGCTACTATGACAGTCTATCACAGATATTCTCTAAACTACCCAGTAATCAAGTTGCTAAGAGACAAGCAACATTTGCTTATCTAAATACAAGAGATGGATAGGGCATCTTCAAAAACCCCAAGAGATCTGCAGAATATGGCATTCAAAGATGTTATCTTAAATCAAGATTTTTTTGATATCAAGACATATCAGCGCCTGACAGCACCCCCTATTCTACTCCAAGTAGAAGATAAGCATCGAAGAACCTCCACTGTAAGATGGTTGAAGTAGTGGCAAGCATTTCTCTTGGCATGAAAAAACCCCTTGCACCAACTGCAGACAGACTGCTGTCCAAAAAGGACAAAACTTGGTAGCAGGGAAGTCGACAGCCTAACTCTGCCAAGACAGGGTAGGTAAGTCCTTCATAATCCCTGCTCTACAACAAATGTCTGCATTTCAATGTTCTTAAGTCAAGGGGATCCACAGGGCCAAAGCCTCTAGCACTAAAAACGTTTCCTTTACTAAAAGCTCCTACATTCCTTGGCTCGTGGCTGCTTCTGGATCAGACGCGGAGGCTCATCAGACTTCATATTTCCTTCTTACTGACAGAAGGAACAAGGGGCACTAACTTGCTTTTACTTCTGAAAGAATATCCCAGCATTCCTCAGACCACCTGATGCCTAGTGATATGACTAACATAGCAGATATTTACAGGGGTTACCCCTGCATGTTCCCCTGGAGTCCATGAGTGTCACCCAGGAGTTCAGAACACTTCTGGCTCATCACATCTACTTAACACCCCACCTGGTTAGCAGATGAATGTGACACTGTCTAGAAAGTCATTCAGAATGACAGACTCAGATGGCACCACTATGAAGCTTAGTAAGGCTTTCCAGAGAGAGAGAGAAGCCCTGTCCCAAAAGATCATGTGAGGACATGGAGTGACACACTATATCCGAGGTACGCTACCCATTTTTTTCTTTTAATGTTATGCAGTGATGACACAGAATGCTGTGGACATGAGACCAATGACAGGTCAATAAGTCTGGTTCCAAGATGTCCCCCGCGCACAGGTACACATAGGGCTTGACTGCTGAGTGCTGTCCTCACTGTTGGACAAGGATCCATAGCACCCGGGCATGATGTGCGAGAGAGCATGCACACGTACCAATTGTTAAAAGTCAGCTTGTGCTTTCAGGGGCTTCTTCCCCATCTACTTCAGGAATCCTTCTGCAGAGGACTCTTAAAGACCGTTTGTTTGTTGGTAGGAAGACAAAAGAAGAGATCCTTATTAAGGACCCATGGGACTTCCAGAATCCTGATCCTCTTCTCAGTTACCATATCTGCCCTATAATAATCACATTGTCATTACAAGCAGAAATAATGTTTGTCACAATGTATGTATCTTCAGGACATACATACCTGAGAGTGTTTTGAGCTGTAGAAGAGAGACAATGCTGGCACAACAGTTACCACTGGCGCTTCTTGGATCAGCTGGTAGAAATGTATCTGCTGACCCTCTATGATCTACTAAAGGAGACCTGTATCTCCACCATTACCCTTGTGTAGCAGTGATTTGATCTTTTTACTGAGAAGAGGAGCTTACTGGAATGTTTACTGGGTCTTTTTTTTTTTTCCCAAGTACATCACCTCTTCCCCTCCAGGCTAAGGACCTATGTGTTGGTGCAGCCAACTGCTACACATATCCATTTCATTGATAGGTTTGAGAATTAAAGAAAGAAGCCTCACGAAAGCAGCTGCCACACTGTGAAACAGCTCTGCTTGCAAACCCAGTTTGCTCTTCTCCGACAAAGAAGAGCAATGTTGGGACACCAGCATTGGCTCAGATTCTGTCTTCAAGGCCCCTGAAAGATGTAGAAATTCCCTTTTTCCTATTTTATGGTTTCCAGAATAAATGACTACATGACTCTTTGGGAAAGGACTCAGGGAAAGGAGGTCACTGCTGTATAAACTTTGTAAGTCTTGTGCAGACCATGTAGCCTCCCTTTCCATGGAAGTTATGTACACCTTGTTTCTGAAAGTTAGGGGCTGTCACTCAGTGTGTGCTAACAACCCAAGGTGTTACCATCTTCATCATTCCTAGGAGCCCAGTCATCCCTGAGCTACAGAGATAGACACCTCTATGCCCCTTCCTGTTGCTGATGCTGATGCTGATGTTCCCTCCCTCATACATTATTATTTGAGAAGATAAAGTGTCCGCTGGGTGCTCTCAAGGAACAGAGCCAGGGTAAGCTTTTCAATGTCATAACAAAATCTTTTTTAGCAAGCTCACCTAGTTGAACCTTTCAGTCCCTTCCTTTGTACATTGCCATGGTACTTCTGGTATACCAACTATGACTGACTGTCCAACCCAACACTTTCCCCAAGCTTCTAAGTGCTATAGTTACAGCATATTGGAACAGTTTTCCAAGGCCTAACTACTAAACTCTGTGTCACAGAACACTGTTCCCACATTTCCCCATATATTTTGTCACCCTCTCATCTTTCTCACTTAGAGTGCATTCCTACATAGGCTTTTCTGGTCTCTAGTGGGTGCATGAAAGCCATCTCTGATGCAGTGATCTGTATAAATAATTTAATACCGATTTTTAAATAGTTTCTACATATCTCTTTGGAGACCAACTCAGCACTTCATTTTACAAACATAACAGATGCTCATTGTTGGTGTGGCCCTAGTCATTGGTCTGGCAGTTGGAACAAGGAAGTTCAGAAATACCTTGAGAAAAAAAATGGTATCAGTCTCATTAGACAAGTGTGTCACCTTCAGAAGGGTACATGTGTGTGGACGCAGTCTTCCCCAAGGTGAGGGGTGTGTCTTCAGAATCCAAGGGTTTAGGAGAATCTGGAGGTTCAAAATACTCACCTGAAAGACACAGGAGTTCTTTGTCCAGCTTTCCAGCTTTATTTGGTCCCCCAATTCTGCTATTGGGAGGTCAGTCTCTTCTGAACTCTGCCACTCTCAGTTAAGTACAGCATCTTGTCTTCAGGTGTGTGTGCCTTCCAGCTACAGAAAATGAGTCTCTCTAAATTCTTCCCAAGAGGTCCACTGACTCAAACACTTCACTTTCAGGGATGGATGGATGGATGGATGGATGGATGGATGGATGGTGGATGGTGGATGGTGGATGGACAGATAAACGGATGGATGGATGGTGGATGGACCGATGGTGGATGGACAGATGGATCAATTGCCTTGAGCCTGTCATTGTCCCTCATCAGGTACCCAGTTCCACAGCCCTCCTAATTGCTATTTCTTCCGTGCCAAAGCCAAAGTACTTTCTCTTGTGTATCCTTCTCAAACTTACCAGAAAAGACTGTCATGGCAGTTCAGTGGTATAACACAACAGTGTTCAGTGTTCACCTACTGTCAAGACCAGGAATCTTACCAGGATTTGTTTGGTGAATAATCCCATTTTTGTAATCAGCATCTTAGGACCCTTCTGGTACCCAATATGTTCAACTAATTTTTATAAAAGCAGATAAGTTAAGAGTGATATAAATGTTTTGTTTGCTTTTTTTATTTTAAGCTGATAAAAATGCAGATTTACTAAGGAAAAGTGAAAACTCCCAAGAGCCATGGGGATTTCAAGAGAGAAATACTCTCAAAGTGTTTTTTCAGTGCAATGAGGTACAAGTGTGGCATTTAAAATAGAGATGAGAGTTCAAGAGATCCTGTCTGGGCCACCCACATATGGTATCCCCTTGAGAAGCTTTGCATCTGGAGAAGATTATGGGCAGGGACTGAGCCAGAGAGATCATCTGGGGTTTAAAGCTTCAGGGAGTGGAGAAGAGCTAAGGGAAAGACTGAAAAGTACTAGCAAGAAAGAAAGATGATGGTAATGCCCTGGGCTGGTGGAAAGGTGTTCAGCAAAGAATGATGTGTGAAATGCAAGTAGAACCAGTCAGCTCATGTAACAGACACTTTGGATTTGTGATGACTTCAACAACACTGGATGACAATGACAGGTTACTGAGAGACTTTAAGATGGAGAAGCCCATAGAGAAAAGTATCTGAAGTTTTACTAGAAGGGACAGGGAAAGGAGGAGGAAGAGTAGAGGAAAAACAGCATAGCAGGTTTGGGTGCCAATAGGACTGGTTTACTAATGAGAGGACGAATCATTAAAGAAATTACAAAGAAGTCCCACAAAGCTAGGGATAGAGCTCAGTGGCACAGACATTTCCTAGCGCAAAGAGAAAGCCTTGGTTTAGTGTAGGGTGTGGGGTGATAAGTGGGACTGGCTAGTTGGAATAAACTATACAGATTTGTTTCTTAATGAAAAGAATGGGGGATCAATAGGAACCACATGAGAATCATTAAATTGGCATCACTGAAGGTGAAACTTAGTCAAGTTATATTGTTTTGTTTTGGCTTTTTATGTGTGGGAGTGTTGTTTGTTTGTTTGTTTGTTTGTTTTTAACAGGGTCTTATTCTATTACTCAGACTGCTCTGAAACTCACTAGGTAGCCAAGCTATGCTTACATTCACAGCAATTCTCCTGCTTCACCCTCTCAAAGGCCGGATTGCAGGTGTGAGCCATGATACCTGGCTCATATGGCCAGGTCTGGGAGTTACTAACAGGTCAAGACAGAAGGAGCAAAGCCCAACAGTGTTAGTGCAAACTGCTGGTAGTCCAGTCAAACCCTGTTGGGAAGATGAGGCAATT
Source organism: Lophiomys imhausi (assembly GCA_907164525.1). NCBI lineage: Eukaryota > Metazoa > Chordata > Mammalia > Rodentia > Muridae > Lophiomys > Lophiomys imhausi. Next base: position 1,455,187 of record CAJQZJ010037497.1, on the reverse strand, counting down.
CACCCAATTTTTTTAAGGAAATAAAGTACAAGCTGAAAGGTACTGTGGATTTGAAGAAAGGGGGTTAAAGTATGAAATAATCATCAGAAATAGAAAATCAAATTTCCTCATGAAATGTAACTGCAAGGGTTTGGAGAGAGCACTTGAGACTGGTGGGGATATCTGAGGTGACACTGTGTATGTAGCCCAGCTGTGTTTTTGTTCCAGTCACATCCACCCAGGCACAGGCAAGGAGTAGGTGGAGATGTACTTTTGTGACATCCGAAATGATATCACTGCTTGACTCTTGAGTAAAGTTACAAAGTTGGAGGCGGCTGCCTTTGGAAAGTCCTCACCTCCTTCCTGTTTCCTCAAACTAAGACATTCCAGTCTTCTCTAGTCCCCAAGGGATAATTTTTTTTTAAAGAAGAGCTAGTAAACCCAAACGGAATTCTAATTGGAAGGTTGAAGAGAGGAAGTGAGATCTAGACAGTACCTCACTGAGTCTTGATTTACACAGTAAAATGTGCAAAATTTAGTACAGTCCTAACTCTCTGCATTTGCATACACTACCTAGTGAACACACTAGATCGATATATAAGCCTATCATGCCACAGAGTTACCCGTCACACCCTTTAAAGTCAATATCGCACTTACAGAATCAATACCATCAATTCCCTTACCCATGGACAATGGCTGTGCCACCTCATACTCCCAACAGAGATGTAAGTGCATGTGGGGGCTGACAGCTAAGTTTCAGTGGCTTGACAAAGAATGTTTGCTGAGGACTTTAAGAAGTTCCTTGTCTATGCTAGATCTAAGTTAAGCCACAGTTCAACAATTTAATGCAACATCTGAAGGGTACCTGAGATGTCTGCTGTAGCAAACAGTTCGATCTGCTTAGCAGCTACCACACCTGAAGGATGCTTGTTTTTGGATAAAATGGAGTTCACCTCAAGAGGATCTGCTACCACAGCACCAAGTTTTCTAACGCTATCTGTCAAACTATGACAGGCCTTCTTCAGGTGGGAGGGACATTCTTTATTAACCAGGGCAGGGGATGCTTGAGCTTAAGTGTCTCTAATCGTAGGGACTAAGTTATATGAATGAGAGGAATACACATTCCCTTCCACAGTCAAATCTTGGAGACCAGTTTACTCTTCATAACAAGCTCCAAAACCAACAGGTCCCAAAGAGTTACACTTGGACCCTACTGACAGCTAGCCCCTTTACCACCATAGGGCATTCAAGCCCGGGACAGGAAATGACTCTCGCCTGATGCTCAGCCAAGACCTAGGAGAGCAGAGACTGAGAACAAGGGTTGGACTTGAGAATCTCCATCCTATGGGGCAGCTTGTGTGTTTTGACAGGAGGTGACCCTAAAGAGAGGACTTTGTGTAAACTGGGAAGAAGAGAAGAGTCAGAGATGACATCAGCCATACCCTCTGAGTTTGTTAGAGAAAAAAATGTTCAATAATATGTACTAAAACATAGTAAGGTTGGCCTTATTCGGGGCCTTGAAGTGAGTGTGGAAACCTCTACAGTGGGACTTTGCATAAGAATAAGAGATTGGACTCAGTTCCGTATACAAGGACAAGTTTTTATCTTTAGCCGAGGAGGGGCTGGGGAAGGGAGTCAGTATATGGAAAATTACTACCACCCAACATCAGGGCTGAGGAAAATTCTGTTTAATCCATCCTACTGAGATTCTTGCTAGAGACAGGCCAATGTGATCATACATCAAAGGAGAATGGTGGGTTTTATCAGCTATTGAAAGGGATGCATTATGAACATCAGAAGGCTCTTGGGTAGCCTGGTTATTTGTAAGGGAGTGTGTGTGTGAATACACCTAGGAGAAAGTGGAGAAGCCTGACTAAAGTTTGACTAGGAAAAGGATCTTTATCGAGCTCTCGGTGTCATTGAATTACCACAAAAGTTGGTGTCAGAAAACATGGTTCTTGGCTTTTGCCTCGCAACCTACCTTTCTTCTCCCCGGCACAGACTCACTCCCAACTCAGTACTGATTATGTTACTCAAATCCATCTGCAAAACAGCTGCTCAGACTCCACTGTAGGTACAACTTATACAGCCTGAGGAAATAAAGACAAATTTTTCTAAATTTCCCTTCAATTCCAGTCTCCTAAGTGATCTTTCCCCATGGCAGGGTGCATTACTAAGAGGAGAGCTACTGGCAAGCACTCAGATTCCCATAGGTATGTGAAGGAAGCAACTTAACTAAGTCTCTAATTTCTACTTAGTGCAGAAACAGAACAGAGGATCAGAATGGAACCTGTTCTAACACAAGTTTCCTGTGGCCATCCGCGTGTCCACTAGCTCACATAAGGACACGGGGCTCCAATCTCTAGTCTGTGCCAAGGACTGACTCTGTGTCTTCACACATCATGTTGAACTTTAATCTGCTTTTCTTCCCATTACTAAGTCCCCAGGTTGAATTCCCTCTAGGGAAGCAGACAGGAAGTCTGCAAGGACTGACTTCTAATGTGCCTTCCAGCTTTAACAGAAACCATTCCAGCAGCCAGCCCTCCTGTAAGCATGGCTCTTTGAGAAGTATTTGTCACTTTAGACTCAATTCCTTCCATCAGAATAATCTGGTAGATTTATAGTGAGGCCTCTAGACTCTATGAAGCAGGAGCCATAGATAGTATCCATCACTCAGCCGTATAATAGATAACCAACCATTCTGAGACTTGAAAATCTATTTACCTACACACAAGTGTAGTTCACAGTGTATCCGAAAGATGGCAGTACAGCACTTTGTGCTCCTTGTATATGCAACTATTTCTAATTCTGCTAAATTATAAAACATATGAGGACAAACTTTATCATGAGGGGATGGAAAATATAATTTTTGTTTTCTGTTATTCTGTTATTTCTACAGGAATGCTTGTAAGTAAATATCTCACATATTCGAAATGTTTTAAAACATGCAGAATGTCCTAACTCATATAACTTAATCCTACCACAATTCTATGTGATGGTTATTTTCATTTTGTATAACAATAAGCTCAGAAATTAATTATATACTGATTCAAGGCTATTCATCTAACAAATAAGTAGAGTCTGTTTCCTAAAACTCAAAATTCTTTCCAACACACATCTGCTTAACAATAAGGAATTATCTACATGTCCAACTTTTAAATTTCATGAAGCATTATGAACCAATAGATATAATTCTGAGATTAAAATCACAGAATTTGGTGCTAAAGTTGTCTGATAAGTATGGTGACTTGCTGAACCTGCTTCGCTAGCAACTTTGCCGGTCTTAATTTTGACATTTCAGGGGAATTTAATTTTTGTAGTTCCTGGAGAGTTCCTCAGTCCCAAGTACAACAGGACAACAGGACAGCTGAGTGACACATCCCCTGGTCACATGGCGGTACCCAGTGGTTCTGTGAAAGTTCTACCAAGTGGCGCCAGCAGCTGCCTTTTGCTTAACACTATTGAGTATTTCTGACAGAGTAACTCAGCTTCGTGTTGTGTTTAAGGGGTGGTGGCGATTCTCTCTTGCTGTTTCTTAGATAAGACTTGAGAGTATTCCGGACACTCACTCTTGACTCCAGGCTCTGCAACTCAGCCCATTTGAACATCATTTTTCCCCAATCGAGCCTCAGTTTGGCTCAAGCTCATTGGTTTTAAGGTTCTCTTCAGAGGCAGCTCTCTGACAGGGGCAGAGAGGCACACAAGCTCTACGGTGTTTGCTTGGAGGAGGGCCTTTCTCTCCTCACGCACACACCGCCTCACACAGAATAAAGTGAAGCAAGCCTTTCCAAAACACAGAGACTTCAGTGCTTGGTAGTGTTGCAAGTATGATGGTCCCATGGGCAGCCATTCTTTTCATCACCCTGGAAAGCATCCTAATAGTTGAAGAGTAAAATACCCCTGAGCATAGAGAAGCAAAGTGGGGGCTCTGAGGAACTGAGAAAGATCCATTTGCTTTCCCGGATGGCATGAACACAGATGTGAGAAATGACTCTGGGCACAATTGCCTATGTGCCAGCGTAATTCTACCTCATTCTGTCAGGTCAGAAACAAAATTACTAATTGAGTGTGCTGGCAACCCTGATGAAACTCATTAGATCATCAAAAATGACAGCAAAAAGAGAGAGAGTAGCAAGACATAAAATAGAAGACTAACTGGGAAGAAGCAGAAAAACAGCAGGATGGGGAGGAAACAAGAGAGAGAGTAGCAGGAGTGAATATGCTCAAATAGTTATTTACATGTATGAAAATCTCATAATGAGACCCATTATGAATAATTGATATATACGGATAAAGAGGACAAAAAAGAAAGTAAGGAGACTAGATGGAAAATAGAGAAAACCCTAATGAGTTTCATCAGGCTTGCCAGCACACTCAATTAGTTGAACAGTAAAATACCCCTGGGCATAGAGAATCAAAGTGGGGGCTCTGAGGAACTGAAGTAAAAAGATCCATTTCCTTGCCCAGATGGCATAAACACAGATGTGAGAAATGACTCTGGGCACAATTGCTTATGTGTCAGCATAATTCTACCTCATTCTGTCAGGTCAGAAATTAAAAAATCAGCTATGTTCATAGCAACTTTATTTGTAATAGCCAGAAACTGGAAACAACCCAGATGTCCCTCAACCAAAAAACTGATACAGAAACTGTGGTATATCTACACAATGGAATACTACTCTACTGGAAACAAGGATCCCCTAACAATTGGAACTGGGTCTATCTCGGAATTAGATGCTATTGCCTCCCTCTGGAGCTCATTTTCCTAGCAGAACTGCCTTGTTTTGCCTCAGTGGAAGAGGAGGCACTTAGTCCTGATGCAATTTGAATTTGATGTACCAGAATGGGTTGCCCCCAGGTGTTGGGGGAGGAGAATGTGGGAAATGGGTGGGAGGGTGGGACTGGGAGGACAGGAGGAGGAGGATTGCAATTGGAATGTAAAATAAACAAATAAAAAATTAAAAAACCCAACTCCCTCATTTAAAAAAAAAAAAAACTTTACATTTTGTGACCTATACCACACCTAAAATAAAAAATATCCAAGAATCCCATTCTTAAGAGGAGCAGCTATGAGGAGTTGCTCGCTATAAAAAGTCAAAGTAGCTTCACAAATGTATGCAGATGGGGTTCCTCTAATCTCCATTTGGACCTATCATATTTTCTTTAGTTTCTTTTCAGTGTCATCTTCCGGAAATGCGGCCTCTCAGAGGTTTCTCCTCAGTCTCACCCCCAAAATGACATTACCACACAAACCTCATGGTGAAATGGTTATATCAGTTCTGGTGCACACCCGTGACTCTCTCTCCCTCGAGTCCCTTCCGTTATGTTATTCTGCTGCCTGGGCTGACGAAGGGTGTGGCTAATGAACTTGTGTGGGGTCTTCTCCAGCTTGACTGGGGACTCCTGCCCCTTGATACCGATTTGATCCCCGTTGGCTCTACACTTGTCACAGCCTAAAACTGAGGTTCTCAACCTGTGGGCCGCAACCCCTAAGACCCCCAGAAAGCAGTTATTTACCTTACAATTCATAACAGGAGCAAAATTGCAGTTATGTAGTAGCAATGAAAATCGTTTTACGGTTGGGGATTACCACATCATGAGGAACTACATTAAAGAGTCAGCTGTGGCCATTAGGAAGGCTGAGAACCGCTGTTCTAAAATCTATTTCCTATAGATCCTATAGATCCAAAATGTGTTTCCTGCATGCTCCCTGTTACAAGGTGGTGCAGCAAGTTGCAGATCCAACTTAGGTGAGAGCAGAAGAGACTAGAAAGAAAACAATCCAAATGAAACTCTGTTCACTTTTTTTTTTCTTCTCCTCAATCAGTTCTCAGGCAAGGAGCCATTCTGTCCTTCTAGCCCCCTCTGAAGGTTAGAGGGAAGTGAGAACTTTCCTGGGAGCGACCATCTCCAAACAATTCAAAGCATTTACTTTCAAATTAAAATCATAACATACAATTCCTGCCTGTAGTTCCCTGTCCAACAAGACTCAGACAGACTGGATAGGGAAGAGAGGTACTTGTAAGAGAGAGTACATTAATTCTCTAAAAAAAATAAAAATCCAGTAGCTACACTATTGATAGGATGGATAGATGTGTCATGCTGCTATAGTGGTTAATAAGAAGATGTTTTATGTGCTGTTAGTTCAGCAAATAGGTCTTTTGATCAATTGTTTAATCAGCCAATGGCTCATCTGTAAATCACTTTTTGGATAAGCTGGTGCTCAGCGAATAGGTTTTTCAGCAAACTGGTGTTTTGATTAATTGCTTTTCCATGCATTGATCTGTTTCAGCCTACCAGTAACAGAATGCAGACTCATTGTTCCCGTCATGTTTATTTGGACTCTAGGTAGTCCTCACAGTTCAAATTTTGGACTTGTTGGGAGCACTTCATAATGCATCTGTGTTGTCTTTTACATCAGCACCTGCAGCTTCTGTTTTGGCAAAAGCACAAAATCTAATGAGCCATGCGCAATGAAGCACAAATCTGAAATGAGTGCCTCTCCACATACAGCTTTCCAGTCTTCCCAGAATGCCTCTAGGCATGGCCAGAATGTAAAGGGGAAGAAAAATGAGTGAGATAGAGTTATAGGGGAAACAGGGGGAATGGGATAATAGAAATAAGCCCAAGGCAACCTGAGCTGACCCATAGAAAACTCAAAGGAAGGATGCAAGTCTTGCTAGTTTAAAACTGGCCTGCCTTGAGCTCACTTTGAGATAACTGCCTCTACTTTAAATCGCTTTGTATTTTTCCACAACACAGAAGGCTTTCTCACAGTTAAACTTCGTTGGCATGGGGTTCACTTTTTAAGTATGTATGTATAACTTCCAGCTAATGTGTCCTCAAAAACATTTGTCATAGAATGTCCTAATAACCCAAACCACTCGATGCCATATTCCACAGTGTCTCTACTTGGTTCATTCAGTTTTATCTTTTGGGTCCTGCCCTCCCAACCCTGTGTTCAACTTACTGTTTCTCAGGTTGCTGTGACTTCAACAACCACATGGAACCAGGTATCAGCTACCTTAGCCCACACTGATACCTCCAAATTCTGGAAACTACAAGCAGCTAATGCCCTGTATCCCTTGTTTGTCTTTCAATTCCACACACCTCAATGTTACTTATTTTATCTCTGTGTCACGTGAAAGGCCATGAGCTTCTAATCTTGAGGTGCCCCCACTTAGATGTTCTTTTATTTCAACATCTTGTCTGTGATAAGGACACATCCACGATCACTCTGACAAAGGTTTATGGAACTGGATGGAATTTTCACCTGTAATTTAAACATTTTGCTCTCATGTAAGGAAATAACTTGCTTGCTCATATGCTTAAAATAGTCACCACACCAAACCATTTAGCAGAAAGAATGCTTTCAAAAGGATTTTTTTTTTAATGTCGGGGAAATATGGCATTCAGAAATGGAACAGAATTGGTTTTATTGAAAAACAACCTTGGAACATAATATTCTTACCAATTTTTGGACACAGCACACAGACCCAGAATGGTAGGTGTTTGTATAAAAAATGGTATTATATTATAGAATAAAATTGGGTTCCAAATAAAATATTAAGTACTTTGTCCTATCTTACTAGGGAGAAACTTTGACAAAACTCAAGGCAAGAAATCAAGAGTCTGCCTGTGACATGGGAGGTCATGAGATAAGATTGGATTTGGTTTAGATTTTGTTTTATTTTGTTGAAAAATTGAATGTGAATTGGGGCAAATGAAACAGAATATATGGTAATGAATAAAGATCAGAAAATAAAATCATTTTTGTGAAGTGCCCTTGTATAGATTTCTCTATTTTGAATATTTTTCTTTGTTGAGATAAGGACTCACTGTGTACCCCAAGTTGCTCTTGAGCTTATGATCTAACTCAGCTTCAACAGTCCTGAGACTACAGGCATTTGCCATCACACCCAGTGAGAACCATCTTTAGGTAGTAAGTGCCCAAAGTTCCTTAAATAAACTAAAGGCATCAGCTAGCAGCTACAGTTGGTGTATACCTCAAGGATATAGCTATTACATTAAGATGTTTCCTTTTGCTTTACTGAGATTACTTAGCCTATGCATCACCACATAGGTGAATCCACATGTCAGGAAGTAGCCCTGTCTTCACATTGCTTCCAGTTACTTTTTGATTCTTCTTAACTCCCCTCTACTTCCTGCACCTGATGTAGCGGGTACCTAGTGTTCTTGATCAACTTAATTCAATAAATCTTTATAGTACAGGACACTAGGCAAAGCAACATGAGCTCATGAAAATTCTTACCTTTTGTTGCCAAATCCAGGAAGGACAATGAAAAGAAGTATAAAGAATTACATATTCGATATACAGAGTAATTTTATTCATCATGGAAAATGTAAACTACTAAAATAAAATAAGAAATTCAGAGGGAGCAGACAACTTTCAAATTTACCCCTTTCCCATTTTTTCATGGATGAGGCTCCTCCCAAGGAGTGACTGACTGAGTTTACAGTTGCTTTGCCCTTTGCCAAGGTAATAGCAATTACCTTAATAAACACATTTTTGGATTTCAGACTCATTCCAGCACCCATGTGATATATATATATATATATATATATATATGGTATAGATATAGTCCAAAGCATTTGGAGTTTGATTTAGAATGAGAAAATATATGCTAAAGGCCTGGATCTATATTGATGATTGCATAAGCTTCTCACTCAAAAAAAAAAGCAGACAGCATTAAGAACTCACAGTTTATGGAAGTAGAGGCAGCCAGGACAAAAGGAAAGAAAATAGTGATTTTGTGTCCTTTGCTCTAAGCTCCTCAGCTTTGTAGTGAGTGCTGTTGAGAGAGGAATGGAATTTGTAGGTCAGATTTTTTTTAAGTTCCACACCAGGCTGCATGACTTACCAATTAAGGGCAGGTGTTCCTCCCTTGACATTCCAATTTTATTAATTGGAAGCAATAATGATGTTTCATTAATTATTTTTCAGCCCTGAAAATAACAGAGTTTCACTATGACACTTCCATGTGTGTACATCATTCTACTTTGACTGTGTTCAACCTCCATTCTCATCTCTTGTTCCCCTTTCTCCCTCCCACTGGTCCTCTTCTTTTCCAAGAGCATGGTCTCTGAATCCAGAGTAATTGCTTGGATTCACATCTAGACCCTGCACTTCCTAAGATGAGATCCCCTTAACATGTCCTTGTTTCAGAGTTTGACAACAAATGAAGTTAGTAGAGCCATAGTAAATTTAGATGAATCAATATGAACAAATAACTCACATATTAATACATGCTATGCTGTTGTTTTGTTTGGAAAATGCCATTATGATATGCTTCCTTTGATTAGTCTAGCCTAATGACTTGACTCCCTTTGATGTCATCAGAGAAACCTTTTGGAATTCTTTCAGTCTTCTGTCTCTGTCATAATTTACATTTTCAAAGGCGGTCCATAATCGGATACAATAGTAAGAAGCACAGCACAACTTAATGCTAAGAATTTTTCAAATAGTAAGGTACAGAGGGTTCAAAGAGTGAAGCGCTCATGTTCACTAGGAGGAGGAGGTGGGTAGAGTCCTTGTGAGGTAAGCATTTGATATGGGATATGAGACAGTCAGCAGGACTTACAGGACAGGGGACACAGGATATCTGTCCTCCTAGAAACCATTTTTAGTTACCAGGATATGCTTGTTCTTTGTTTATCCCAGGGTACATTTTCTAAAAGCACTCAATCTTCCCAAGGCCAGCACTAACAGTCACTGATGTTGTCTTTTATGGGAGGAAACAAAAAAAGAAAGAAAGAATGCCAAATAAAGGTTATATAACAATGTTGCAAATTTTAAATGTTTCATGTTCCGCTTTTTCAGAATCTCATCAAAGACTGTGAGGTCACAAGCGTGCAAGTGTGTGCATGTATGTGTGTGTGCATATGCATTTGCCTGTCTGTGTGCATGTGCTTGTGTGTGTGAATGTGGGTGCATGTATGTGTTTGTCTGTCAGGGGGGCAGTGGTGGAGTGTGGTGTGTTAAGTGTCTATGTGACTGTCTGCGTTCACATGCCAGCCTTTCTTTTTTTTTTTTTTTTTTTTGCTTCTAAGTCAGCTTTTTCTAGATTACTTAGAGGGGGAAAAGCACTTGTCACAAATCTGCCTTGAATCCATTTCATATCAGAGCTTATTCTCTCTGCCTCTGGCAGTTTCTGCAGATAAAATCATTTTCTTTTCTATGAGCTGACGCCAGGACCTATAGCCCCCTTGAATAGATATCATGGGGTCAGCAAAATGGTGAGTGTGACATAGGAGTTCCTACAGCCCCGACTGTTTTTACCTCCCCATAATCACGCGCACAGGTTTGTTCTGGCAAATCAAACCCACACAATTGGAAACCTCTGAAGAACAACAGAATAGCACCATTTATGATCATCAAGCACTCTTGGTTTTAGATGTCATTTGACAACTTCTCCATTGGTAATTTTCTCACATATTCATTTCAGAGTTTTCAATTCTGCCCAATCCCTGAACCCTTCCTAGCTCAGCATAAAGTGTGTTCTCATCCTTACACAGGTCAACTTTGTACTGCATCCCCCTCTTTGATGTGAGCCCTTCCCTTAAGATTGCTATTTCAGCCCACTATCAGCTCATGAAGGCATTTTCCTAAACAAAGACCTTTTCTTTCTCCTAAAACTATTCTAGTGCCAGATGCAAAATGGGCCACATATGTGGTGAAATGAAGAGGAGTCCACAGAGGAAAACTGTAATTGAATATGAACAGATCAGCCAGGGAGTCATGTGCCACTGGGGAACAGGCAAAGCTGCAGACAGAAGCAAGTAGAAGACCATCTTTGTTTACTCAGGATAATATGAGCTGCTTTATTCTGAGGTAGGGATTAATATTGAAGCAGTCCACTGAAGGAGTGGACCTTAGGCAAAACCAGTAGAGAAGTAAGGAAAGCAAGACAGAGGGGATGGAGGCCAGTTGCAGATGTGAAAATTTGAAAATCCAGCTCTTGCTCCATCTAACAGGGAACTCTATGGCAAGAATATCATTACAGAGCTGACTTGACTGCAAACAACAGGTCAGGTCATTGTTTTCCTGTGTAGAACATGGTGGGCCAGCAGCTCCTGATGGCACAGGACAGTTCTGGAGAGTGTGCACTGTGAGTGATTGCCAACTAACAAACAGAGGGTCTAGATGAGGTGGGCACCAGCCAGGTGACAAGGACAGAGAACAGGACAACAATATCCAACACTCATGTGAATATAGCGTTCGAGTCTAGAGCTGGACTCATTGGGAAAACATCAAATGCACGTCAAACTGCATTCCACCAAAGTCGCTTTCTCTTATGCTTTTCCTTCTATAATTCAGTTGAAAATTATTAGCCCTTCATATATGTATCATATTGTACTTTAACTTTATCTTACTCTAAACATTTACTATTCTCAAATGGGAATTCTGAGTGCTGCTTGGTTGTACAGTAGGAAAGATGAGAGAGTGTCACTATCAATCTCTGGCAGATAACATAAGCAGACATATGGTCTAGGCATTGCTGCATTCTGACTGGCTGCATTGCTTGTAGTTAGATTGATTCAAACTCTGACAGCAAGACAGAGGCCCATATTTGCAAACATTTTATTGCTCTTGAAAAAGAAATAAATGTTCTGTCCATTTGGTATTTTACATAGCATCTTTTCTTCTAAGTGAATGTTTGACAGTGTCCTATTCATCTGATAATTGCAGATAAAGCAATCTCAATACACAATAGTTTTGTATAACAACAACAACAACAAAAAAAAGAATAAAAAAGGATGTGCGTGATTGTACTGCAGAGAATTAGAGCCCAGATCTGTCAGCTACAAAACAATTAAACTAATTCTGAGAAAAAAAGTCAAGGTGACTTCAAGGATGTGAAAACTCCACAGATGGCCAGGACTCCAAATGATAGAAGGCTAGAAAGTCAAGTCTCCATTTCGTAGCCATGGTATGGCTGCATCAGCCTGGATTCTACCACTTACTCAAATTACCATGGACTACCAGGCATCTTTATATCCTCACCTCACACATAGCTATGAGACCAACTCCATGTTAGGCCACTAAAACATTAAATGCCCTACTGGGGTTCTCAGTTCAAATTCTTGAGAAAAAGAACCTGATTGGATAAGGTGACTCTTTAACTTCTTCCAGATCACTAAATGTTGAACAGACTGAGGAAAACCTGTTGTCTACTGTCCACTCAACAGAGCTGAAGTAAGACAGTTTAAATTAGTAAGTTAAACTGAGTACCATGGATAGGATGCTTTGGCATTTACGGTATATAGTGTTTACAACAACTGCATGTGTTAATCTCCAGTATCAGAGAGCCTTCACTGGGTGCAAAGGAAAGTTTTGTTCTGCTATATCCTGAGATCCAGAGACTAAAAGTCCTTGAACAATTGAATATTATTTAACTCACCAGGGATCTATTTGGAGATTACCATCTACAAATTATATGGGTGGGTGAACAGGCCACCGTGAGAACAGGTAGGAGTTGAAACTTTGGTCTCTGTCTTTTCAATAATACAGGTGGTGTTTAAAAATTAAGGAAAGAGTCCACAATTTTCTCCAATTTCACAATTCTTCTTCTTCTTCTTCTTCTTCTCCTCCTCCTCCTCCTCCTCCTCCTCCTCCTCCTCCTTCTTCTTCTTCTTCTTCAGGATTTATGATGTTGAAACTAATCAACTCAGATCTTCTTGATCTCTGCTAGCTCTCTCAAGCTCCAAGATGGTGTCTAGCTTGCAGTCAAGACGATGACTTTGAGGACATTTGGAAAGGCCCGATTCCTCCTCTCTTGCAAAGGAGCCAATAGCAGTACTTGAAATTTCCCTGAACTGCAGTGGGGGACTGATATGTAGGGACACTTCACTCCAGAGGAGTGGGATGGAAGGGATAGGGGATAGAGAGTGGGAGGGTGAAACTGGTAGAGGTGGAAAGGGGGCACTGTGATGAAGATGTAATCTGAAGTAATAAATAAATATTTAAAGAAAAAAGAAATAGCTAAAAACAAAAACAAAACAAAAAAAACCACCTATACCCTCATGGATTTCTAAATTGATTCTCCACTGAAGGAAATAGCACATCTTGGGAAATGGTTTCTTCCAGGCAGCAGGAAGGAAGACTCAAGATGATGCTTGGCATCTTAACTCAAAAAAGAAAAAAAGTAAAACTGATGGAGTCAAGACAACGGGACATGGTTAATAACAGTGCATTTCATTGGCCAAATTTGGAATAAGTTGAATCCTATAAAAGAATGGAAACTTGGTTATAGCATCCAGCAGTCAACAGCTCCTCCTTCAAAGAGAAGTGTTATTTTTTTAAGAATACAGTTAATAAATGCAAATTAAATGACAATAGGAAGAAATCATCATTTGGTAAATCTATTCCCAATATAATAGTTGTCGAGACAAGGACTGTCTGTCAATGGATTCCAAAGCCACCAAGTGAAAACAATGATTGGAAAATCTCAAATTACTTACTGTGATCGCAAACCTCAATAGTCATTTTGATGGCAAACCTCAATTGTCATTTTGATGACATGTAAAAACACCCAGCAGACTGGCCTCTCAGTGTGCCTGTGTTCCATTAACTTGATTAGGTTCATTGAAGTAGGAAAGCCTGCCCATTTCCTGGATGGGGATCCTGGACTTTATAAAACAGAGGAAGCATTCTGAAGTCAAGTATTCAATGCTCTCTGCTTCTTGAACACAGATACTCCAAGCCCTACCTCAATGCCTTTTCTGCCACAGCAGACTAGATCCTGCAACTGTGAGTGAAAATAAGCCTCAAGTCGTTGTCAGAGAATTTTATCACAGCAAGAAGAAAAGTAATTCAAACACTTACTAATCAAAGGTAGAAACAGCTAGTATTCAGCACCATAAAAGATCAAATTGTCATTATCAATAGTATGGCAAGCTTGTTTTGTGTTGGGATGGCTATTCTTGTCAACTTGCTTGGATTTAGAGTCACCATGGCAACGTACCTCTGACTCCATCCATGAGGATGTTTCCTGAAGATTTTAACAGACTAGGGAAGATCTGCCTCAAATGTAACCATCCCATGGGCTTCAGGCCCAGACTGAAAAAAAAAAAAAGGATTCTGATCACTTTCATTCATCTTTCTGTGTACTGACTATGGACACTAGGCGACCAGTGTCTCACGTTCCTGCCACAAAGCCATCCTCACCTTGAAGAACTGTATAACTCCCTTTCTTTGGTTTATGAGACAGGGTTTCTCTGTGTACCCCTGGCAGTCCAGGAATTCGCTCTATAGACCAGGCTGGCCCCGAATTCAGAGATCCATCTGCCTCTGCCTCCTGAGTGCTGGGATTAAATGTGTGCACCACTGCCTAAATACTGGATTTTTGAAGGTATAAAGGATATTTAGAAAACATTGAGGATATTTAAATACAGACTAAAGATTATAGATTAGATGGCACTTTGGAGTTACTCTCTACTTTCTGAGTGTGTTCATGAGAGTTAATGTCTTTTACAGCTATTATACTGAAGAGTTTGCGTGTGTACATATGTTTGGACTACATGGTTCAGGAAAAAACCAATAGAATGAGATGTGCATAGAATGGAGGGATGGGAAAAAACAGAGAGGGAGAGAGAAAGAGAGAGAGAGAAAGATAGAACAGCAAAAAGTTAAGAGTTGCTGACCAGATACAATACATATAGAATCCTCATTTACTATCCTTTCCACTCTTTTTCACTTTTAAGTTTTAAAATAATTCATTAAAATAAAAGAAACATTTTAAGAATAAATTAGAATGAAAATCTCATAAAAGAGTCTTAAATGTGGAATAATAAGCCATAAAGGGAAGTATAACCATATGTGTATTAAGATGCTTCAGGACTTAAAAAATCATTTTTTCTATCTTAAAATATCTCCAAAACTATGTGACCTTTCTCCCTTGGATGAGGGCCAGCTTTATGATTTGTTTTGAAACAGTAGGAAAGTAACAGCATGTGATTTCTGAAGTTCCTCCAGCACTCTGTTCAATGGCCTATCCTATGGTCCTGCTGACCTCTTCAGTGCACCTTCAGAAAAAAAATCTCTACTGTGCTGGAGTGATTAGTCAGCACTTAAGAGCATTTACTGCTCTTGCAGAAGACCTGGGTTTGGTTCCCAGCATCCACATGCACATTCATAGCCTTCTGTAACTCCAGTTCCCGGGAATCAGACATCTTCTGGCCTTCACTGTCACCAAGCACACACAGGGAACTCTTACATACACTCAGGAACACACACACACACACACACACACACACACACACACACACATACATACACACATATAAATAAATATTTTTAAAAGTAACTCTATGCTACAATCCTCCAACACTAAGCCAAGCTATTTATAAAGTTTTGATGCATAGAAAAAGTTGATTTAACACATGCCTTACTATTTTGAAGTATCTATTATTGAACACCAAAAAAAAAAAAAAAAAAAACAAAACTCTTTTTAATGATTTGTCCTAAGGAACTATCAGACAGGGATACAAAAACACATATAAAAACAGACATTCTCATGGTACTATGAGGTAAGGAGACAATGTGAATTCCCAACAATACAGGATCAGAAGTGTAAACTACGGCATGTGTAGGCAATGAAATGGCATGTGGCCACTGAAGAGACTACCTAACTACGCTGAGCTGGCTCTTAATATTTAAAAGTGAGTTGCTAAAAAGGGTAGAAGCAGCTCCTCGTTGGCAGAATTTACCAATTGGCCTGACTCTCCTTGTGGAGTTCAAGTCCACAATGATCCACTACAGGTTTCATTGGTCCACTCCCACCTTTCACAATGCTGGTCTCTTTCCTAAAGCTGATGTGTTGTTCCAAAGAACAACGCTTCAAGCCCCTACCATGTAGACATGAGCCTGGCTATGCAGAGCATTGGAAGGTAAAGCAGCTGGAATCCTGGTCACTTAGTTTAGGTTAGGCTATTAACTCTCACCATCATCGGTCTTTATTAACCACAGACATGGATCCCCACTCAATGCATCAACAAAATCATCCTCCAATCTTCCATCAGGGTGAGAGTACAGATGACTGCCCCACTAGAGCCTCCACTTCCGTAGGGGTCAGCTTACATGCTTGGATCCCAGCAACCACATGAGCGGCCCAAGCTGGTAACTAAACGGTGAAGGAAAACAGAGAAAGAAGACATGAGATGACCAGAAGAGGCCCAGCCATTGCTAGTCATCCCTGACGGAATACAGCCACAAGAACAGCCTCTGAGAACAACCACAGAAGGACCACTTGGCCAACGTACAGGATTGTGAGAGACATGAACACAGGCTGCTCTAACTGCAAAGCATTGGAAAGGTTTTTTGTTTTGTTTTGTTTTGTTTCATTTTGTTTTGTTTTGTTTTTTACAGAACTGGACAGCCAGCGCAGCCAGGAACA
The DNA here is from genome assembly GCA_907164525.1 of Lophiomys imhausi. Taxonomy (NCBI): domain Eukaryota; kingdom Metazoa; phylum Chordata; class Mammalia; order Rodentia; family Muridae; genus Lophiomys; species Lophiomys imhausi. The sequence continues at coordinate 1,438,793 of CAJQZJ010037497.1, read as the reverse complement.
GGCGGTTAGCTGTGGAGATCTGCGAAGGTGAACCAGAGCCGTAAGGTGTATCAGCTTGTGGCTCTGAACCACTTTTTTCAGATTTTTTTTTATTGCCCACTAAGATTAAATTCCCAATTCTATGTGTTTTATATAATCTGAGAATTGGATTGTAAAACACGAGTTTACTCAAATCTTAAAAAATCCACTTTACCATCTAAGGTAAGAAAACTTTAGGTTGCAATGATTAGCATACAGACAATTTTGGTGATGTGGTGGAGACCATTATTCTGCCTCCCTCACATCACAAATGTTTATTTATTATTTATATCTCTATTTATTCAGACCACTATCTATGACTTTCATTGGAGACTTCAAGTCTTCCCCCAACAGAATGAATATAGACTTAGGTCAGCTGATTCTTTTTTCTTTTCTTAAAGAACTGGGACTCACTGTGTTGCTGAAGTGGGCCCTGAACCCATGGGCTCAACAGTTGTACTGCCTTGGTCCCCCAAGTAGCTGGTGCTACAGGGATGAACCACTATATCCATCCATCAGCTCTTTGCTATTGTGAGTGGTATGTTATGAGAGGTGATTTTTAAAATCAGAAAACTTAAACTTTCCCCACTGTTTACATGGTTCTCTTATTGATTCTGCAGCATTTTGAGGTGAGAGATAATCTCCTGTAAAAGAACGATGCTTCTGTCTTTACCTTCTGTGATAGTTGTTAGTGATATTCACCAACTTTCCACTTTCCTCCATCTGGGCAGACAGAAGAACAGTACTTCCCACCCCACCAGTTTCCAGCCCATGCTGTAACAAATTACTGCCAACTTAATGACTTCAACCCACTCAAGGTTGTGATTTTCAGTTTCCTAGGTCAGAAATCTGACACTTGTACCCTTGGGATAAAAATCAATGGGGTAGCATTCTTATCAAAGGGTGTGGGGAACAGCCTTTGTCTTTTAGTCTCTGTTATAATAAAATAATGCAGAATGAATAATCCATGAACAAGAAACATTTTGTTCGATTTATGGACGCTGAGATCCAAAATCAAGGTAGGAGCAAAGTTGACATCTGATAAAGACTCATTAGGTCTTGAGTGTGGCTTCTTGTTTCTGTGTCCTCTAAGAAGACAAAGCTGTGTCCTCACACAGCAGAGGAGATGGGAGGCTGGTCAGCTCTCTGAAGCTCCTCTCATATGTGTATAAATCCATTTGTAAGGAAATGACTCTCTTCTGGCCTAATCACTGCCCAAAGGCCCCTCCTCTTAACAATGTTACTTTGTGATTTTAGTTCCAGCCTACACATTTTGTAGGGGCACATTCATTCAGACCATAGCTGAAAGAACCATTTCCTCAGAATTTTTTTTCTGCATGTAAAGGGAATCTACATGCCTTGATGTGTGCCCCCATCCTCCAGCTTCAAAGCTAGCAACAAAGCATCTCCCTAGCCTATTCTACACCATCTCTTTGTCTGATTGCCTTCTTCTACTTGTAAGGCCCTCTGTGATCGTACTGGTCTCAGTGGAATCATTCAAGATAATATTTCTAGTCAGCTGGTTGGCAACCACAATTTCTATCTTCAACTTTAATCCCTTTGTCAGTGCAATCCAGTATAGCCATGGGTCCCGCTGATTAGGATATGGGCAAATTTGCACAGAACAGCCATGAAAATTTGGTATGACTATGTGATTTACTTTACTCAGTGGAATGTAAACAAAAGTGATTTTGTCACTTTTTAACAGAAACTTGAATGTAACTTGCCCTGTTCTTCCCTGCTGCTGCAATAATCACAGACCATTTGCTGATGAAGTCTTAATTTTCTGAGCAAATATGATGAACAGAGACTTGCTACCAACTTGCAATGGACAACACTTCTTTGGGGATGAGGGTTTATTTGGTTACCACATATAAACAGGCTGTGTTAGTCCCTTTTACATCCCTGTGACCAACTATCTGAGAAAATCAACTTCAGGGAAGAAAGATGTCTTTGGCTCTTAACCTTCTGGGTCTAATGGTTTTAGGCCTGTGGAAAAGCAAAATCATCATGGTAAATGGGCACGAAGGTGACAGGTAGTGGGGAAGGTACTTACCTCATGGTAGCCAGAGAGAGAGAGAGAGAGAAAAGGAGCCAAGGACAAGGCATACCCTTTAAAAATATGCCAAAATGGCCCTTATTTGCTCCAGGTAGGCTGCCCTCCTAAAGGTTCCACTGTCTCTCAGTAATGTCATCAAATTATAAACCTAGTGATGGACTTCTGCATTGATTGGTCACACCCTTCATGATCCAGTCACTTCTCAGAAGTTCTTAAGTTTATGACAGCTTACACCCATGTATTGAAGCCAGGACTCTTGTGGGTATACTTCACATGCAAGTGTATCTCACAATAACACTGAAGTGGTACCTCACTGCACTTTTATTTGCATCTCCTTAATGAGTTGATGCTGTTGAGCATCCTTTCCCTGTGTTTCATGTGCTCATTGGCCTTTTGTATTGCTTCTTTAGAACAGTGTCCATGTAATCCTTTGCCCATCTTTGGCCTGTTGCTCATGGTTTTACTGAGTTCTAAGAGCTCTTTGTACATTTGGATATGCAGACTAACTTTTTCCCATACTGAGAATTGAACCTATAATTTCATACATGCTGAGCAATGTTCTGCCAATGAGCTATACTCCAAACCATAATTTCATTGATTGTTATAAGATGTGTGATTTGCAAATATTTTATCCCATTTCATAGATTAGCTTTCTACCATCTTGGTAAGTTTTTTTGTACTTAAAAGCTTTTTCTATAATTTTAATAAAGATTTTTAATCTTCCTCATCAAACCAAGAGCTTCATGAATGTTATGAAGGATTGCTACACCAGTGAGCTAAACCATGAGCCCATTTTTTGAAGTTATATTTTGAGTTATTTGTTTATTGCTGAGATTAGGTCTTGCATTGTTTCCACTCCTTTCACCATGCCACGTGGTGGGACCGCAAGTGTGGATGGGAATTTCTCATTTGTTTCTGACCTTACTTGCTTTCAAATAAAGGTACCAAAAGCTATAACTTTATTCTCACTTGCACCCTTCAAATGTGGACATTTACTTAGTTCTATGTTCTTTATTCCTTTTCTTTTTAGTACTGACTATTGCTTCAAATGTTACAAAGTTTCATAGAACATTTTGAAAAATAACATGGAAATTCTTTGCCCACTGTTTTAAGGTACATTTATAATAACTATACAAATAAAAGCAAAAAAAATACTCTTTTGTTTTAATACAGTCTGTATAAAATTATCTGGAATGTGGTGGGTTTTCTACTGTGCCCAATGTTATGAGAAAATAATACCAGAAATGTAAATTCTTGAGATATTGCTACTTTCACTTACTGAGGATCCTCATACAGGAAAAAAGAAAGTTTAGAATATTGACCAACAGTCATAGAAACATCATTTGCAGTGTTTAACTGATACATTAGAACTCCTGCCCATCATCATATTTTGTGCGTTCTGTTGACAAAAAAGTAGATAGAGGTAACACAAGAAACAAATACAGAGTCTCTCATGCCAGACGTCATCTAACCGAACCAAAGCTTTAGGAAGCAGATAGATCCAAACATAAATGGGTTTTTTTCCACTGAAAACAGGAGAGTCCAGTCTATCTGAGTCAGTATAATAAGAAAGACCTCTCCTCCCGCTATAACGTTAACAACAACAACAACAAAAAAAAAAAAATCTGCAGTGACCTACTCTTAACCATTCAGGCTATTTTTGTGTTGTTCTATCTCCCTGTTTCCACCACAGGAAACCAACTGTGCTGCCATTGCTGTAGCACAGTGGGAGTTCTCATTCCATTTGGTAGAATGGAAGAGGCTCCATTTATGAACCTTGAATAAAAGGCCATTATACTCATAAGTAAATTAGTTGTAATTTTGTCTCTTGATACTACCATTAACTATATTTTTTGTTGTTTCCCATTTAGGAATTTGGGTGATTTTTTTTCCTTTCTCTAATAGTGAAACATTATATCTATTATTTTGGTGATGGCTTTTAATTTATTATGCACAACTAAGTTAACTTGTTCTTTTTTATGTTAAAAAACATGTTAGTATCTATAACTTAATCCCAATGAGAAACTTCCTTCCTCAAATTTCATGTCTCTATCTTTTCATGTATAATGATACCTAGAGCTTCTGTTTTGTTTATCATAAAAGGATATTTCAACTTGTCTTTAATAATGGCTTTCAAGTGAGTGAGTTTTCAGTCACTCATCCTCCTGTGTCTCCTGCCTACTTTGTTCCATGTTTTCCTGGAAGTATTTTCATTAACACCCTTTGTGTAGCAGAGCTTCTGAGGAGTGTGCACATGATAATGTTCTTCATTGTGCTTACAGATTTGATTTAAAATATGACTACATACAAAATTCTAGTTTTTGAGTATTTTTATAACAAAATTACTTTCTTGTCATTTGCATCTCAAACTACTTATGACAAATTTGGTGTGATTATGATTTTTACTTCTTTCTGGTCTGTTCTTACTCCGATAGGCTTTTTCTTTGAGCCTTTCCACTTTTTTCATCCTCTAATTCTTTTTGGAATCTAACCAAGGGTCTCATGATTGCCAGGTAAATGGTCTACCACTCACCTGTTTCTGTAGCTCATCTTCAATATTCTTATGTTTGGTTAGATCTGGATTTTTTTTCTTAACCTAATTAAAGAAAAAATTTTGAGACTATCATACACAAGTACTATGGTTATACCATTTCTACCCTTCTTTCTCCTCTCTTCAACTCTTCCTCTATTAGTGACTTCTTTATTATTGTTACATAATATTTTCTGGTTCCATTATCCATTTACCTGAAATTTATTTTAATTTTTCTACCCAGATGGACAGAATTCCATTGTGTAGGCTTATTAAATTTTCATTGTCAAGTCATCAGTTGAAAGACATATATCTCCTAACAATTGTGACTAGACCACCAATGAACATGGATGAGCATGTATCTGTGGAGAAGGATGTCAAGTCCTTAGAGTGTATGCCAAGGAGTGGGATATCTGAGTCATCTGGCAGATGTACTTTTAGCTCTTTGAGAACTCTCCATGCTGATTACCTTTTCTGTCTAAAGTATTTGTCCTTTCTTGATTTACATATCCCTTTCATTTTTTTTCTCTCTCCTCTTGGACCTTGTTATTTCCTGGATATTGGCCAAGCCCTTATAAGTTTCTTAGCAACCCCTTTTCTACTTTTAGAGCTTTATCACTTTTTGTGGCTTCTGCAAAATTTCTCATTTACCATTTCATTGTCTTGCTCTTCAGCATTCTTTCCCTGTGTCTATCCTATTCTTACATCTTGAAAATCTGTTTTTATTCTGCCAGCATTTTACTAACTTTAGTTCATTAGTTGAGGTTTTTCAGCCATTTGTTATTTTGCCCTTTGCACTCACATGCTTTGAGAGGACCTGTGATAATATGCTCATGAACTCCCAAATCTGTTCTTCCAGCTATGTTCAAGGACTAGAAAGAGGATACTAGAGAGAGTGAACACAACACACATCTGCTGGTCCCTTTCAGCTATACCAATGCTTGGTTTCCTTTTGAATTTAGGATTGAGGAGTGTGGCAACAGAGATTTTTCCATGCATTGTCTTAATTACTTTTCTATTACTGACAAAATACCACAACCAAGGCAATGTATAAAGAAAGCCTTTAATTGGCATACAGTTTCAGAAGGTTAGAGTCCATGACCATCAAGGCTGGAACATAGCAGCATGCAGGGAGGCATGGTGTTGGATCTGTAGCTGAGAATTTACATCTTGATCCAGAAGTACATGATCTTAACTGGAAATGGGGTGGGTCTTTGAAGCCATAAAGCCTAACCTCCAGTAGTATACCTTTTTGAACAAAGCCACACCTCCTAATCCTTCCCAAACAACTCCACCAAACTAGGGACTGAGTATTCAAATATTTGAACTGGGGGTGGGGAGCAATTCTTATTCAAAGTACCACAATCCCTAATGATTAATTTTGTGAGGCTGATGATGACTTCTTTTCAGGGAGGCCTTTTCCCAGCAGGACTTCACTGTTGCCCTGATTCTGTCCTTAGGGTCCCAAATCAAAGATAAAAGGCTAATGATCATTGTCAAAAGGCAACCTAAGAGAGGAAAGTTCAGAACTAAGGGGGTTTTTCTCAGCCTCTCTTCCCATTGTCACAGTAGCAGCCCAAACCATTGAATTCTATACATTATGATAGGCTGCAGGCATCCCAGGAATTTTTTTTCACTGTGGTGATAGTTGGAATGGCTAATGCCATCCTTCTCTTCCTACAGTTGCCCCACACTCACATTTGGGGGTAGTAGTCTGCTAACAGGCTGGTCTGTCATCTTGGCCCAAACACTAGATATCTTTATTGTCCACATCTATGCTGTGATTGCAAGGTCAGTACAGAGCAGTAGATTCTACAACCATCAGCATGTACAACTGTGCCCATTATTTAGCATGCGTATCCACAAAGTGTGTAATTATTATACACAATTCTAATCTAATAGAAAAAAAGGGCATCTCAATGGTTGATTTGCATGCATTTGTTTACTAACAAGATTGAAGTAGTTTCTCATGCTTATTGAGTTAATTGCTTCCCTCCTCATGAGAATTGTCTATTTGTGGCATTTGCCCATTAGCTATTTCAGGATTAGGGTCCCCCCCCATTTATTCAGTCTTGTGTAACTTATTTTAATTTACAGTTTGTTCATTTATTTTGATTGGCACTGAGGATTTTTCATAAAGCATGCTGTAAAGGGTCTTTACTGTAAGATTAATAGCTACAATAAAGACATGGTGAAGCCCAGTGAAAGGTCTCCTCCAAGATCTCTGTAAGAAAAAACAAATCCAAGGCTTTGTTACTATTTATGTGCATCCAAGTCTGTCAATACACTATTATTTTGTATATTGTTTCTAAGCTCATTATTTTTAAGAGTATCTTTTCACTGCCTTTGAGCTCTTAAATTACATCTTATTTTGATTTTTAAGCTTTGGTATTTTATTAGTTAATCTTTTTTAGTCTATCTGAGATAGATTTTAGGGGATAAGGGAAAAAGTGTAAAATGCAAAAATTACAAATTGACTTTCAAAATAGACTCTCTTTATACCTTTTATCCAACAAAATTATTACTAGAGTGGATGGCAGAAGACCATGAATCAGAGCATTGCAAGGAAGATAAATACTCCGTTGTCAAAAACAGATTGCTCAGCCAAGAGAGAATAATGACAGAAAGGAAGCTCATAAAATGTCCCTGTCTTGAAGCTGTTTGGGTTTTATTTTGCTTGCCTGGAAGCTTGATTGTTGGGGTAAGAGAAGCAAACGGAAATGGAAAAGGGTAGTTTACCTTTTAAGTCTATATCTTATTGTAAAACTGCCTCTAAATACAAGAGCTTCCTTGAATTGCCACAGCTGAGACTGCCTAGATCCGACCACAAAGAGTTTTGGGGTGAACTGAGCCATGATTGTGAGACTTTGTGGAACTAATTGTCCTTTTCTTTCCTGAATAAAGTCAGTACCTATGATTCACTTCACCCTTTTTGCAATTTTCCTTTGAGCCGAATATTAACAGGTATTGCCTATTGTTTACAGATCACACTTAACTCCACTCACCTTCCCGTGACCTGCCAGTCATCCCAAGTACTTATCTCGGGCTTCTCAGCAGTCTTTGTAAAAGGAGGGGAAAAATCATGTGAATCTCTTTCTGCTAATTGCCTGGAAAGCTAAGGTGTTCAAAGGACCAAAATGTTCTCAGCACCCCTGCTGTGTGTTTTCTCCCTGTGGAAATCATTTGCTTTATTGAATGATACAGCTCTTGCCTTCACCCTGTGGAAGGTATTTATCAAAATGCTTTCCAACTTCACACCTGAGTAACTCTCATTTGAGCCTTTTGCTCATTGTCAAATAACTTGAACTGAGCCAGTTTCCTTCCTTGTGCCTTAATATTTCATTTGCAATAGTGCGCTGTTCCTAGCCATTTAAGAATTAGACTACTAAAAACCTATTAGTATAAATATTTGAGGATCATAGTTAAATTTCCTAGCTGCAAAGGAGAGGTTAGAGAAGAAACAAGAAGTGGAATTTGATCCTGTCAACAGAAAGAGCAAGAGAGTTGCTAATGTTTGAAGTGTTCTTGTCTGGCCTCTGAAGTGTTGTTGTCATTGTTTTTCGTATTCCTCCTCCTTTCCCTCCTCCTCCTATCCTTCTTCCCTCTTCTACTTCTTCGTGCAGCACTAGCTGATCTATGTAGACATTCTTTAAGTAAATGAATGAGTAAAATGTAACATTTCAAATTATACACGCACTCCAAAATTAGCTACGAATATATGGTCGTGTAGAATCAACACATGATTGCAACTAATTGGAGGAAAGCATGTTAAATCGTTAAACAGATCCATGCTGCATTTGAAAAGGAAATGTAATAATATTTTACAACTTTAAAATCTAATACCAAGAGAAAGAAATTAAGAACATCTCTGGGGTGTTTTGATTTATTTTGGCCTGTTTTCTTATGCTATTAGAAACGGTTGATTAATATTCTTGTTAGACATTTACAATTCAGATTAAATGAAGAAAACAACGCATTTTCCTATTTCAAGTTCTTTCTGCTGTACTAGGCAGCCTGGTTCCTACTGCCTTTCATACTCAGTATTAGAAGGCTTTTCTTCAGTGGGTTTTACCCAGGCAGATAACAATTCAATGATAGGCTCCCAATATGGAGTTCTCTAATAATGTTAGCTATCCAGTACTCCTTCACCTTCTTGGGGGGACAGACTTAATGTGGGCACACTGGGTGAGACCAGAAGGGAGTAAAGGAAGAGCTGCGTGGTTAGAAAGTAGCAGCGGTGGGGGTAGGTGGGTGAGTGGGGTATGATCATTATTAAAAAAGTGAGAGAGCATCAAAAATTTAAGTAAGAGCAGAACTTTACCCAATACCACCTCCATTTAACATCTGTTGTTGGTCAACCAACATTTATTGAGTATATGCTATGACTCTGCGCCAGATTTCATAGCAGCTATGCAGGTTTTTGTCAATGATTTATTTATTTATTTTTAGTTCATGTGCATTGGAGTTTTTCCTGCATGAGGGTGTAGGATCCCCTGGAACTATCTGGAGTTGCTGATAGTTGTGAGCTGCCATGTGGGTGCTAGGAACTGAACCCTGGTCCTCTGGAAGAGCAGTCGGTGCTCTAACACACTAAGCCATCTCTCCAGCCCCAGCTATGCTATTGTTAAAGACAGTTTCCTGTTTTCAAGTCCTCTTTAATGTAGAAGAGACAGGAAAAATTCAGATAGAACAATGAGAGCAGAAGGTAGAAGGAGATAGAGGTGACAGGGTTTCATACATTTGTTAATCCTGAATCCTGTGTGTCTCTTCTTTTCTCTTAAACCACTCAGCATACGCTCTTACTTCCTCCTCTCCTACAAAACTGACTTCAGGACCATCAGATGCTGTTTTTAAAGACACAGCCTCTTCCTGTTTTCAAGACCTCTTTAATGTAGAAGAGATAGGAAAAAATCCAGATATAATAATCACACACACACACACACACACACACACACACACACACACACCACCACCACCACCACCACCACACACAGGTAATTGAAATTGGATTCCTAATAGCTCCTCCTAATGTCTGTCTAAACAACATCTTAGAGGCAGAGTTCAAAACTGAATTTCTAATCTTTCTAAAAACCTACTTAATGTGTGATTTTTTTTTCCTCTTAGCTTTTATAGACTCTATCCTTCCACCTTCTTTGGGCTTGTATTCAGATCTTTCACTAGTGAAATCTCTCAGAAAACCTTGTTGGCACCACCTCTTTGAAATGTAAAAGTTCAGCATTTCTCCCAGTTTCCAGTGTCAGCCAGATCCTATCAGATCCTCCCACCCTTGAGCTGGTCTCTCAGTTCACAGCCTTGCCCCCTCCCCTGTACTCTAGTATAAACCTAACTGGCAGAACAAATCTATAGAAGGGCAAGTGAGGCCGTCATTCTTCTGTTTGGAACCCTGAGAGTGACTTACACTTCATTCTCGCCATAAAAGCCAACTCTTTACACAGGTCTAAACACCCTGGCCTACCTCTGGACACACTATCTCTTGTTCTTCCTTCCAATAATAGCAACGCTCATCTCTGGACCTTTATAGTGGTCCTTTCCCTACACGGAATGCCCTTCACCCAGGGGTGTACTTGACTGACTCGTTCAGCTCTGTTCAAATGCCCCATTTCAACGAGACCCATTTTGAACACATAACTAAATATTGTGAATTGTGTGCCTCTGTTGTTCCTTGCTTTTCCATTTTTCACGGTGTGGTACTCTCACCTTCTAACATATGTTCACTTAGGTTTATCATCTGTACTTTCCTGCTAGAATCTGACTGAGTCTCAAAGGATGGGGCTCAAGGATCTCCATCTTCTTTTGTTATGGTCTTGAATATATTGTGTGGCTGATGACAACCTTGAACATCTGTTCCTCTTGTCCTCATCTCTTAAGTATGGAGATGACAGTGTACCTATCCACACCTAGTTCTAGGTAGTGCTGAGGGCTGAACCCAATGCTTCCTGCTTGCTAGGGAAGTTCTCTACCAACTGAGCTACACCACCAGTCTTGGGACCCCCATCTTCTTTGTGCACTGACATATCCTGAGTGCCTACAACCCTGCGTGGCACATGGCAGGAACATGTATGTTTAATTGAAACTGGATTCCTTAAACACCACTTGAAAGAAAGATATTTCTGCTTCTGTTATGCCCCAGGCTTCAATGCAGAGGCTTACTATTAAGTAAATAAAGAGTGGTGGCACACACCTTTACTCCCAGCACTTGGGAGGCAGAGGCAGGTGGGTCTCTGTGAGTTTGAGGCCAGCCTGGTCTACAGAGTGAGTTCCAGGGCAGCCAATAGATACACAGAGAAACCCAATCTCAAAAAAAAAAAAAACAAAGACAAAAAAACAGTAAATAAAGAAGACCCTTCCTTACATCCATGGAGTGTGAAGTTGCAAAGAGCCCTGGAGAGCAGACTCCAAGCAAGGAATTTGGATGAGTGCTCTCAGAGCAGGAAGAGTGTTGTTGAAAAACCCATATGGGAATCACACTGAGGCTTGGGAGTTAGAGAAGGCCTCTCTGAGGAAATGCTTTCAGGTTTAAAACCAGAATAAAATATACCTAGAACTGGGAAGGACACAAAGAGCACTCTAGACTGGGCGAGCAGACAGGGGTGGCATCAGGCAGGCATCCACAGGAGCATGATTCATCTATGGCTGGGAAATGAAAGAGGAAAACAGGATGAGCTCATACTGAAAGCAAACCGAATTAACCAGGTATGGTGGTAGGGACTGATAAGAGGGTGAGGATGAGAGTGTCTCGGGCAAATGGGACAGTGTAAACTGAAATCTAAGGGAAGGGAAATGTGTAGCTTAGGTGACTCAGTTTGCCTGGAGCACAGGGTTAAGCTCCTAAGGGGAGTGCCAAGAGAAGAAACTAGTTGCAGCAGATATAATGAGAAAGTCTGGGAAGGCTTTGTCCAGAATTACAAAGTCTTCTTTAGCTGTGCTGTGTCGACTCCAAGAACAACAGTCAGCACAGTAGGGAAGAGTCTGCTGAGTTTGATCCCTGACTTAGAAGGTCCATGACCTTGTTTTTATAAAGGAATGAAAGACAAAAATCTTGGTCATTAAAATTCATAGGAGTCAAATGAACCCACGAATTTCAATTCACTTATTTACAGTGAGAAATAGAGCCACCACATGGACTAGAAAGACTCAGGCTAATAAACCACTCTCACTGCTTGTCCTCTCTCTCTTTGGATCTGCGAATGCACTAGAAGGTTCCAGAAGGAAGATTTCTTGTAACCTTGGCAAAGCATTGCTTTTCAGTTGTGTTGCCCGAATGCCTTTCCTCATAAAGCGCTCCCATAGATTGTTTTTTTGTTTTGTCTTGTTTTGTTTTTCAGTAGAAGAAGGTGCTCTCGTTTTCAAGTTCTCGGAATGAAGAAGGTATCTCCCTAGGAAGTTCGATGAATCCAAGAGAAATAAGCAGGAAAATGGAAAAGCCAGTTAGAAATCTCTGTAACTACGATGAGACAGTAGGTCAGGATGAGACAGAGGAGGGCCGAGGGAAGGGAAGATTAAAACTATGGTATTCATCCACATTATTCTTTCAAAAAATTTTACAGAGAAAAATAAATTGAAATAGTTGGGAGGGGAGAAATTCTTAAAGCGGCATACCTTAAAAAATTATGTAGGATTTTATCTTTATTATGTTGATTCTCTGGCAATTGAATCACGGCTTTTAATTTATGACCTATTGGTATGTTTTTGTTTTTTTGGGTTTTTTTACACAGCTTTGAATTTATCATTTTTTGTGTTACTGAAAAAATATATGTATATGTGTGTGAGAGAGAGAGAAATAGAAAGAGATACACACACAGAGGGGAAGGAGCTCAATTAGAGTATTATGACACAAAACAGAACAGAAAACTGACCTACCAATAAATGAATTTTGGAAGCTCTGGTAAGCCCGCTCATAATGCAGGTGTAGATCACACACACCTGCAGGATATTTCTGAATCACTCAACGTCAAGATAACGTCTAACTAGGTGGCAGTAAATAGTTGTGCGGCTCCTGCTTTCCTTTGTGCGTGCAGGCAGGGAGATGGAAATCAAAGGAACAAAACCAAAGCTTTTAAAACAACTAAAGGAGCATCCCTAAGCTATTCAGCCTTATTTTCAGCCAAGAAACATAATCACTCGATTGATATAAGTGTGCCTAGAAATGGAAGTTGACATGCTTTTGTGAGATCCCTTTCATTTGATTTCCTGTGGGCAGGGGTGTGGTACCATCAAACCGCTATCTAACTGGCCATCCTGCTAAGTTCATGTAGGTCAGAACACATGCAGCTCCAGTTTCAAATCTTCCTTTTACTATGGTAATTTAGTGACTGTCTAGATTGTCACTGAACTGAAGTAAACCAAAGTGAAAAGTTTTTAAGAGACGAATTACAATTGTCTAAAACTCTCAGAGAGCTGAATATCTGCCAAGTCTTAAATGCAACTTTAAGTTGTTGGTTTTATGTTTTGGGGGGAAAAATAAGCATTTGTCTTTTTTCTGGGGGCTCTGGAGATTTTGCCAAAGTGACACAGTAGGTCCTTGGGGGACTGAATGTTTTGGAAACACGTCAGTGTGACGCACATACCTCCTGGGACTGGACTTAACCAGTCTGGGGTGGGGGCGCGGGATCTGGAGAAAGAACACTGAAAGAAACCGGTACCATGTTGCTTACTGTGCCCCTGTTTCTCCATTGGCCGCAGCCCATTTTCTCAGGGGTGAGAAAGCACTTCCTCTGAATCTCGACCTGACAACAACCCGATACCAATTTCTACTGTGGCTTGCGGAGGGAAGGCCTGGCAGAGTCTGCAGGTCTGTGCTCTGGGTCTCTCCTTCTGTGCTTTTCAAACTCTCTCAGGCAGAGTACAGAGGGTAAACTGAAATGCTTGACACTTCTTAGACTTTCTGTTCAGAACTGGACCTCAGGTCTCATTGATCCAAGCCAGTCTCATGCCTGAGGTTAGTGAGGCAGTACTTGGTGTGGATGTGTCCCTCAAAGGCCCATGTGTTGAAGGTTTGCTGCTACTAGGAGCTGTTGGTGACTTAAAGAGTTGAGGCCTAGTGACAGCATGTGTTTGGGTCACTGAGAACATGTCTCTGAAGGAATGAAACTCCTGGCCCTTTGTCTTCTCCTTTGCTTTGCAGCCATAAGGTGAGTGATTTGGCTCCTCCTCACCCTTCTACCATGTCACGTGGCTTCACCACAGATCCTAAACAATAGGGCTGAAGCCTTCACAACTCTGAGCCTTTTTTTTTTTCTCTACAAATTGATTTTCTCAGCTGCTTGTCACAGTGGCAGAAAGCTGACTAATACAATTCAGCAAAACATTTTCCACAAACCACAGCTAGGGTGCAGAGGGGAAGACAGATTGTGAAAAATACTGCAATCTCCCATTCCACTTCTCTGAAAGTTAACACCCCAACCATCTCCTACAAAAACACAGCTAGGATTTTAGCATAAGTGTTCATTGGACTGATGGAACATGGAACCCTCACCTAAAACCCCTTTAGCACAATCATAAAGTGATTTGTTATCATTTGAAAGTGTGAATAGTCAAGCATACCTACTTTGTATTTGGCACACTGCCTCCAAAATGCCCCTCAATGCTCCCTGTCTGCTGGTATTTATACCCCGAGCTTTCCCCTCTCTTTGATGCTGGACTGGGAGTAATGACCCCCTTCTGAAAAACAGATGATGGGCACCACTCCTGAGATTAAAATATGAAAAAGGCTATTACACTCCTCTGTCTCTCTGTCTTCCTGCCACCCTTCTTCTCTGTCTCTCTGTGTCTTGCCACTATCCCCCCCCCCCTCCACATAACCTTAGGGTGGGCAAATTTCCTGTGTTGTGAGAACTCAATGTGGCAAAGGATTAATATCAGTAGCCAATGAAACCCACCAAGAGGATTCACAATGCTATGTGAATGCAGCCTTGAGATGGTTCCAATCCTGACCAAGACCTTGAATGCAGCCTTTAGACCACCTCCAAGCCAGAGGTGCCCCAACAGGTTTTGCTGAGATAGACTCTCACCCACAGAAACTGTGAGATGGTAAATATTTGTTGATATAAACTCAGTATTGAGATAATTTGTAATGTGCTAATAGGTAATACCTTAATATTAAAGTATGAATAATAAAGTTGGCTAGTCTTGGTGATAATTTTCTGACTTACTAAGATAATTAAGAAGTAACTCTTGAGTCTAAGGAAAAAAACAAAACCAAATAGGTATATATAAGTTTAATCACCAGGAATGATGTATTTCTGTTCCATCTACAAGAAATTGTATTTTATTGTGATTTAATAAAGGAACATTTATAAGAGCCAAAGGAGGCTAAGACTGGAGCTTGCTTTGCATGTGGGAGGAGGCCTTGTGTTCACTCCCCAGAATGAGAGAGAGAGAGTGAGAATGAGAAACAACAATGACAAGCCAATGAATGCTCAGAAAATTGACAGTATTCTTACAATTAAGCTAAACTGTATATCATTTATGAACTTTTTTTAGTATTTCATTTCTTTTTCTCTAAAATTGAGTAAAATTACCTGACTTGAGTACACACTAGTTACAAATCTTCCTAAGCTATTTTGCAGTTAGCAATCAAGGTTGGACTTGTCTTTGGTTTAAGGCTACAGGGTTTCTCCCGGTCGGTTCTGTATTGCTGCAGGTTCACTCACTCACGTCACTAGACGACCTCTTTGCCTTCGTCTGTCTTCTAGGATGCTGGCTGCTGTGTACTTTCTTCATCTTGTCTTGGCCACAGAGTGTGCTGACACACCATAGCACTTGAGACATGCTGATTGGTCTGAATTTGTGAGGGAATGACTGAAAAGGCTGGGACTGGAGATTGATGAGGCTAGCTAGGTGGCAATCTTCATTTGTAGAAACTTCCCTAGGGTCCCTTGGTGTGTAGACTGTGAAAAC
>CAJQZJ010037497.1:1400150-1423256 GCA_907164525.1 Lophiomys imhausi | reverse complement strand
TCTAAAAACACCAGTAAAAGCAATAGAGGAGGGGATTCCTATATGAAGTCTACAGTTAACTTTGCAACAGTAGGCTCTTACACCACATCCACTATTGCTGTAGCTGGTATCTTAGAGCTTGGATATGTAGAATAAATGGATAGACCCTGCTCTATTGAGACACTCTAAGCCTCAGACCCCAATGGCCGGCAGAAAGGTGTGCTCTCCCCCGCGGAGGAACTTCGTGGTGCATCCCTTTCTCCAGCTGTGGAACTTCGAAGCACTCCCCTACCCCAAATTTAGGGACTCAATTTAGATGTACTTCTCCGTGCACCCACCCACAGGATCTCGATAACTGAGGAAAGTCAAGGTAGGAACTGAGGAAAGGAACCTGGAGGAAGACTGCTTACTGGCTTGCCCACTTTGGTTTGCTTGGGCTACTTTTCGTTTTGTTTGTGAACTCGAGCCATCTCTCCAGCCTCCAGCCTCCTTTCTTGCACAACCCTGTACCACTTCCTCATAAGTGGCACCGCCTACAGTGCCTGGGCCTTCTCAAATCATTAACTAAAAGAAAATGGAGCCTGGAGTGGTATCACAAGGCCTTTAATCCCAGCATCCAGGAGGTGGAGACAGGCAGATCTCTGAGTTCGAGGCCATTCTGGTCTGCACAGCGAGTTCCAGACACACCAAAGGTAAAAATGCCTCACAGACTTTCCTACAGGCTAATTTGATGGAAGAAGAAGCATTTTATCATTTGAAGTCCCCTCTACCTGGATAACTCGAGCTTGTGTCAAGTTAACAAAAACAAAACAAAACAAAACAAAAACAAAAAAGGAACCAGCACACTATCTTTTTTTTTTAATATCCTTTTTAAGAAATTGGGAGGGAAGGGTGAGGAGACTGGTCTTGAACTCCTGATCTTTTTGCCCCTGCCTTCCAAATGCTAAGCTTACAGACATGGACCACCATACTTGGCTTCAGCTGACTCCGCTTAAGTTCCCTGGAAGATGGACCCAAATATACCAGGGGCTACAGAAGGGCTGCTTCTAGGGCAGTGATTCTCAGCCTGTGGGCCACGACCCCTTTGCTAGTGGTTGGGGTGGATGGGTGTCCAAGGACTCTTTCACAGATATTTAATATCAGATATCCTACATATCAGATATTTACATTATGATTCAAACTGGTTCTCCAGTTCCAGGGTATCCAATGCTCTCCTCTGACCTCTGCAGGCTCAGGGTGTACATATGGTACACATATCTACATGCTGCCAACATTCATACACATAAAAGAAAAAATTTTTTTAAATTTTTAATTAAATAAAAAATTTAAAATAAATTAACAAAAGTTTTTAAAAAGTAAAAAAAAAAAAAGTGTGCCGTTTTGGATGATTTGTGAAATTATTCCCTTGTCTTTTTCATGGAATTACTTTCTATTTTCTGCACACACTAATCCTTCAGCCACAGCCAACATGCAAGAAAAATAGATTTCCCTTTGCCTATGGTATTCTCCAACGCCACTTACTTGTGGAAGCCACTTCTTTTTCAAGGTTCATGTTACATAAAACAAAATGAAATATTGTTCAAAGCGACCCTCAGACTACACTTGCCATCAGCAGTCTTAGGCAATTAATCAGGACACTGAAGCAAGTATCACGGGGGAAGGCTAATTCCATGCATCCACCTCAGCTAGGCTGTGGTAAAACAGTATCCTAGCAGTAAGCACACTCCTGAGACTTTCCACGTGCACACAGATAAATTCGCACCCATACTTTCCTGAATTTCAGGCCCACATTATCGCAGTGTTTCTGTGAAGCAGCAGGTTTTAGGTGAAATAAATTAACCTCCACAATGTCGGTCCTCTTCACATGATAACTGAAAGCCTAAAGAGAAGACTCATCTCTCCTCAATAAAGAGGGATCCATCCCTTCAGCAGCCCTGGGCATCCAGCCTGAACAACTCCAGAGGTTTTGAATTTCCCAAGCTTTCACAGTTGCATGGACCAAGTTTTTTGTTGTTGTTTTGTTTTTGAGAATTTCATACATGAATACTGTATTTACATCATTTCCAAACCCTTCCTTTCTTGTCCTGCTGTTTTGATTCCTTCTCAAATCAAATCCATGACTTCCTCTTTAACTATTTCCTTACTGAGTCAATTTAGTGTTGCTCCTCTATGTGACTGATTGGATTGGATAATCTACCAGGGACCTTGTCTCAAGAAAAGATTGATTCTCCCTCTCTCAACAGCCATTAATTGCCTATGGCTCTTCATCTACGGGTAGGGCCATGGGAGCTTTCCCTCATCAAAAATGCTGGCAGGTTAAGTAGTGTTGTCACTGTGCAGGTCTTGTTTAAATGACCATAGTTTTTTGAGATCTCTTAGGTGTAGCTTCCTTATTACATATAGAGGACAATGTCTCACAGCAGACATTCTGACACTCTGTCTCTTACACTCCTTATGCCCTCTTTTCTTTCATAGTTCCTGAGCCTTAGGTGCAGGAGTTGTGTTGTATACATTATCAGTGAGACTTGGACATGCTGCAGTTGGTTGTTCTCTGCATTTTGATCAGTTATAGATTTCTGTAAATTAATTAACTAATGTAAAAAAATTAATGAGAGTGAGCGCTTCACTCATTTGTGGTTATAAGTATTTAACATAGGGTTAGCAATTATAATGGTTTAAATGGCAGTAGTAGACTTTCCTCTGGGGTCCATGATCTTACCAACCCCAGGTAGTTGTACAGGTTTACAGTACCAGACACAAATTCTCTCCCATTGAATGGCCTGAAGTCCAATTAAACAACTGTTGGTAGCCTCCATGATAAAAGTAACGCTAATGCACCCTTGGGGCTATATTGCCATGCTGGCCATTGTTAATGGTTTGTAGGCCTTAAAAACGGACAGGACTATTGATTGCTTTTCTCTCTTGGCAGCTTGCATAGTGTCTTCAGGCACTCTGAGAGCTCTCCTCAGGGAGGCAGCTTCCAGGGCAGTTCCAGCTCAATTTCTTCTTTCTCTCGTTTGGAATTCTGTGACAGCCACATGATTGGATTTTGGAAGGAGATAACCTGTTTCATTTTATAAGTTCATAGCTGGGAAATAATTTTGCCTCAGCATGAATACCTTTGGTCTCACCCACACCCGAGTTCAATGATATTTAGATTATGTATGAAACTAGTTAAGGCTTAAATGCCATTTTTGGGATGGGCTAATGCATTTTACAAGTAAAAGTGGCATTTTTTTTTTTGTGCAGGTAGAGAACAAAGTACTATATATAGGTTAATCACCCATATGTCAAAGCTCTAACATCAGGTATGTTGCATGTGACTGTATTTGTAAATAGGTTCTTTAAGAGGGCATGAAGTCAAGGGGGTAGAATCCAGTCTAAAATGACTGGTGTCCTTTTCAGGAGAGGAAATTGAAATACAAGAAAACACAGTGAAGAAAACACAGAACAAGGAAAGCAGATATCTGCAAGATGGGTCAAAATGAAGTAGACACAGCTGGTAACTTGATCTTGGACTTCTAGCCTCCATAACCATAGAGAGCATCATTTCATTCATTTAAGCCACTCACTCCACAGTATTTGTTGTGGTAGTCCTAATAAAACTTGGACAGTGAGCTTTACAGAAACCCAGTTAGTAGAAATGATCAGGCTTTAGGATCCACTGGTTTCAATCATTGGACAGGGCTGCCTAGAAAGAATGTGATTTGTAACTTGTAAGCAGATATGTATCAGAAGATCCTTTAGTCAGAGACTTGCCATCTCAGGGCTGAAAGTTCTTCTCATAGCTAAATGTGAAGTTCTTTCTTGAAAACTAAACAAAGTAGTGCACCAACTAGCTGTCGCACATGTAAGGAATGAAGCAGAGACAATGGATAAGACAATATGAGGCAACATTCTGCCTTTGCTAACAGACATTAGACAATTTTGCTCATGCTATAATTCATGTTAATACATCTTGTAGTTGATTTGCATTGAATCAACTCAGTTAATGTAGAAAACATTTCTGAGAATTCATTATTTTGTGCAGTCCCAGGTTGTTGTGCACCACAAGAAATGTTTTATATGGGATTTGGAAAAAAGAAATAGAATAACAACCAGCTTTTGTCTGTGTTCTTGACATGAAGACAAGGCATGAAGCGATGTTGCAGCTTATGTACATATCATGTTATCTGGCCTCTCATGTTAATAACTAGGGTGCATCTGGTCCTACTTTATACCCAGAACATGGGATCTCTGATGTCACCTTCTTGAGATCTTGATTCAGGTATATATTTAACTCCCTACCAAAGGGCTCTGTATTCAAAATAGGTCTTTATAGAAACAGAACCAATAGGATAGATGAATAGATAG
The DNA here is from genome assembly GCA_907164525.1 of Lophiomys imhausi. Taxonomy (NCBI): domain Eukaryota; kingdom Metazoa; phylum Chordata; class Mammalia; order Rodentia; family Muridae; genus Lophiomys; species Lophiomys imhausi. The sequence goes on along the minus strand of CAJQZJ010037497.1, from coordinate 1,418,924 downwards.
ATGCTAAATAAATCATATATATAGAGAGAGATGGATAGATAGATAATTAGATAGAAATATAGATGATAGATGATTAAATAGATAAATGATAGATAAATAGATAGAAGATAGACAGATGATATATATAGATAAATAGAAGAAAGATAGATGATTAGATAGATAGATAGATAGATAGATAGATAGATAGATAGATAGAAACTAGAACATATTTTTAGGATGGCTAAATCTCATAATCTAGACTGGAGACCGAGGAACTTGGGCTGTCCTTCAGCGTAAGGCTGAACACCTGAGAAGTAGGAGAATCAATGGTATGGTTCTAGTCTGTGATAAGAGAGACAGATATTTCAAGTCAAGCAGTCAGACTCAGAGCCAATTCATCCTTCTTCCTCCTTCTTGTTTTATTCAAACCATCACTGGACTGGATGACACTACCCTCTGCAGGTGTGTTTTATTCCATCTACATATTCAAATACTAATATCATCCAGAACACCCCCACAGGCATATGCAAAAATATGTTTAACTAAATATCTGGGATCCTTATTATGTATTCAAGTTTGCATGTAGAATTAACCACTAGGGTTGGAGGTACAGCTCAACAGTGAGTACAAGCCCAGCATGTGCAAGACCCTGAGCTTAATCCTTAGTATCTCTCTCCTTCCAACAGAAAATTTATGTAGTGCAGGCACTAACATTGCCTATAGTACAATCTTTTTTTTTTTGCCTATAGTACAATCTTACCATGGAAGCTGGAAACTTAGCATCAGTGAGTATCATACACAGGTTCTAGTTTGACCTCCAGCATTCTATGGATTCTCTACAGTTCCATTTTGTCCCACTTCTACCACTTCAAGTCCAGCTGATGGCCTTCCTTGCTGAGTTCAGGCTGCATTTTGAGAGAAAGCAGACTACCTCCATAAGCTCTTGAACCAGATCCCACAATTGTGAAAACCCAAATCTTTCAGCAGCCCCGTTCACAAAGTAAAATCTAGTGGCCATGCTGTCTGTTCAAACTCTGATGGTTATACTAATGTTCTTAAAGACAGAACTAGCTTAATTTATAATCAACTTGCAGTTTGTCAGGAATTGCTATGCAAGAATGACTAGAGATCATTAAATTGAGGGACCAGAAACCCATAGTGTGTCATCTTACTTCTGCTCTGGCCCCTAAGGAGCCACTGCCAGTCACTCTTCATTTTCTTTCCCATTGAACAACTACCTCAAAATTCTTCTCATTATAGTGTCCTAGATAATGTTCAAATTTTATCACGTTGTTTGTTTAGCATGTTGTTTAGCACCTTAGTTGGTATCTGTCTCTAGTAGTAAACACAATGGACTCACGTAGTTACATTTTATTTTTTAAAGCCCCCAAATTCTCATATCAGATTCAAAGATCGTTGCAGAAATTTCGTCAATAGTGAATTTCCCCCATAATAACAAGCTTTTAAAATCAACTAGAACAAGATATAAAAAGAAACAGCATAACTTTTTTTTTAACCTACCTTGGTTCTTGCAGATGGTGGCATGCCCCTCTCAAAGGTACCTAACTTCCATAACCTGTGAATGTCACCTTACTTTGGTAAGAGGCACCTTTGGAGACATAATTAAGGAACAGAAAATGAGGAGATCAGTTGGACTGTCCAGGTTGGTCCTATATCTAATGGCAGTATCCATAAAAAAGAAAGACAGAGAGGGATTTGAGACAGACAGGAAAGAAAGAAAAAAGGAGAAAAAACAAAACAACTGTTTTGAAATATAATGAGGCAGCCAGGTGATACCAATGGTGGGCCCACGCCAAGGTATGAGTAATCATACCATACAACATATCTGGTACAAGGAGATTTTTGGGAGGAAAGGAGAGAGGAGTTATGGGCTAGAGGTGGGGTGGAGGCAGACTGTTAGACATGTAGCCAGGCAGACAGATGGGGGCAGAGCCATAAGGGCAGAGAAGGGAAGAAACGGGGACACAGAGGGAGGGAGAACAGAGAGAGAGAGAGAGATCAGAGAGAGCTGAGGTGGTAGGGTGGTCCTTTTACACACAGTCCACACCTGGTGCACCTGCTGTAACGATGTAAGATGTTGCGAGGTCCCTGAGAAGAGCCTAGTAAAATTGCCTGTATGCTAACAACAGTTACAAAAATGACAGAGAAGAGAAGTCAATGTGACTGTGGTGTCGAGAAATGACTGCTGTTTTATCTCCTATTCATCTCCCCCCCCCACCCCAGGGAAAGGAGCCATTCCTCTAGGATTATGGAGGTGACGGAACACACAATACCTAACATTGAACAGATGAGACCAACTGCAGGTTAAGTGTCATATATATTCCCAGGCTCAGAAAAAAAGATATTCTGTGACAGACAAGGTCACATAGGGATTGCACTTGGTAACAAAATGAACAGAGACTGGGGGACACTGGCCTGTCAAGAGGATGGAGTACTACACCATCATTCCAGCAAAGGAATATGATTGGTTCACTGTGTCTGGTGGTTTCTACAGATCTAGTTAGAGAACAGAAGTGCTGAGGCAGATTAGAGAGGAGTTGCAGTTAGAGCATGGGAGGCTTTTTTGTTTCTGTCTAATCGCTGTCAAGGCAGCATGCAAAATTGAGTCTCACCTCTAGGTGTTTTATTGTACCTATTCTTCCCAAAACCTGCATAGGCAAAAGAACAAACTCCCCTTTAGACCTTCCAGGGTGTGGCCTCATTGAAGATCTCTCATATCTGTAGAGTTCTGGCCTATTATATTATTCTGATAGAATAGTTTTCATTTGTGTTTTAATGCTTGTTACAACAACTTCAGGAAACTCTATTATTGCCTCAGAATCAGCTATGAGCATTCCTGGTTGGAAAATCCAGTCTGACTTGTGTGAAGATGACATACTTATGGTATTGTAGAAAGAGGTGGAGCCACGGCCTCTCAAAAAACAAAGCAAAGAAAAGTCACATTGTTAAAATTATAGGAGTAACTATTTCTATCTCATTAACTACATTTAATCTTTACCATTAAAAAAATCGTAAGTGTATAAAAGTTGATGCTATTCCATGAAAAAACCTATGCTTTTTGTCCTTTAAGATGTATATTCTGACTGCTTTAATATATTTTCAGCATTTATCAGTTTCAAATAATTATTTAGTGTGTGTGCACACATGTGCATGAACATGTGCATATGTGTGCATGTGTGTTGTGGCATGTGTGTGGAGGTCAGAGAACAATTTGTGGGAATCCATTCCCTTCTACTGTGGGAGCCTAGGGAATGAACTTGAGTTGTCGGGATTGGTAGTAAGGTCCTTTCCCCAATGAGTTATCTCTCTGGTGGATCATTTATCACTATTTTTTTCTGTTTCTCTAATGAAAATTTTTGATGATATAAAATTTTTGACTTATTGATTTTCTAATTCCCTTTGTAGGTGGAGATAGAGACCTCTCAAGACTTATTTTTATTTCTATTTGTGTGTGTGTGTGTGTGTGTGTGTGTGTGTGTGTGTGTGTGTGTGTATGAATGAATGCACATGTATGGGATTCTGTGGAGTCTAGAAAAGGGCATCAGGTCCCCTTGGGCTAAAACTGCAGGTGGATGTGAGCCACTGGTGTGGGTGCTGGAAACTGAACTACCGTTCTCTGCAACATTAACAAGCTTTCTACCTGATGAGCTACTTCTCCCGCCCCCAGAAGACCAATCAAAACACCGTTTAAACCAAGTGTTTATAAGAGATGAACTGTTTTCATACCATCTTAGCAGTTTGATGTTTTCATTATGCTGCACCCAAGATTTCATAACTTATTATGTGTTCATGTGCATGGTTTCTCATTACAGTCCTCTTTCTACAACTGTTTAGTGATTCAGTTTATTAGATCAGGAAATAAAATGTGGTTGTCTCTTATTTACAGTGTGTGCCACCAGCCTAAGTCATTATAAAAGCTGCCTCTCTCTCTCTCTCTCTCTCTGTGTGTGTGTGTGTGTGTGTGTGTGTGTGTGTATGTGAGAGAGAGAGTGTGTGTGTGTATGTGTGGGTCTGCCATCTGTCTGTCTGTCTGTCTGTCTCCTCTGTCTCTGTCTTTCATTCCCTTGGTCCCCTCTTCTCTTTCAGAGTCTCATGGAGTCAAGACTGTTCTCAAAATTGCTTTGACCTTTATGACCTTGAGCTTTTGATTAGTCAACCAGCATCTACCTGCCTCTGTCATGCTGAATTCATAGCATGAACCATCATGCCCAGAGTAGGCAGTGCTGGGTATTGAACCCATGGACTCATGTACCCTTAGAAAGCGCTCTACCAAATGAGCTACTTCCCCAGACTCAGGCTGTTTATATTTTTCTATTTGTGAGGGTTTTTTTTGTTTTCATTTGAATCTTAAGTTCACTGGGAATTATTTCATTAGACTAACTTCTGTAGAAATTAAAACTTGAATAGAAAATAGTTTTAATTATTGCATATTTGATATCATTTCTCCCATATCTTATGCATTTTTATGTACCAGTTATGAAGTAAGTTCAAATTAGAAAGTTTCTGGTGTTTATTTTATATATTACTCCAAAGTTAACGACTCTCCAATTGTCTTTTTAATATTTTAATTTTTCATTTGCAGGATGACAGGACATTTTCTGTGATTTCATACATAATACAGGCATTCACAACTAAATGTATTAGTAGTATTTATTTGTCTTCATAATTATAAGAATAATTTTAACAACCTGAATGAAATGTGATGTACCTGTCATGCAATTTACCTAAAGTTAAATTTCAATGTTTTCTGCATAATGCTTTTAACTTACGCCCTAATTACTATATAGTAGCCCCATTAAATATGGTCATTTCAGTGGGTAGTGCATGGAAAATCCCAGATCACGTGAACACAAACAGCTATCACTTATGGTATACAAACATGATATCCCCAAGACGGTAAAGCACTCAGTAAACACTCAGACACCTGCACTTCATCAAAAGTTGAAGTTTACCCAGGAGCTTAGTAGAAGAACTATAGCAGTATGTGTGTGTGTGTATGCGTGTATATATAATGTATATAAATATACATTATAATTCATAACAGTAACAAAATTACAGTTATAAAGTAGCAACAAAAATAATTTGGGGGTCGTGGTCACCATAACATGAGGAACTGTATTAAAAGGTCACAGCATTAAGAAGGTTGTGAAGCACTAGACTATAGGCAGGACTCAACCTTAACTTCAAGAAGAGATGTGGGCTGAAGCCAGGGTAGGTGACAGTCAGTGTAGTTATGTTTAGATCATAGACTCCTTCACCTAGTAACTCTTCCCAAATCCCAATTACCAGCATGACATACACATATATGTTTATATACATGTGCACATGCACACCCAGGTAGCCATGCAGGAGCAGGAAATTGGAATATTCTTTTCTGGAAAATCTGAATTACACAAAAACAAAGGGCTCCCTAAATTACATTTAAAGTCTTCCTAGTAGAAATCTGATAAGTCACTCTGAAGGATGCACATCTATTCACTTATAATCAGATTTTAGCCATATAGTACAGGATAACTATACTACAGCCAATGCACCAAAGGGAACATGAACATAGACTTTTTTCCTGTCAATGAGACACTTTGCCCTAGTGGTGCTGCCTTGTAGGCCCCCAGTGTATGAGGAGGCTCTTGGCCCTCATATGACTGATGAACTGGGGTGGGGGACTGTTATGTAGGGACACTCCACTCCAGAGGAGTGGGATGGAAGGGATAGGGGGTAGAGGGTGGGAGGGCAGGACTGGGAGGGGTGGAAAGAGGACACTGTGATGGAGATGTTACCTGAAGTAATAAATAAATATTTTTTAAAAAAAGAAAAAAAGAAATCTGGTAAGCTCATCCAACACACAGAAATTCAGTTCAGAATTTTAATCCTTCAAATTTCATTTTGAATGCTATCAAATATTGTCAAACATTTAAAGGTAGTTCTAATATGAACCAGAGAGGCTAAAATACTCACACAAAACTTAGGAGAGGTATAATAGATAATAAAATGCTAGGAGGAACAGAAAACCTTTAAGAAGAGTAAAATATTATAGAAGAAAAAATAATCACATTAGATGGCTTGCATTATCTGTGATCATAATAGATTATAAGTAAAAATTATTGTCAAGTACAGTATAACTGTGTGCCATTCCCATCATAATGTAAAGTTAAAGTAAGATGCAACTACATGGGATGGAAAAGGTGAAGAAAAATTGTAACAAATAAATCATCTGCATCATAAGTAAGCCCACTGGCAATATCTAAAGTCAATAAATCAGTGACACATATGAGTGCAGATGTCCACAGTCCAGCGACATTCTGGTCAGTGATGGATTACAGCAGTAATCTCAGAAGATTCTGATGCAGCTGGGAAAGCTACCACCCAGGATTGCCATAGCTGTCTTAATGTATCAGTGCAACACGTTTCTCATTTGTTTATAGTGATGCTGATACAAATGGATGTCTGTTGTATAAAAGCATGGTACATACAGTTATGCTCCTAATACTTGGTGGTGATTATAGATGGGTACGTTACTGATTTGTGTACTTATCTTTCTTTATTTTAGATGCTAGCATTTTCGCTGTTAAAACTAGTGTTTACTGCAAAATGACAAACAGGGTTGTGCTAGTAGCAGCCTCACATATCTTTGCTTACTGTGTCTCTTGACCATATAATTTTTCTCTCTGATTTCATTTAATCTCACATTGACCTTGCTATATATATATATATATATATATATACCCCCAAAGCAAACAAAGTACACACTGCCAATTTTTGCCAGTAAGGCCAAGTCAAGTGAGTGATGAAGAAACAAAATTAAAAGGTAAAGTCTACAAAGGCGGAAAATAAGAAATGGTTATCTCTCCCCAGGCAGACATGTCCTGTAACTACTGACACCCTCTATAAATACGAGAACAAAATAATTGAATCTGTTTAAAAACAAACAAACAAAAAAACCAAAACAACAACAACAACAAAAAACGTTTCACTGAAAACAACTCAACTAACAAAGATTCACAAAGTACCTGTCTCAGATGTGGAAAACTAGTCTCTTCGGTTGGAGAAATGTGGCCATTTCAATGGGTAGTGAATGGAAAATCAGGAATCATCTCCTGCGAACATACACAGCTATGGCTTACAGAATACAAGCAGGCTACCTACAGGATGGCAAGGCACAAAGTGAGCACGCAGACACCTGCACTTTATCAAAAGTTGAAGGTCACCCAGGAGCTTAGGGCAAGAACTATAACAGTGGTTCTGAATCTGTGGGTCGTGACCCCTTTATGGAGCAGGCCCACTCAGGGTCCTGGAGATCACCACCAGGGTGGAAACTGGGATTTTGTTAGGATGGATATGAGAACCAGTGACAAGGAAACTGGCTGGAAGGCTGCTGCTTTTCTTCTAACGCTGTTTGAATTTTTAATTAGCCATGCATATTACTTTGATAAGGAATAAGAATTCATTTAAAAGAGTAAAATCTTGGAATAGGATTTTAGCTAGCTTCACGTGGCTTGTTTTCTACATTACCTTCAGTTTCAAAGGGAGTGAGCAAGGGCTGTGAGGCTCATGGCTATGTAAATTACCAGTCTTGCACAAGTTTTAAGGAAATGGGTACATCCTTAGATAACCCTTATGAAATGGAGGAGATGGAAACACAGCAACTTCTGGGCAAATAAACTTTGAAGTTTGAAAACCAGGCAGCATTTCCACTACAAGGAGGAAAAGATGGTGGGTAATTTCTCAGTCTCTGTGCAGGGATGAACTTAAAGCTGTGGGGACAGTGGAGTGACAGCTCTTGACGCATTTCAGAAGAGCAGTTCCATCTCACCTACTCCTACTTCCGCACTACTTTCCAATTTACTTTCCTCCCTTCCTCTCTTCATGTGTTTTTCCTTCCTGTCCTCCCTTCTTCCTTCTTTCCCTTGCTTCCTCCCTCTCTTCTTCCTTCCTTTATTTCTTTACTCCTCACTTTCTTCTTTCCTTCCTTCCTTCTCTCCTTCCTCCTTTAAAAAAAAAAGTACTGAATTTATTAATTTGACTTTGTGTGTGTGTGTGTGTGTGTGTGTGTGTGTGTGTGTGTGTTGCTCATGTGTGCCATGGTACATGTGTAGAAACCAGAGGGCTGCTTTGGGGAGTCAGTTATCTCCTTCCACTATGTAGGGGAATGAGGGGGATGAGACTCAGGTTGTCCTCCTGGCAACAGGCACCTGACCTCTCTGACTCCAAACAGCTTCTTTTGTCGGCCGTAAGTCATTGAATAAATAGGCGATGAGTGAGATCATTTTTTTAGAAAAATATCTTTTAACAAGCAAACGTAATCAAAGATACAAAGGACAAGAAGACTATTTAGTTTTCTTCCTTTGATGACTTTGATTGATCTGAGTATGAGTAAAATCTAATAGTAAAAGAAGATTCCACATCCATGACAAATAGAAGGATGAACGGGCACATTTTCCCATGTGCTGGGGCTGTGAAATATTACCAAGTCACTTTCCTGAAGGGACACATAGATCTGCTAGTATTATTGCTCTTCTCCTAAGCCCAGGCCAACAAATGTGGTCGTAATTGTAGGGGTATGGGGAGGGGGAAGAGACACATTTTCTATCTGTTCTTTTTTATATATTTTATTTTTATAATATTTTTAAAGCTTTGTTACCCTTTTTTAAAAAAATTAATTTGTTTTTCAAGTCACTTCTAGAACATAGTTTCCTCCCTCCTCCCCTCCTGGCCCATCCCTCTCTCTCTCCCTCCTTCCCTCCTTCCCTCCCTCTGCCCATCCCTCATCATTCCTCTATTTGGTACTCTCCTTCTCCTCAGATGAGGTGGGACCTCACATATCATATTCCCTCAGTTCAACAGTCATGTGAGGGCCAAGAGCTTCCTCTTGTACTGGGGCTTGATATGGCTGCCCATCTAGGGTAAGGTGTTCCACTAACCTGCAGCAGATTCCATGACTCACTGCTGGGTGAAGTTTTTCCTAGGATAGATATGCTGGGTTCCTATCTATTTGGGTGTGTGAATTGTAGGATAAATATCCTGTGATATAGGATAAATATCCTGTGATGTATGGTTAATATCCATTTATAAGGGAATACATACCATGTTTCTCTCTGGGACTGAGTCAGCTCACTTAAGATTGAGTTTTTCTAGATCCATCCATTTGGTTTTGAATTACATGATTTCCTTCTAAGTGGGAATACAGCTTTGAAATAGCTACCACTTTACAAAGTGGGTTTTTTTTGGGGGGGGAACTTTCTATATCATGTTTTCTCATCCACTACTTGACCCTTATTCTACCTTGCAAACAAATCCCCCCCAAGTTTAAGTATCACCATTTAATTAGGTACTGTAAGTCTTGAAAAACATCTGGCCACATTAATTTATAATTTTTAGGTTTTCTGAATGACAAGATATACACTTTCCATTGTGTTAGACAGACGTGAGAAATTTTACACCAGAATGGGAATGGTGAAGACATGCTATTTTATGTAAAACTATATTTAAAGTTTCTAATACTTAAAATACCTCATCTGATTCTCTTTCATTCTTTCCACCCCTTCCTTCCCCCTCCCTCTTCTTTTCCCCATCTCGTACTTCTCCTTCCCATCTCCAACTCCCCAATCTCTGCTGTAGGGTTTTTAATACCAGCAGAGTTTTCTTCTTCACTCTCCTATTCCACCTTTCAGGTCAGGATACTGACAGCCCTGTTGCTCTGGTACTTTGAGCTCCCTGTACTGAACATGCACTTGCTTGTAGTGACAAGTCAGCTTGTAATTGGTTGAGCAACCAGGCCTCTGCCTTGTTCCTTGTAGACCTCATGTACCTGGGTTCAGAGTAGATAGCTACAGGGGAAAAAAATCAACTATGATAACTTCAGTAATCAAGGAGGTGGCTGTTGCTAAGCAACAGAAGAAACCAGGTGTCTTGTGCTTGGGTTTGGCAGTGTGCTGCAAATAAAGAAGACCTGCCACTCATTACTAGTCCTCAGGGCATCAGTTCAACATGCAGGTTAGGGTGGATCCTATGTGGAGATCCAGCACTAACATCTGGCTGCCCCTACCTCCAGTCCCAATTTGCAGCTCACCACCTTTCTTTCCCTTAATGCTTTACTCTGATAATAGAGTGTTTATGCCTCAGCAAACATCTTATTCCTGGGAACATTCTCCTCCACCTACGGACACCATTTCCTTCCTAGGTCTCAGCTTCTTATTTGGACAATTAGATGCCCCGCTTTACTCTGCTTAGGGATCCTAAACTAACCTCCACCATGGACAAAAGTCTTGGCATTGTACCTCCAGCTCTTTCCTTCATTGAGTACCAGAAGTTCAGGGTGTCCTATAGTCTCCCTGGTCTGGATGGACAGCACCATTTCCTGGCTTCTTACTGAATCCCAGCCGAAATTTCTCCCTGCCAGACAGAAGGGCTGACCCCATGGCCCAGCCTTCAATCTTCTCTCTCTCTGCTATCCTCTCCCCACAGATGCCACTATGTCCACAGTTGTGATTCGCCAAAAAGTCCTGAAGTATGAGTCACTATCAAAATCCTCAAGTATGATGCATTATCCATTTACTCTGTACTTTTCTGTCCATGTTTGTTCCTTTGCTCTGATCAGGAAGTCTCCTGCAGTGCTTGTAGCATGGCTCAGAATGGGGTCTAGGATATATGTGACTGATCAGAGTCTTCTAACATATAGCTAAGCTTTGTTCCTCTGGAGAATCTCGTGGTGGAGCCCAAGAGATAGTTCAGTGGTGAAGAGTGATTTATGTACTCTTCCTGTGGACCAGAGTTCAGTTCCCAGCATCCACATTAGTAGCTCACAACTGCCGAACATCCTCTCCCCACCTCTTTGGATATACCCTCAAAATGCATGTGTGCTTGTGTATGTGCATGCATACACATACAGACATTTTCCCCCTGAGTTTTAGGAAGTTTATTGTTGCACTTATTATTATTATTATTACAGTAATAGATGAGGCACAAATACCTCCCGGTTCTCCAACACTGCAGCAAAAAGGACAATAGTCAAGGGTAACAGTAAAATAAAATTAAAAAATACAAAAGCCGAAGGTCTGGGAGACAAATCCAACTACAATCTATGTGGACAAACTTGAAAATGACTTCAGCACACTGTCTCCTTTTCCGATTGCACCACTTCCCGGATCACAGAGTGGAGGTGTCCTAACTGAGAGGATATGCCCAGGCTCAGCTCACTAGGGCAGCGGGCCTCTGGATATCTACCTTCGTTCTGCTCAGCTAGTTGGAAGGTCACATCTTGCTGCTCAAATGCTGCCAGCTTTGAAAGTAACTGGTACATGTCAGGCTGTCAGAGGGACAGAGCTCTCCCCGACAACCCCACCCTTACCTCGGTCACAGTGGCCCCCAACAGTGGCCGGGAACAGTTTGTGTCTGTCTGGGGTCTCAGCATTGACTGAGACACATGGGGCCACACACAGACATTTTAAAATGTGAAGTCTTTAAGAAAAATCTGTTCTTTCTCATTCTATCACAATTGTTTAAAACTATTTCAATGTTCTATTTAATGAAATAACCCAAAAAATGAAAATAATACATACATATTTGAAAGAGAATAAAATTATCATTATTCTTAGATGGCAGTACAACTACTTAAAATGATTAAAAGAAAATCTATTGAAATATATTAATTAATATACATTCACCAAGGCAGCCAATTACAAATATAGAAAGACCTAGTTAAATTGCTCAAAAAAAAAAAAAAAAACCTAGTCTTAGGCAATAGTTGAGTCTACAGGAACACACTTTACAGCATCGATGTTAAAAATTGTAACCGGGCCCTCATGTCAGCCTACACAAAGCCCACTCAATACAAACACATCAGAAGCACCATTTGCCATTCTCCAGCTTTATCGCCACTGCTTCTGTGAGGAAACGGAATTTGAGATCTAATTAGTAACCCTAGGAGCAAATGAAATACCTATGCTTTATCACTTGAAAAAGGAACTTTGTTAATTTCTAAGACAGGCCAGTAGACTCATGAATATCCTGTAAGAACACAAAGCGTTAACTGGAACTGGGTTGAGTGGAGGAGCTAGGAGTATACTGACCTCAGTTGTAGCTATTCAGAGCATAAGGGTGGGAAGCACAGCTGGTGAAGACAAAAAGTAGAGAGGACACTGTAGAGATGTGTCATACCCGGGCTGCCACTGTGGTGGCTAAAGAGTGGTGGGACTGGGCATGGGAAGCTCATGGAAAAGTGGGTGACTAGCATGGGCAAAGTCCTAATCCTCAGTGTTGTGAATAAACAAGGAAGTAAATAAACGTAAACACACATCCAAACACACACATACATACACACACACAAATACACAAACACACACACATATATATACACACTCATACACACAAACATGCACACACACACATATATACATATATACACACATACACACAAACATGCACACACACACACACACACACACACACACACACAAAGTAACATTGTCTACTACGGCTGTAGGAAAGCTTGCTGTATCAAAGCTAGCACATAACAAGCCCACGAAAGGACTAATAATATAAACAAGAGAGGTGTAAGGAATGAGAAAAACCTGTGGGATTTTTCTGCCTGGAAATTTCCTATTTTTCACTTGCATGTGTGGCTATGCCATTGCAATCTGAGGCCACCAAGGTAAAGCAGTGTCTCTGCCTGAACTAAGTGGACTGAACAAGGGGTAGACATTTCCTACCTCAGTACTGAATTCTAGGACTGGAACAACTGCCACAAAACATAAGATTTCAGAGTTGGCCATAGAGCAGAAATCTGGCTTGAAATAGAGAGGAGTCAGCTTATTTGTTTATTCATTTATTTAGGAAGTGTGTTGTGGGGTCACAAGGGGGCTAGCACTGAATGCTCACAATTTGCTTCCTGGGATATCACAGAGGCTGCTGAGGAGAGCAGAGTATGCTTCAAAAAAGGTGATACAGGCCGTAGGGAGCCAATTGACTGATGATTACTTTTGCACAATGCGGGTTTGGAGACAAAGGCTACTTTGCTCTTTGGGGTATCCACCCAGGGCTTGTAGTTCTACTAATAAGGAGATTCTTCATTTGGATATTTACCCAGGAGTGGTATAACTGGGTGTCCATCCAAACGATTCCTCACCAAACCACAAGGACATCTCCTCAACTATGTTCATGGCAGCTTTATTTGTAATAGCTAGAAACTGGAAACAACCCAGATGTCCCTCAACCAAAAAATTGATTTTTAAAAACTGTGGTACATTTACACAATGGAATACTACTCAACTATCAGATACAAGGAAATCATGCAATTTGCTGCCAAATGGATGAAACTAGAAAGGCTCATCTTGAGTGAGCTAACCCAGATCCAGAAAGATGCACATGGCATCTATTCACTTATAACAGATCTTAGCCATTTAGTATAGGATAACTATCCTACAACTGACATACCAAAAGGAACAGAAACATAGACTTTGTTACCTGTTAGTGGGACACTTTGCCCCAGTGGTGCTGCCATGTAGGCCCCCAGTACATGAGGAAACTCTTAGCCCTCATATGGCTACTGAACTGAAGAGGACTGATATGTAGGGGCACCCCACATCAGAGGAGTAGGATAGGTAGGAGAAGGGGGAAAGGATGGATGGGTGGGTCTGGGAGGGGTGGAGGGAGGGGGTTATGATGGAGATGTAACTTGAAGTAATAAATAAACATTAAAAAAGATTCTTCTTTTTGCTGAATGATGTTCTTTTTGCTGAATGATGCACACCTAAGAACATGCCTGTAGTTCCCTTCTGAGAAGCAACAGCTTGTTCTCTATGTTTATAGAGAAAACTTTGGCCACCTTGTCTCACTACCCAACTTGTTCTGAATGGAAGACTAAAGGTAGTGCTGATAAGAAAACACACCGAAGCAAGGCATGGTGGCACATGCCTTTAATCCCAGCACTTGGGAGGCAGAGCCATGTGGGTCTCGGAGTTCGAGGTCAGCCTGGTCTGCAAAGGAAGTCCAGGACAGTCAGGGATGCACAGAGAAACTCTGTCTGGAAAAACTAAAACAAACAAAAAAGAAGAGAAATAAAAAGAGAAAACATTCTGAGACAAAAATCTGTACTCTGTAGGGTGGGTTAAGCACCTTGCATAGCATGCTCAATTGGGTGGATAGTTGCTAAAACCTCCATGGTGATTTAATTGATATATTCTAGCTTAAAAAACTGTGATCTTTTGTTATCTTAAAAGACACACTATCACCCCCATTATTCACAATAACACATTTTAATTACAAGCCAACAGAACAATAATATAATCAAAATGAATACAGTTATATCCCAAAAAATAAAGCCAAACTGTAATTAAGAAGTGGTGAGTCAAGTGGCGTATGATATCGCTATGCTTGTGTGCTTTAAAAGCACCACAAATGCAATCATTTTTACTTCTCTGACTTGATAACTCTGGGCTTACAAGAATTGCTGTCAAAATAAAAGTCTACAGTACTTTTGACTAACATGGCAAAAACAAAAGACAAAAATACAAAAACCTAGCTCTGTGTATCAGTAAAGGTTTTCCAGAATACAAGAACCCAATGGAGATACATGTATATAGGGAGAAAGCAATGTGGAAAGAGATTTATCATGAAGGCTTTGCAGAGGCTAACACGTCACCACTGCCATCTGTAAAGCTAAAGTTGCAGAAAAGCTGAACCAGAGAACCCAGGTGAAGCAATGTTTAAATTCCAACCCACATCCAAAGGGCCAAGTACCAGGAGCAGTGATGCTGGAGGGAGGAGAATAGGGTGTTCCAGTCTGCCTTCCTCCATATTCTTTACCCAGGTCTTCAGGGGATGATGGGGGATGGTTCCTGTACTGGTATTCTGTGGACTATGGACAACACTGTTCCTTACTCACCCCACAGATTTGAATGCTAATCTCTTCTTCAAGCACCCATAGAGACACGCCCACAAATGTTTTGTCATCAGCACTCCTAGTTTGCCTAGTTAATTAAAATTCATTATCATATTATGTTTTACACTTACAATCTCAAAACAAAACTAAGAGATGCTTACTACAAATTCCTGTCGGCATCCCAAGTCATCTTTTTCTAACAATCCATAAAGAACACTGGAAAGTTGAGCTTCTCCTAGCACCGGGCTATGTTTAGAGACTGTAGTAGTTTGAGTAGGCTTGGACCCCATACTCATGTGTTTCAATGCTTAACCCATAGGGAGTGGCACTATTAGAAGGTGTGGCCTTATTGGAGTAGGAGTGGCCTTGTTGGAGGAAGTGTGTCACTGTGGAGCCTGGCTTTGAGGTCTCCGATGCTCAAGTCCCACCCAGTGTGGCACAAAGTCTCTTTGTGCTGCCTTCGGATCAAGATACAGAACTCTCAACTCCTTCTCCAGCACTATGTCTGCCTGGATGCTGTCATGTTTCCCACCATGATGATAATGGGCTAAATCTCTGAAACGGCAAGCCAGCCCTAATTAAATGTTTTCTTTTATAAGAGTGGTGTCTCTTCATAGCAATAAAACCCCAACTAAGACAGAAACTTTTATCAAAAACAACCAAACAAACACAGAGTATAAAGCAGAACTGTCCAGTATGTCAGAATTAGGTCATTAAAGTGAGGGGCAGTATTCAGTTATTCAAGAGTAACAGAAGCTACCCCCATGACTGTGAAAGTCCCTGTTTAAAACCCAAAGTAGACAGGGAGCCAGAGTTAAGGCCACAGCCAGCACATTTGATACCAGGAGCCAATCTTTTTTCTTCTTTTCTTTCATTCCTTTACTGCCTTGAGACAAAATGTTCTTTGAATTAATCATATAATAGCAGTTGCTTTCTTCATGTACTCCATAGTTTTAAAACAATTGCCAAGTAAAAATACAAATTATCAATATAAAATGTACTATATAAAGTAACTAAATTAGTTCACATATGAACTAAGATACACAGATGAAACAAGAATGTTGTACATTCCAACGTGCACTCTGGTGCACAGCTTTGAATTTTCAACAAGATTAAGATTCTGAAGTGCCATATAGAATTGATAAATTAAAGTCACTAAAGCTCTTCTTTTATCTGTGTAATTAGTCACTATATTATCATTCATTCTTTGGTACATACTGTTTAAATGAAAGTATATGTAATAACACAGAACTTCATTTAAATACATTCTAATATTTCATAGTTTATTTTTAAATAAATACATATATTTGTCTCTGAGGGGTGTGGAATGGGGAAGGTTGGAGAAAATAATAAAATCACTTACGTTTTTATAGCTACAGCCCAAGCAGAAGAAAAAGATTATAGAATAATAAGTAATAAAAATTCTAATTTGGGCTCATATATGTGTTGGAACCTAGAAATATAAGAGATTTTTTTTGTGGAGGATAGAATATTTCATTTACATTGTTAAAAATTATGAAACTAAACTAAACTTGCCATCTTAGCTTCATTTCTGTTACTGTGTTAAATTTCTTGGCATAAACCAACTTGGGGGAAAAGGTTTTATTTCAGCTCACAATTTCAGGTTATAGACCACCATTGCAGACAAATCAAAGTGGCATCCAGTCACATTACATCACATCCACTGTCAAGAACAGAGAGAAATGATTGCATGTGTATCCACTACTCAGATCCCCTTCTCTGCTCTATTATAGTCCAGGACCGAAGCCTAGGGAATGATACCACCCTAAGTTGCCTGGCTCTTCCCACATCAGTTAACATGATCAAGACAGTTTCCAGCAGACATGCTCTCAGAGCATCTCTAGCATGACAATTTCTCATTGAGAGTCTCTTCCCAAGTTATTCTAGACTGTGTTGAGTTAACAATTAAAGCCAACCACCATACATGGCTATAGTAAGAAAGCAAATAGAGTAAAGGGCTGGAAGGATCTCTCAGCAGTTAAGCGAACTTACTGCGTAACCAGGAGGACCAGAGTTTGGACTACAGCACTCACATAACTAGTCAGAATTATAACCCCAGCTCTGAGAGGGATGCACACAAGAACATGGATGGGGCTTGCTTGTTTTCAGCCTAACTGAGAAAATATAAGCCTTAGGTTTAGGGGAGACCCTGCCTCAAAGGAATAGGCAAAGAGTGATAGAGGAAGATGCTTGGTGCTCATATGTATATACACACACACACACACACACACACACACACACACACAAATAAATATTAAATACGTCTTTTTAAAAAATCAGCACTATCATTGTTCTTAATTACAAAATTATACCCTTATTCCTCTACCTCAGGCAAACTGTTCTTATCAGACAGTTTTGGTTAATTTTTTTTCCTTTTTAAAAAAAATTATTACTTCAGGTTACATCTCCATCATAGTGCCCTCTTTCAACCCCTCCCAGTCCTGCCCTCCCACTCTCTACCCCTATCCCTTCCATCCTACTCCTCCAGAGTGGAGTGTCCCTACATATCAGTCCCCTGCCCCAGTTCAGCACTCATATGAAGGCCAAGAGCCTCCTCATACACTGGGGGACTATAAGGCAGCACCACTAGGGAAAAGTGTCTCACTGAGAGGTAAAAAGTCTATGTTCCTGTTCCCTTTGGTGTATTGGCTGTAGTATAGTTATCCTGTACTATATGGCTAAAATCCGATTATAAGTGAATAGATGCTATGTCCATCTTTCTGAGTCTGGGTTAGTTCACTCAGGATGAGCTTCTCTAGTTCCATCCATTTGGCTGCAAATTGCATGATTTTGTTATTTCTGATGCTGAGTAGTATTCCATTGTGTAGATGTACCACAGTTTTTGTTTGTTTGTTTGTTTGTTTATCCATTCCTCCATTGAGGGACATCTGGATTGTTTCTAGTTTCTAGCTATTACAAATAAGGCTGCTATGAACATAGATGAGGAAACGTCCTTGTGGTTTGATGAGGAATCATTTGGATATATACCCAGAAGTTATATGGCTGGGACTTGAGGAAGAGCTATTATTCTAAGTTTTCTAAGATATCACCATACTGACCTCCATAGTGGTTGTTGCACAAGCCTGCACTCCCACCAGCAATGGAGGAGGGTTCCCTTTCTCCACACCCTCGCCAGCATGTGCTGTCATTTGAGTTTCTGATATTAGCCATTCTGACTGGTGTGAGATGGAAATCTTAGAGTTGTCTTGAGTTGCATTTCTCTGATGATTAAGGCTGCTGAGCACTTCTTCAAGTGTCTCTCAGCCATTAGGGATTCTTCCTTTGTGAATTCTCTGCTTAGCTCTGTTCCCCATTCTTTGATTGGAGTATTTGGTTTCTTGGCATTTAATTGCTTGAGTTCTTTGTAAACTTTTGGACATTAACCCTCTGTCAGATGTGGGGTTGGTGAAGATTTTTCCGAATCTGTAGGCTGCCGTTTTGTTCTAATGACAGTGTTTTTTGCCTTACAGAAGCTTTTCAGTTTCATGAGGTCCCATTTATTGATTGTTGGTCTTAGATCCTGAGCTGTTGGTGTTCTCTTCAGGAAGTTTTCACCTGTGGTGATGAGTTCGAGGGTTTTACCCACTTTCTCTTCTACTAGATTTAGTGTGTCAGGCCTTATGTTAAGGTGTTTGATCCACTTGGAATTAAGTTTTGTGCAAAGCGTTAAGTATGGCTCTAATTTCATTCTTTTACATGTCGACATCCAGTTAGACCAGCACCATTTGTTGAAGATGCTGTCCTTTTTCCATTGTAAGGTTTAGGGGAGACCCTGCCTCAAAAGGAATAGGCAAAGAGTGATAGAGGAAGACACTTGGTGCTCATATGTGTACACACACACACACACACACACACACACACACACACACACACACACA
>CAJQZJ010037497.1:1378637-1391292 GCA_907164525.1 Lophiomys imhausi | reverse complement strand
TGTGTGTGTGTGTGTGTGTGTGTGTGTGTGTGTGTGTGTGTGTGTGTATCTTTATGATAGGGTGGTGGTAGGTGTGCGAGGGTGCATTTATGGAGGTCATAGAACAACATTGTAGAAACAGTTCACTTTTTCCACCTTTACAAGGGCTCTGTGCACTGAATTTAGGTAATTAGGTTCATACAGCAAGTGTTTTTACCTGCTGCTTCCAACTCTTTTCCCACCTTAAAAAAACAATGTCTTATTTTTGAGAGAGTCTTGATAAGAAAAATTGTTCAGGCAGGTCATGAACTTTCGATCTTTCTACCTTGGCCCCCAGAGTAACTAGGATTACAGTCTTGGAACATCAGGTCAAGTTAGCATTTTCTTTTAAATTTTTTCTTTCTTATGCAATATATTATTATTCATTATTATTATTAGCTACTCTTATGTTGCTGTGACAAAACACCATAACCAAAGTGTCTTATGAAAGAAAGCATTTAATTGGGCTTATGGCTTTGAGGGCTACAGCCCACGATGGCAGAGCAAAGGAATGGTGGCAAAAGCAGCTGAGAACTCACATCTTGGTCCCCAAGCATGAGGCAGAGAACAATATCTGGGAATGGTGTGGGCTTTTGAAACCATACACCAATCCCCAGTAACCCTCCTCCAACAAGACCACTCTTCCTAATCTTTCCCAAATAGTCATCAACTGGGGACCAAGTTTTCAAATTTCCAAGACTTATGGGAGCATTTCATTCAAGACACCACCCCCACCACCTCCTTCTCCTCCTCATCAATAGTGGTGGTGTTTGGAATTGAACCAAGACCTTATAGGGGCTAAACGATTACTCTACTACTAACTGTATCTATGGTCCTCTAGTTTGAGGCAGGGTCTTGAACTAGCTTTATCTCAAGCTAGCCTTGAAATCATGATACTTAATGCTGGGAGTACAGACTTATGTCACTATGTCCAGATGACGTTTACTAAGCCGGTTCAAAGGCGTGGTCTTGACACTGCCACTGAATCCTGTGTGTTTGGTGTTCAAAGGCTTGAACGTTGGCCAGTCCCTGTTGTGTGGAGTCTGGCTGCTGTGTTTTGTATTTTTTTTGTATCTGAGGGATGTGAGGGTAAGATACTCCTGTGATGCTGGTGTTAACTCTGGAGAATCTCCTCACAAAATCGACTGCTTACTCTTCTGCTTCTGCACTAGATAACGGAACATTAGTTGTTAGACAGATTCGGCCAGAAAGCTGTGTCATCTAAGATTGAGTCTGGTGGAGAGACCCTTATTTCATCCCTCCTGTCTCCAAGCTCTGTCCACACAGGGCTCCATCTCCATCATTCCCACACTTACCAAGCTCCCACATGTCAGCTTGTGTGGTCTGAGTCTCCTTCCTTCCAGGGAGCATGCCCATTGATTAAGGTGCATTACTTCATTATCTCAACACTTCCTCCTCTGGCTTTCCCCTGAAAATGTCCTGTGTGAGCCAGAAACATTTTTTTTTTTATATCAACAGTTACCAACTGTTCTCCAATGGCACATTCTGGGAGTCTTTATCAATTGTCTTTGTTGTGTGAACATTACAGAGTGTATTTACAGAAGCTAAGATTGCTATAATGTCACTGGACAATAAAGTTGCACAAACTCCCCCTACCTCGTGTATATGTGGTCCATCATTGATTGAAATGCTATTGTCCGGTGCCCGTCTGTAGTAGAAACTAACTTGAGGTCTGTGGCTGCAACTCAGTTGGCAGAGTGCCTGTTAGCATTCAGGAAGCTCTGTGTTCAATCCCCCACCCTAGATATATGGGGCATAGCAGTACATACCTGCAATCCCAACATTGAGGAGGTGAACAGAGGAGGCATCAGAAGATCAAAGTTACTCTTGACTACATAGCAAGTTCAAAGCCCACAGAAACAAGTCTCAAAAATAAAATAACTTGAAGGTACAGTCACCAGAAAGAGACATTCCCTATTGAGTAGCAGGAGTCTCACAGAACTCAAGAATAGGAAGGAATCGACATAGTGCAGGAAATAATTCAAACAAAATTCACAAAGCCACCCACACTTTGTCAACTCCTTGTCTGTTAATCCCCTCTGCCTCATTTTTCTCTTTTATATTCACTACTTTCTTTTGCCTCCCTGGGCACATGATGGAATTGCAGTTCTATGAAAGAGACCAATCCTGGTCCTATCTAAATTGGATCTAGCCTCTGGCTGAATCTGTGGCATGTTAGGAACCAGATTTAATTCCCTTCTCTAGACAACAAAACAAACAAAAAATATGACACAATGGATTCTGGTCATAGATATGACATACTGCAGGACGGTGGTATCTCTGAGGGAAAATAGGTGAAGGAAGCCTATGAGGAAACCCTCCACCCCCAAGAGCATAGCTATAGTGTAGGGAGGGAGAGTTCAGGTGGAGCCCAATGGGTTCTGAGTTGAAATTGTGGAGCCAAGAATTCAGGGAAGCCCTGGGTGGTACCAGAACATAGTCCCAGAGAGAAGAGAATTGGAGGTGGCAGGAAAGAGCCTGTAGTCTAGCTTTGAAGGTCATAAGAGTCTTCAGGTTAGTGTTGACCATAGGTATCTGGGAGAAAGCTCTTAGGAGACTGGAAAAAGAAAACTGAACAGAATGTAGGGAACGAACCTTAGAATTCTTACAGATCTGGAGATAGCAGGGGTTTCCACCAGTGGTAAACTTTGTAGTTCATGAGGTATGGAATAGAATATTCAGAAGGTATTGGTCTCAGTAGGAAAAAGTTAGTCCTCAGATCCACACTGGTCCTGCCTAACAAAGGTTAAAAACAACCTGAAAAGAATCAAACTGTATCCCCAAGAAGAGCTCAGGAATATTTATAAGAATATAAAAATATCCAGCATACAAGTTCATGATGTCTGTCTTCCAATCAAGCCCCTGGCTCAAGTAAGGAAGGAGAAACTGAAAAGGAACAATGTTCTGTTTGGGAAATTCTGTGAGCAGCTAGTCTCCTGTTAAGACTATTGTTATTTTTTTGTCTTTGTACCCCTCAGTATCACTGCTGTTACTTGAAAAGATTGAACAAATCGTTTAGGAGAATAAGAATCATGTACAAAGGCGGCGTCTGCACTTCAGAATAGAAGTTCTGCCTCACTTTCTAGAAGGTTCTCACTTTCTTTTCCTCCATCTCTTATCTTTCCTTCCTTTACCATGTAGTTTTGGTGAACGTGGGAGTGCAGCTGTATGTTTTAAAAACACCTACAGTTAGTTGTTTTGGTTTGTTTGTTTGGTTGGTGTGTGTGTGTGTGTGTGAAAGATATTGACTTTGAACACCCTACCCTCTCAGTAAAGCTAGTCGAAGGCCTTTTTATTCAGCCTGCTCCCCAGCCTGGATCAGTGGTCCACGCAGGTAAAGCCTCCGTGAGCCAGGCTCTAATAGCCATGTTACTGGGCAAACAGAGATGGCACCGGCTACACCTGTGTAAACTGCACCCTTGTCCACCTCTGATTTTCCCTCTAAAGAGATCCTTCTGATGAGGAGTGAAGACTACTAGAGGTCATGGATGAAGTGCATGAAAGTGGAAGGGAATCCGCGGAGAGCAAAGAAAACAGTCAGTGGGAGAAAGAGAAGAGGCAGAGGGCCGGGCCACGCAGAGAAAGGGACCACTCAGAGGCGAGACCCAGCGGCGAGAGCGCAGAGCTCTCCAGTACCGCGTGGACAGCGGGAGGGGAGACTAGGGGATTCGGAGGCTGAGCGCCCTGCACTGGGACCCCAGATCGCAGGAGGCGCCCAGAGTCGCCCGGGCTTGGGACGAGCGCACATCGCAGGCACCTCGGGGTCCTGCGCACCGCCTCCCGCCCGCGATGAGCGAGAGCAGCCGCCTGTGCTCGGGCTACTACAGCCTCAACCGCAGCTTCGTGGAGCCCTTCCAGTGCCCGCGGCGGGGCGACGGGGCCTCGCTGCTCTACTGCTGCGGCTTCGCAGACCTCAAGTATTGCTGCAGCGACCCGGGCAGCTACTTCCCCTACAAACACAGCTACATGTGGAGCCTCAGGTGGGCAGGGCAGGGCAGGGCAGGGCAGGGCAGGCATGAAAGGGTGGGCAGAGCGGGACAGGGCTGGGCAGGGTAGGGCAAGGCAACCTCTTCCTAGACCCGTGAAAGTGACCAGTGGAAGACACAAAGCAGGAATCAGGGAGGTCACTCGGTGTCCACTGTGCTCAGGTCCTTGTGCGATGGCGCCAGTTTTCTGAATGGTAACTGTGCAGGGACCCCTGGAGACCAGTGGGCACCCTGTACATCCCAGGCTACTTCATGGACCACTGCTTGTGCGATGAGTTGGAGGCTCTACTAACAAGACTGGAGGTTTTAATACTTGTTTAGGTGTTTGTTCATTTGGTACATTTGAATCGAAAGGAGGCTTCTTTGGAACCCAGGTTAAGGTATTAAGGATCAGAGAAATACTTAGTGTCACTGGGAAGCTGGAGTCTTTAAAGTGTGTGTGTGTGTGTGTGTGTGTGTGTGTGTGTGTGTGTGTGTGTGTGGTCTGTGTGTGTTGGGTTGTGCAAGTGTATGAGTATAACTGAGCGTTTCAACCTGCTCTTCCCGGAGGTTCAGACACTGACACTGCCCACCCAGACTAAAAGGCCAAGCAGGGAAGCAAGAGTTTGAGTCGCTCTGATTACACACTCAGTGTGGCCTTTCTGGACCCCCCCCCCCACACACACACATCTGAACCTTTGGACCACTCCTAGATGTCAAGAGGCTTTACCTTCAAAGACAAGTCTTTCTTCCTTCTTTTTTCCTACAGTGGGTTTCCCTTTCCCTATTTCCGTTAGTCTCTATGTAGGTGTTTTCGGGATGAAATGCTCCCCTTTCAAAGACTGCAAGTCTTGAAACTTTATACTTGTTTCTTTGCTTTTGGGTACAGAAGGAGTGGAATCCTAAGGTTAAAGGAACTTCCACTCCCACCATAAATTGAGTGTGAGTGTGTGTGTGTGTGTGTGTGTGTGTGTGTGTGTCACAGACAGAGGGGAGGAGGAAGAAAACTAGTTAGTGGGAGTACAGTATTATGGCCCCATTTGCTCAGCATTATCCAGAACTTGTTACAGATGTCAGATCAACAATGAACTTACTTCTCGAGGCAATAAAGCAAGTACTATTTTTCTGTATTGCAAACTTCAACAAAGTCTCAAAAGGCTTGCCAAGTTGTACTTGAGTAGGACAAACTTGGTAGAAAATGATGCCAATTTATGCCCCATGGATTATCTGGGGAGGGAAAGTGATGTACTGCCCTGTTATTTGGGCTTTTCTAGACAAGCTCAGTAATCCATCTGTGAGTGTTTGGGGGCATTAAGAACGCCAAAAACACCTCTAACAGAGACTTGCAATGCCCAAGTCAAACTCAATTGGAAATGATGCCCAAGATCTTCAGATCTCTAAGTAGTCCCCCAGTGACAAGCAGAAGAGGCCAAAAAAAAAAAAAAAAACCTTCCTAAGGTTAGTGAGAGCACAAAGGAGGGAACAGCCTGCTGGGGTCTACCTTCATCAGGACAAAATAGGCAGTTAGCTCAGTGTTAAGGAAGTAGAAAAATACCACTTTAACTAAGGGTTTCAGTTGGCAACATTGAACCAGGGGATCCTGTGAATTACTGAGCTCTGAAAACATCACAGGGAGATAAATTTATTAGCACTTCATTTCTCTTCTGCTCTTTGCTCTCCGATCCTAATTTAAAATACTCCAACTGTGAAAAATATGACAAAAGTCACTAGCTTTGGAATTGAGGTTCCACAACTGCTGGACAAAGGCAACCATAGTCACCTTGAAGCAGAGAAGGTACTAAGGAGGAGATTAGTTGCACAGATGCGATGGTGGCTTCAGACACTGTCTAAAAACTGGAAAAGCAGCTGCTGTGGGATGCTAAGAAAGACAATTCTCTCTTTCCAGTGTCTATCCATTTCTTTTCTTCCCTCCTCTTCTAAGCCCCTGAATTAAAATGGTCTCTTTCAGTAACCGTTTCTAGAACTTAAGAAAATGAGGCTTACATGACAGGGCCATTCATGGGTGGATGGATGCTGAATAAGTATTTGATGAAATGACCAATTTAGGAGACTTCTGGATCTCCATTTTTGCACGGAGATCCTCAGGCACAAAGTAATGCTCTGTAATATGGAGCCATGGTGCTGAAACAGAGTTAACAGGTTTTTTTTTTTTTGGGGGGGGGGGGTTCCTGCAAAATGTGTAATCTTTTAAAACCTTGTGCATTAAACATTCATGATATATTTGCTGAGTTTGATTAGACTGACAAATTTTAATTTACTAAATCACTTTTTACTTTGAAAATTATTTTCAACTGGATTTCTCATTTCAGAAATCTGTCCAGACACCTCATCTGTCTGCTTTGTGCACAAAATAATACTAAATGGATTACATTCTTGTGTGTCTGAGTATAAGAAAGTGAACCTTCCCTCCCTGACACAGCCTGCAGAAGGCAAGGTGCAAGGGTTTTTGTTTTGTTTCCAAATCCTATTAGAGGAAAAGGCAACCAGCATGGCAACCTCCCAGTTCAAATGTGTAACTGTTTGCACTCTGACATAAAATTTCCCAGTCTGCACTATATGCAGAGCTGGTTGGGACAGAGTCAATGTTAATAAACCAAGCACAGGAGTTTGAAACTTTGACTCCATGTTGCCTGTAGCTCAGGAGACAATCTCTTGCGTGCAAGGCTGTTTCATCTCATCGAATCAAGGGAGAGTGGAGTAAACAGCCTGTCGCCTTCAATACTGTTCTTTCTCTCAAAGTGGTGATACTCCTAATGACCCTGATCAAATTGCTCTTCCTTCCTTTTGGTAAAAGTCAAGCTTGCTAGAGGCCTAATCCCTGAGATAAAGCAGAAAGAAGCCTGAAGATAAGTCAGGAAGATAATGAAGACTGAGTTCATTCTTTTTCAGTGATGTGCATTCCAAATTGCTACAGGAAGATCAATCATAAGTTAATTAGTATTTACTTTCATTTGTTGAACATTTTCTATAAACTAAACACATGTAAACACTTAGTGTTCACAACTGGCTGAACTGTTTTCACTCTGACATAAAATTCACAACCTCTTGAATAGCCTAACATCTAATGATGACTATTTCCACATGACTCAGGAGACACACATCTGCATACAGCTCAGTTTGACGCTGTTTTTTCAAATCCCTGTCATATTTAATAGTACTGAGTACACAGGTTTTTGAAAACTGCTACTTCAATGTCTAGTCATACGCATAACCACATAATGAGTTAAAAATGTGGTACAGAGAAAATGACAATGGGGTGTACATTTGACTTTTGGAGAAGGACATGGGCTTCTTTTTAGTCTACAGAACATTGGTCTTATGCCCTTCTAGACAGGAAAATCTCAATCTTCAATGTGAATGTCTTATACATTCTGTAAACCGTTTTCTTTTAACTAAACTCTCTTTTGCAATGGTTGTGACTTTTTATATTAATAAAAATCCTGTCTTTCATATACATATATATATATATGTATATATATATATCTAGGAAGAAAAGTTTTATATCTCTGATAAATATGTTTCTTGATGGTTACAGAAGCAAGTATTTTCCTGTTTATCTTTTATTGGTGAAACTGATCTTTCTAAGGTGGGGTATTAATTTGATTAGCTTGGTTTATTGAACTGATATATTTATGGAGTTCCTTGATGACCATGTGACCTTTGACCTGTCCAAGAGACATATACTTATATTAGCGTACAAATTTTAAAGATCCTTAAATACAATAGACAAAGTATGACAAGAATTTGAGGTGAAAATTTCAATCATTTCCCAGGTGTGGTAAAACCAAATTTGGTTATGAGTGAAATAAGAGCAAGAACGAGCATTGAAGCCCTTGGTCCAGCTTGAGTGCATACACAGCAGTTCGGATGACATGGGTTTTTTTCTGTCTCCTCAGCATTGGTGCTCTGATTGGATTGGGAATCGCTGCCCTTGTTTTACTTGCCTTCATCATCAGCGTCTGTGTCCTCTGCTATTTATTTCTGTACAC
Organism: Lophiomys imhausi; assembly: GCA_907164525.1. NCBI lineage: Eukaryota > Metazoa > Chordata > Mammalia > Rodentia > Muridae > Lophiomys > Lophiomys imhausi. Next base: position 1,383,278 of record CAJQZJ010037497.1, on the reverse strand, counting down.
AAAACCTCAAAGATTAGACAATGGCCTTAAACTTCAGCACCTAGAGGCACTTCCTACCCTAGAAGGTAACTTGAATCAATTATTTGTAATCAGTTACTTGCACCATATCCAAAAGAATAACTCTTAGCTGGGCAACAGAGAACAGTGTTAAAAAGGATTGTTCTTTAAAGATTCAGTTTATAATGTATCCTTGCATGAGTTCAGGTTGGGGCATCCTTAAATGATGAGATACTTTAGGGATATTTTGTGTTCAAGGAAAACTAGCAGACTATAAATGCCCTCATGGAAAGCAAATCAGTGGACCAGTAAATTCATTTTGATATATATTTAATTCCCATTTATCAACGCTTAATCCTCTTGAAAAATTTAAATGTTGGTTTCCTTGTGAAGCCAAGGAAATCAAATACAGAAGACAACAAAATGCCCAATGGAATATTCTTGGTATTGTATTCTAGACTGGCCACTCAGTGGTCAGAATGACACCTAGAGTCAGTAATCAAGGGGGAATATAAAAGAATTCAGAGGTGTACAAAATACCTAAAAAACAAATAGAATATTCTCTGCCATTCAATAGCCTACAAATGAGTTAATTCTATTGGTGTATGTATATGTGTACAATGTAATTATAAAGTAGAAAGAAACTTTTATGCATAATTTATGGAGTCTTTCTCTTTATTGTCTCATTTATAAAGTAGTATATAGATGTCAGTTGTTATCATTATAAAGCCATCAAGATTTTGGGAAGATTGATTTCTATTAGGGTATTAGGAAACATTAATCATAAATTTTGACATGTGTGTATTCAGAATATATATTAAAGAATATGTAGGTAACAATATGTAAGTTCAGAATCTATATTGTCATATTTAGAATGGCATACAAGTATTTATTGCTTCCATTTAAAAAGAAGAGGAAAATCTTTTTTAACTTATGGAGGAATCCTCTCTCATAAGCTGTATTTTAGCTGAATGATGGAATCTGTCATGCTTATGGTACCTGTCCTGTGACCTTATCAAATATGTCATCATCACTGCGTGCCTGCATTAGTTATAGTCTCCTCTAGGAGAAGGAGAAGAATGCCCCTGCCTTGGTGTCCTCTTCTCATAATACAGCAGGATAGATCCCTCTGAAGCTCTCTTCCCAAAGCACTGGTAATGAGGGGTCAAATTGACAGGCTCGGAGCTGAAGTTAATCCAAGTGACTTTGACCCCGCCCCTCCATGAGCACAATTGTATAATTGATTGGTGGTTATCACATATTCAGATTGTGAAACTAATTATCGTCTCATTTGCTTAGATGATTTAAAATCATGGTTACGAATTGTTTTCTGTGCCCAAGAATGAGCTAGGGATCTTGTTAAAAACATTGCTTCTCAACCCCAAAGCACCTCTTCTTGCTCTTCCTCGACTTCTGCTCCTGCTTACTTGCCACAGAGCACCATAGTGAGCCTGTTCAAATCTAAATCGCCCTTCGAACTCATTTTTCCCCCCAGTTCTCCCAATGGACACAACTCTTTGCCTTCTGTGACCTTTTGTGGTCAGTCCTCTAGGGACCTTTGCCATTCCTTGAGATTCTCAATCAGCCCCCCACTCACCCCGCACATGCTGCCACCATTTCCTCAGACAGCTGTGTGACTTAGTTTTTTTTTTTTAAACTCTTTCCTGAGAAGTTCTCTTCCAGGAGTCCATCTTTACCTACATTCTTAAGTCCCTTCTGCTCATCCTAGTCAATATTCCCCAAGCATTTTCCACTAACATACTATACATTTGCTTAACTATTATCTATTTACTTATCTATTTGCTATCCATAAACTTAGTACACTCTGAATAGAAACTAAGTTCCAGCAAATTAAGAATTTTTCTTATGTTAGTTCAGTGTGATATCCCTGATGCTTATAATACTCAGACATTTCTTGAATGAATTGACTTGACCAGACCTTTCTCTTCACTGATCTCAGGAATGTACTTTGAGACCAAGTATAGCCATTGCTGCAGTCATCAAACATCCACTGAGTGTGTCTTCTATATAATGCACTGTTAAAAATAAAAGTGGTTACTTTCCTGATTCAACTCAAGTATTATTGAACTACTGCAAAATTCTATTTCTTGTTCGCTCTGGGAACCCAGAAGCAGAATTACTGGTATGTCAATTCAGATTTGGCATGTTTTTTGCTATTTAATGGATGAAGCCTGTTAATGTACTTCTTATAAAGTTAGATGAGACTGCTTTCTGGCAATGAAATATCTTTACTTTGTTACACACACACACACACACACACACACACACATGTGCCAAGGTAGAAAGTTAATTTAATAGACTTTTCCTGAACCTGGCCATAAGAAAGCAGCAAACAAAATGTAAACCAGCCAGTGCCTTCCCCTTCCTTTCAAAGGAGGTGACTTTGGTCCCATGGGAGTTTTTGTTTTGTTTTGTTTTTTATCATAGCACAGAGCACAAAACAAAACAGTCAATCCATATGCCAATGGAATAGAAAAATGGGTTCCTCTTGAACCCTTTGAAGTGAAAATTAAACATCGCACACTTCATTATATATGAGTGTTCCATTCCAGTGTTCCCACCATTTAAGAAGAGATGTCATTGTTCAAGCTAGGGGAAAACAAACTGAGAGTATGATTGCATTTAACAAAAGTGTTAAAGGTTGGAAACATAAAGAAATGTTTTCATAATTAACTAGGGATGTAACAGAACATCTGAGGAAAGTTGATTTCACCCATTTGAATCCTTTTCTTTCAACATTATCTTCTCTTAAAAATGCATCTCACATTATTTTAATTTCTTAAAATTATCTTTTATTTTCTGAGATCATAATAAAATTGCATCATTTCCCCCTTCCCTTTCCTCCCTCAAAACCCTCCAACACACTCCTTCTTCCTTCCTTTCAAATTCATGCCCTTTTTTTCATTAATTGTTGTTACACACACACACACACACACACACACACACACACACACACTTCTAAATACATAAGTACAATCTGTTCAGTCTGTATAATGTTACATGTATGTATGTTTTCAGGGCTGATCATTTGGCATTAGAAAACCAATTGGTGTGTTCTTCTTTGGGGAAGACTATTTAGAATAATTTTCGTAATGGAGACTGTTTTCATTACCAGCAAATTGAATGGCCTAGGAGGAAGTGTGTTCTTGCACATATTACAATGGACATAGGGTTCTGCCTATCTTTTCTTTTCCTATAAACAACAACAGTGTAGGCCTAAATTAGGCTAATCATAGATTACACTGCCAGGATTTTTCCTTGGCCTATTTTTGTTCCATTGTATTTCAGTTTAAAATGCATACAGCTTAAGGCTTTGCAGTCTTCGAACTGATCTCCAAAAGGCAGGTAGGTCTCTTCTAGCCATGACTACAGACATTAATATGGCATAGCCTTTGCTGCACACACTGTACAGAGCACCTCTGGCTGAGCAATGGGTGGGTTTTTAAATTGTGTCTTTTAACTGTTCTCTCCTTTTTAAAACTTTTATGTTTTGGGTTATGCATATTTCAAATGCCAATATTCAGAAGAATACTGTTGGCTTGTATTGTTTTGCCTCAGACACTAAGTTCCTAAGCAAAAGATGGCTGTGTGCAGACAATTGTAAGGGTGAAGGCTCATTCAAGGCTGTGGGAGAATATTCTTGGCTAATGGTGGAGCAGACAAAGAGACCATGCCATAGATATCCATTTCTCAAATGTTTCCATAGTGGGGTTCTTACAGGCATATCAGAAATGGAGCCAACACCCCAGCATTCTCAGGGCTAGAGTGGGAAAGGTCTGCCTTAAGCCTTGCAAGTTTCAGCACTTAATTGTTTCCCATTTTGCTTGTAAACTTTATGGGAATTTTCAACTGACTGCATAGTATAATGCTTGCTCTACTCTAATATTGACATCTGTAACCCTTATCTAAGTAAAATTGTTGCTTCAGGAAGACAAAGCCATATATCCTGAGGCTCAGAGTGGGTTCTGTGGAGGTGATGGGGAACGATCAATAGCAGGGACTCTGGGAAGTAAGTGGTGTTTATGATAAAAATGAGAAAGGCAATTTGAGGAGAACTGCTAGGAAGAAATAATACAATTGATAGAAATAATAAACATCCTCAAGCTGGTATTTGGTATTTGGTGGCTACCTTGGAAAGATAGAAATAAAAAAGAGTAGGTAAATCAGCAGTAAGACACAGTTACATAGGTGGAAAATAAAACTGCATATAGAAAAAAAAATCACATAATCATTTATTGTGCCCATGAGCAGAATGAGTCTTTGACTTGAAATGGTCTTGTGTTTCTTCTTAGAAGATGCTCTCGCTTCCTCAGAAAGAAAACTTTGTTTCTGCTCATGTTCATTGTAGACACACTGGGAATACTGAGAAACAAACAAATGCTCTATACACAGAGGTGGAAGATGCTAGCACTGCGGTGAATATCCTTCAGGGAAGTTTCCCTATCTATACGTATATCACATATAAAGCAAAATGGGAAATAGCAAGATATGGCAATATCTGCGTACCTGTGCTCAGGAGGGTGAGCCAGGACGGTCACAAGTGTGATGCAAGCCTGTGTTATATAGTAGGGATCAATCTCTCTCTCTCTCTCTCTCTCTCTCTCTCTCTCTCTCTCTCTCTCT
>CAJQZJ010037497.1:1361949-1378627 GCA_907164525.1 Lophiomys imhausi | reverse complement strand
TCTCTCTCTCTCTCTCTCTCTCTCTCTCTCTCTCTCTCTCTCTCTCTCCTCTCTCTCTCTCTCTTCTGTCTCTGTCTCTCCTCCTCCTTCCCTCTGCTTTAAAAAAACACAATAGATAATCTTTTTTTGCCAATGAGTGCCTCTGTCATCATTTAGCCCATTTATTACTTCACAAAGTACCATAACTACTTTTGCTGTTGATATAGTTTCAATCTTAGAGAAGAGTTCCAAGGAGGCTATAAAGCATTTTTGTATCTCTCTGCAGATATACTGATTTTTAATATTTTGCTTCATTAGTTCTATCACTGGTAGTTTCTGCCTATTTTCAGAACTACATGACTTTTAAACTGTAAAATCCTTAACACTTCCTAAGAACAACTATACTTCCTCTTGTGTGAACCCTGCCCACCCATCCAAGTCAGCAACCACAACACTGATGTGGTAATATACACTCTGGCCTTTATATTTACATTTTCTAATCTCAGTAACTAATTTTTCTTATCTCTGATCTGGCCCAGAATTACATTTGGATAGCTTTATTTCTTGTTTCTTTAACACTTAATTTTCAGCCTTAAAAAAAAAAAATCCCATTGTCAGTTTTGAAGAGAAAAAGCCAGATATTTTGTGGTGTCCCTCAATTTCTGTTTGTCTGTTTTCTCATGAGTGGAGAAAGAACAGACTTTTTTTTTTTTTAAACAGGAACATGAAGTTATAGTATCAAAGTACCCCAGGCAGCACCCAATCTTAGCTGGCCTATGATATTATCTTGATTGCAGTGATATATTTGAAACCATGAAAACATCCTGGTACATTTTCACTCAATTCCTGATTTTTTTTTTTGAGCATCGTTATTGTAAGATTACTAAATGACAATTTTCCAACCTCTTATCACTTTAAGGTTTATTATTTCATTGCTCCCCTGTTTTTTTATCTTAGTCCTTTGTGTCACTGAAACAAAATAGTTTAGATTGTATAATTCATAAAGAAAAGAAGTTACTTTTTGTGATCCCAGAGCCTGGGAAGTCTAAGATTAAGATGGCAGTGGGGTCAGCACTGGGTGAGAGCTGCTGTCTGCGTCTGAGATGGTGAGTACCATGATGCTGAATCTCCTCAGGTAACAAGGAGAGAATGGGCAGGAAGAAGCTAGTTAGTTCCCTCCAGCCATTTTGTAGGGTTGCTAACTCCACCCAGGAGGACAGAAGTCCCATGGTTTAATCACCTCACAAGTTCCTCAACTTCTTAGCACCATAACTTGCCAGTTTGGTTTCATATGCTTTTTAGAAGAACACATGCACTCTAACCATAGGAGTGCCTACTCATTTTAATATCAGTATGGATGCATAGATTTTAAAATATTTTTATTAATGTTTATTCTGATCCATGAATGATCTTATGTTTGGTTAGTGAACACTTTTTGATTTTATTGTGTGTGTGTGTGTGTGTGTGTGTGTGTGTGTGTGTGTGTGCAGTGTATGTACATTGCATGCAGAAGCCAGAGGTAGTCATCTAATGTCCTACTGTATTAGGTTCTGCCTTATCTCCTTGGATCATGGCCTATTGCTGATGGAGGTAGGCTGCTGGCCAGCAAGCCCAAGAGATCTTCCAGTTCCAACCTCTATAGTGCTGGAATTACAGGCATACACAGAATCTTGCTTTTTATGTGAATGCTCAGATCCACACTCACATCCTCATGATTGGATAGAAAGCACCCCTAACCACAGAGCCATCTCTTCTGCCATTGAGCAAACTCTTTTAAAATGTATCCCATGTCCACTTTAAATTATGTTTATTTATTACTTCAGGTTACATCTCTATCACAGTACCCTCTTTCCACCCCTCCCAGCCTGCCCTACCACCCTCTACCCTCTGTCCCTTCCATCCCACTCCTCTGGAGTGGAGTGTCCCTACATTAACAGTCCCCCATCCCAGTTTAGCAGTCATATGAGGGCCAAGAGCCTCCTCATACACTGGGGGCCTACAAGGCAGCACCACTAGGGCAAAGAGTCTCATTGATAGGAAACAAAGTCTATGTTCCGGTTCCCTTTGGTGCATTGGTTGTAGTATAGTTATCCTGTACTATATGGCTAAAATCCTATTATAAGTGAATAGATGCCATGTGCATCCTTCTGAGTCTGAGTTAGTTCACTCAGGATGAGCTTCTCTAGTTCCATCCATTTGGTTGCAAATTGCAGGATTTCGTTGTTTCTGATGGCTGAGTAGTATTCCATTGTGTAGATGTACCACAATGGTTTTTGTTTGTTTGTTTGTTTTTGTTTTGTTTTTTTATCCATTCCTTGGTTGAGGGACATCTGGGTTGTTTCCAGTTTCTAGATATTACAAATAAGGCTTCTATGAACATAGATGAAGAAACATCCTTGTGTTTTGGTGAGGAATCATTTGGATGTATACCCAGAAGTGGTATGGCTGTGTCTTGAGGTAGAGCTATTCCAAGTTTTCTAAGATATCGCCAGACTGAGTTCCATAGTGGTTGTACAACCTTGCACTCCCACCAGCAATAGAGGAGTGTTCCCCTTTCTCCACACCCTCGACAGCATGTGCTGTCATTTGAATTTTTAGTCTTAGCCATTTTGACAGGTGTGAGATGGCATCTCAGAGTCATCTTGAGTTGCATTTCTCTGATGATTAAGGATGCTGAGCATTTCTTCAAGTGTCTCTTAGTCATTACGGATTCCTTCTTTGTGAATTCTCTGTTTAGCTCTGTTCCCCATTTTTTGATTGGATTATTTGGTTTCTTGACATTTAATTGCTTGAGTTCTTTGAAAATTATGGATATTAGTCCTCTGTCAGATGTGGGGTTAGTAAAGATTTTTTCCCAATCTGTAGGTTGCCATTTTGTTTGAATGACAGTGTCTTTTGCCTTACAGAAGCTTTTCAGTTTCATGAGGTCCCATTTATTGATTGTTGGTCTTAGAGCCTGAGCTGTTGGTGTTCTGTTCAGGAAGTTGTCACCTGTGCTGAAGAGTTTGAGGCTTTCCCCCACTTTCTTTTCTATTAGATTTAGTGTGACTGGCCTTATGTTAAGGTCTTTGATCCACTTGGACTTAAGTTTTGTAGAAGGTGATAAGTATGGGTCTATTTGCATTCTTTTACATGTGGACATCCAGTTGGACCAGCATCATTTGTTGAAGATGCTCTCCTTTTTCCATTGTACGGTTTTGGCTTCTTTGTCAAAAATTAAGTGACCATAGGTGTGTGGGTTGATTTCTGGGTCTTCAGTTTGATTCCATTGATCCACTGGTCTGTTTCTATACCAGTACCATGCTGTTTTTATTACTATTGCTCTGCAGTACAGCTTGAAATCTGGGATGGTGATACCTCCAGATGTTTTTTTTTTTTTATTGTACAGGATTGATTTAGCTATTCTGATTTTTTTTTGTTATTCCATATGAAGTTGAGAATTTTTTTTCCAGGTCTATAAAGAATTGTGGTGGTATTATTGATAGGAATTGCACTGAATCTGTATATTGCTTTTGGCAGGGTGGCCATTTTTATTATGTTGATCCTACTTATCCATTAGCATGGGAGATTTTTCCATCTTCTGCTCTCCTCTTCAATTTCTTTCTTTAAGGACTTGAAGTTCTTGTCATACAGGTCTTTCTTTCACTTGCTTGGTTAGAGTTACCCCCAAGCATTTTATATTGTTTGTGGCTATTGTGAAGGGTGTTCTTTCCCTAATTTCTTTCTCGGCCCATTTATTTTTTTGTATAAAGAATTAATTTTGTATCCAGTGACCTTGTTGAAGGTGTTTATCAGCTGTAAGTGTTCTCTTGTGGAATTTTTGGGGTCTCTTATGTATACTATCATATCGTCTGCAAATAGGGATAGTTTTTCTTCTTAGTTTCCATTTTGTATCTCCTTGATCTCCTTTAGTTGTCTTATTGCTCTAGCAAGAACTTCAAGTACTTTGTTGAAGAGATATGGCGAAAGTGGGCATCCTTGCCTTGTCCCTGAGTTTAGAGGAAATGCTTTAAGTTTCTCTCCAGTTAATTTGATGCTGGTTACTGGCTTGTTGTATATCACCTTTATTATTTCTAGGTATGGTTCTTGTATGTCCATTCTCTCCAGGACTTTTAGCATGAAGAGGTGTTGGATTTTGTCAAATGTTTTTTTTTTCTTTTAATCAGCTAGCAAGATGATCATGTGATTTTTTTTTCTTTCAGCTTGTTTATGTGGTGAATTATGTTGATGGATTTTTGTATGTTGAACCATCCCTGCATTCCTGGAATGAAGACTACTTGATCATGGTGTATGATACTTTTGATGTGTTCTTGGATTCGGTTTGCCAGCATTTTATTAAGTATTTTTGCATCTATGTTCATGAGGGAAATTGGTCTGAAGTTCTCTTTCTTTGTTGGGTCTTTGTGTGGTTTAGGAATCAGGGTGACTGTGGCCTCATAGCATGAGTTTGGCAGTATTCTTTATGATTCTATTTTGTGGGAGCCTACTATTTCCTTAGGAAGCCTGGTTCATTTCGGTTCATTTCAGTTGGTAATGGTGTTTGGAAATCAAGTGTGGATACACCATAAATAACTAACTTACTGACTTCCACTGCACCATTTTCTTTCAGATACATTGAACACTTAAGTATTTTCTTAGCATAGATCCTTAGCAATAGAATTCCTAACCTGAGTGTTCACACATATTAAAGCTGTGGGTACAGTGTCCACCTGTCCTCCAGAAAATTACTACTTCAAATTTACTTACTTTTCCTCAACCTCTGTGGTCTTGGGGATTATTTAAAGCTATCTACTTTATTAATTTTATAAAACATAGTGGTTTTTCAAATTTATCTAATCAGACATTTTTTATGTTTGTCATTTTTTGTGGTACATTGCTTATTTTTTAAATAGATTTTTCTATGAGGGTATTCATTCTTTCGTAGATATTGCAGGTTTTCTTCTACTGTGCATGTGTGTGTGTGTGTGTTTATGTGTGTGTGTGTGTGTGTGTGTATGAGTGTGTATGTGTAAATTTTTTTTAACTCTCCAGAAGTGAAGTAGGAAATCAGGTTTTTTTATTTTCTAAATGAGTCAGTTGTCCAAATATCTATTAGTCAATCTATCTCTCTAATGTCAACCTAAATGGGCACATGTCAGAAATTGTTATATGTACTAAGGTCTGTTTTTAGACTGTGTTATATTAATTTATTCATTCTGGTTATTCTTAAGTTATCATAAACTTTAAAATTACCTACATCAAGAATCCATCTCCTGTCGACTTCCCTGCTACCAAGTTTTGTCCTTTTTGGACAGCAGTCTGTCTGCAGTTGAAGCAAGGAGCTTTTACATGTCAAGAGATAGGCTTGGAGATTCTTCGATGCTTTTCTTCTACTTGGAGTAGAATAGGGGGTGCTGTCAGGAGCTGATATGTCACGATATCAAAAAAAATCTTAATTTAAGACCACATCTTTGAATGCCATATTCTGCAGATCTCTTGGGGTTTTTGAAGATGCCCTATCTATCTCTTGTATTTAGATAAGCAAATGTTGCTTGTCTCTTAACAACCTGATTACTGAGTAGCTTAGAGAATATCTGTGATAGACTGTCTTAGTAGCTAACAAGGTGACATGCATGCATGACTAGGAGTTTGTTTTTCTTAACTATCCTAAACAGTTTAAGACGGTTGGTATCAAGAGGCCAGAACTTCACATTTCATTTTTAAGTATCTCTAAGTACGATACCATTAGGAAGCGTTACCTTAAATTTTGCATCAATATACAAAGATCTATTCAAATGTGGCTCTGCCAAGACAGGGTAGGTTAGTCCTTCACAATCTCTGCTCTACAATAAATGTCTGTCAGAGAAACAGGACCAAAAGGCTGAAGACTGATGCTGGAATGTATGGAGAGAAAATGGGAACTGTCCAGGTAGTCACTGGTTTGTCATTTGTTAGTATTGGAAGCTGCAGGCCCTGCACTCCCTATACAATCAGATATATTTATCCTTCTCAGCTCTCTGAGGTGGTTGAAGAATAGACAGCTTGAGTCTCATAGCTAAATTTTGAGTTGTTTAGGAATCAAGAGGGCATTCTAGATCTAAGAAGATGGTTATAATAGTGATGCAAGTTAGTATGAAAACTAAGTCAGTTATAGAACTTTAAACTCATGGAGATGGTTAGAAGGTAGAAGGTTAAAGTCAGGGGCCAAATATGTATGAACTGGACATTGGGAAGGTATACTGGGCCATTTAACTCTCATAAATGTGGCATATTTATATCTATTGTTTTGTATAATACTTACTGTTATAAGAGAAAGAACCATTTGTTGGAATGAAAAGAGAAGCTGTTGGGGGGGGAAGAGGGTGGAAGGGTGGGACAAGTAGGGGGAATAGGGAAGGGTTTGCGACTGAGATGTAACTTGAAAAAAAAACTTATTAAAAAAAATTAAAAATTCAGGTTTAAAAAAAAAAAAGAATCCATCTCCTTCCTTCCACTAAGCTTCTATTAAAAACATCTTGGCTTTTTGTATGTAATGCGTAAGTTTCCAAATGAACTTTTGAGTCACACTCTAACTCTAAAATTTTGAAATAGTCAAGTGACTTTGATGATTTCATAGTAAATTTATAGATGTTTGGAAGCCAATTTACTAAACATTTAATACCCCCCCAAATGCTGAAAACTCATTAAGTTGGAGTGCTGACTCAGTAGTGTTTTATTTCATGAAAGCTTTTAAAGAATTCATTGTGATATTAGTAGAAAATAGAATAATTTAGATTCACGATCATAAAAAGCCACTCATGGCATTTCTTAGAAAGAGACTCAATTGATTTCCTTGATCAGGTTGGCCTACAGATATGTCTGTAAGAAACTGTCTTGGTTAATGATTTGATGTGGAGGGGCCATCCCATTGTTGGGAGCACTGTCCCTAGGCAGGTGAACCTGGGTTGTGTATGATAGTTGAGCATGAGCCAGTGAGTGAGCCAGCAAGCAGCCTTCCTCCATGTTTTCCGGCTTGTGTTCCTAAACTGACTTCCCTTGATGATGGAACCATAACCTGTGAGTATGAACCAAATAGATCCTTTTATTTTCAAGTTGCATTTGGCCAGGGCACAGCAAAAGAAAACAAAGTAGGACACCAGGTAATGGCATTTTCTGCTGAGCCTGAGAACCTGAGTTGGAAGCCAGAATCCACACAGTGGAACGACAAACAACTCCCACAAATTTTCCTCTGATTTTCACATGCTTACTTCACACACACACACACACACACACACACACACACACACACACACACACAATTTATAAATTTTAAAAAATATTTAAGCCTCTCATGGGTCCTAAAAAGGATTTCAGTTTCAAGCAGCAATCAGAGAATTCCTAAGACTGTTTTAGTTAGAATGTAGAAAACCAAATTACTCAACAGTCAGCGCCACACAACGTTTATGTGTACTAAATGTTCCCTTTAGAGTACAGGGTCAAGCAACCAAAGTTGATGCTGGAAACAGGGAGCAAAACAGAAGTCAGCCTTTCGTTGCGAAACACTCACAAATATTCACTTAAAGATTTAGTAAATATTAGCCAGACATGGCGGTGCACACTTGTAAAGGCAGGAGGATCCTGAGTTCCAGGCCCAGGCCAGCCTGGCCCATCAAAACAAACACACCACCACAAAATAACAACAAAATGAGCCAGGTGGTGGTGGCTAATGTCTTTAATCCAAGCAGAGGTTGGACCTCAGATTTTGAGGCCAGCTTGGTCTAGAGAGAGCTCCAGGACAGCCAGGGCTACACGGAGAAACCCTGTCTGGAAAAACCTTAAAAAAAAAAAAAAAAAGAGGAAAATGGAAAGAAAAATAACAACAACAAAATGACTTTGGGTGTGGATTTGAGATTGTTTCCCAAAGCTATCCAGCTGGGCCAGCAGCTAGAAGGTGTTTTGGGCTCCAGGGTGGCAGCACCAAACCTGGTGAAGTAGGATGGAGAATGGTAGGAAAGTTCGCTCCATCACAGTTCAGCCAGGTAGGGTGACCAGGAGACAAAAACCTACAAGGGTCCCCAATATTAGACTCAAACTCACAACTGCATGATAAGTTGGTCCTTGAAGACCAGCTCTGAAGCAACCACAAGTTTGATTGCTACCAGGACAACTATGTTGGCATAGCTGCAACAAGAGCAGGTAGAATGATTTTGTTTGATGAACTGGATTTAAATTTTGCCAAAGGCCAAAGCTCTAAGTGCCAGTCTATGATGTACAGGACTAAAGGAGGGCTAAGATTTACATATAATGACCAGACTGAAATAAGGATGGAAACACGAAAGTCGGTACAAGGAACTGAACAGAAGAACTGGGATGGTGGGTCTTGGCAATTTGTACTCAACTGAAGAAAAAGGAGATAATAAGAAAAACTCTTTGTGTGTAACAAATCCTTGGCAGTCCAACGGCATTACATTTCTTACTTAAAATCAAATCCATGTTGTAACTTTGCAATAGAAGGTTTTATCACTACTTGGCTGGATAAGAAGTTAGTTTCTATGAAAGGGAAACTGGGAAAAGCAGTTTGCTGAGGTAGGTTCCTTCCCTTAAAATGGTCCCCAAGAGATGTTAGGGGACTCTGTCACCACTGGAGCTCTACTTGCTATTTTCTGTATCTCCAATTACTTTAAACTGCTGGAGGGAAATCCACTGAAAGTGCTTTTGGATTTTTACCGGAGTAAATTCTGGAGAGTTCAGGTGTTTACAATCAATCTTTTCTTATTCGAATAGGAAATTGTTTTGTTAAGGCTAATTGCTTTGGTTTTAGAAGCCAACCTAGGAAATTGTCTTGATAAGCTAAACATGTTTAGAAGGATTTGGAAGCCAAGTAAAAAATGAGTCAGGGCTGGGGAATAAGGGCTTTTACAAGTGCTAAGGATGGATGAAGAATTTTTAACATTGGAATGTATTTTGATAGCTTGTACAATACAGAGAACGGTAGGCAGTTTCGATGATTTCCTCTAGCTTTTGTCACAGATATACATAATGGAAACCAAAGGTGCCAGAACAGAGACAACTCAGAGCATCCAAATGACTAGGTTAGAAAAATAACACCCTGAGACACCCCCTTGCTTTAAAAAACACAGAATCTATGAGATGAAGGGAGAGAAGGCCTTGAAAACTTAATTCAAATATTATAAATTTAGGTGTGTGAGTATTGCTTAGGAAAGCAATGTAGGAGCCAAGAACCAACTTTAGGTTTTAAGTTTTCAGAACCCCCCACCCCAAAATTGAAACCTCTGTATTTTAAATAAATGCGTGTATAAGATACAAGCACAGTAACAAGGCACAGAATGAGAGACAACCCACGTCTTCCTTTGCTAGCTCATGTGCTGGTGAGTGAAGACCCACTTCCCCTACCCCTAGCTTATTATAGACTTATATGCAATGTGTCAATAGCATTGAGGAACGAATGTGTTCTTTAAAAAACATCCAAATTGCTTATGGTGGTAAAACCTTCAGATTGAAATTATCACAATTAGCTTTACTGCAGTTTATTCTGTTTATATGTAGGGCAGGGACAGTCACATGTTCATTAAGTGACCCTGAAACTGTCACCTCCTTATGAACTGTGCTTTCTAACAGGGCAGGGAGAGAGAACACGGAAATGAAATTTGCTTCCCTGTGACTGATTATCTCCCTTCACTTTCAAAATGAATGGCTCAGAGTCGTCCTGAACAGACTTGGTTCTCACTCATCTTTATCATATATAGTATTTTTAGGACTTCCTGTTTTCAATACTGTTATAACAATTCAAGCACAAACTTTAAAAAAGACAAATTTTATATCATAAATTTGACTTATTATTTCACTCGGTCTTCTGTATTTACAGGCAACTTAAATAAAAAAACCAAAGGCCTCATTTCAAATGCAGCATCAAATTCAACAAATGAGACAGTCTACGAAGCCGATGATGTAACTCAAGAAAAAACAATGGATACAACACAAATCAATATTGCCTATTAGCTAAAAATCCCTGTTTTGAAAGCTTAATGGAGAGATGGAGCATTAAGAATAAAAAATGCAAAAAAATGCATTTTATTTGCAGTTGTGGTTGTTTTTGGTTTCTGGGTTTTTTGTTTGTTTGTTTATTTTTTTGTTTGTTTTGTTGCTTTAAGCCAGAGTCTATCTATATAGCTTTGGCCAACTCATAGAGATCCTGCCTCTGCCTCCTGAGTGCTGAGATTAAAGGCGTGCGACCACACCTGACAAGAGACGGATTTTAGGGCTGGAGAGATGGCTCAGCGGTTAAGAGCACTGGCTGCTCTTCCAGAGGTCATGAGTTCAATTCCCAGCAACCACATGGTGGCTCACAACCATCCATAATGAAATCTGGTGCCCTCTTCTGGCCCCCAGATATACCTGCAGACAGAACACTATACATAATAAATAAATCTTTAAAAAAAAAAAGAGACGGATTTTAAATCAGCTTCTAACATTGCTTTTCCCAAAGCAAGACCAGGGGCAGTTTCAATTAATTCATAAGGTTCTGATAAATGTTTATGTGGATAAGTTCACTTTATCAAGTTTCTGTACGACATGAAACTATGCTATATCTTCAAAATAGTTCAGCAATTACAGAGACAAACCAATCTCAGTGAAGCACAATTTGTGGGTTTGTTTCACTACCAACATTTCAGTTATTTAATACACGATATTACTGTTAACACTGGGTAAGTAAATCTTGAGGGGACTTGTCTCATAAACCAAAGGCCTTCAAGTCCCTTAGAAACCAATGTTCTTGAGGGATTTGTGCGTGCATGTGAAACAAGAATATATTACCTTCACAAAAGTTAATATTCAAGGGCAAATGTATCACTGTATAATCTGTACAATGGGAACGTACTGTATTTCAAGTATATAAGACTAATCCCTGTCAGTACATGTCCTAAAGAATGTCTGTAATGAAAGCTACAAAAGAGATTTGAATGCCAGCAGTGGGCTCGACTGGCAGCCTCCATACAGATACACCCCCTGCAGAAGACGCTCACCTTGGGGGTTACAC
This sequence comes from Lophiomys imhausi, assembly GCA_907164525.1. NCBI lineage: Eukaryota > Metazoa > Chordata > Mammalia > Rodentia > Muridae > Lophiomys > Lophiomys imhausi. Next base: position 1,367,631 of record CAJQZJ010037497.1, on the reverse strand, counting down.
CATGCATCCCCCTCCTAGGGCCAACGGGTGTGTCCTTCTATAACTTACAACAAGCAGGTGCTTCATAAGATGACAAAAATGTTAAAAGCAAGAAGGCTTATTAAACTGTGGCTCAGCTTATACACTGAAAAGCATATTTCAAATGATTTACTCAGATTTCATAAATACTCAGTGTAGTCCCATTTAATGGTACCCTGTAACAGTGGTTCTCAATCTGTGTGTCACGACCCCTTTGAGAGTCAAACAACCCTTTCATAGGGGTCACCAAGACCATCTATCAGAAAACATAGATATTTTACGATTCACTACAGTAGCAAAACTACAGTTATGAAGTAACAACAATAATTTTGTGGTTGGGGGTCACCACAACATGAATAATTGTATGAAAGTGTCACACTGTCAATAAGAGAACCATCATCTCATATAAAAATAGTTTCTGTAGCTTATATCTCAAAATATATTTTTCATAAATGCATCTATTAAGAATATGGAGATAGATTTAAAAGCAGAATTTAATAGAAAACTCAAAACAGAAAAAGGGAACAACTTGAAGCCTGTTTCAGTGCACCTATCTGCTTGGGTAAGGTTCTCACAGCTGGAGGACTTGTCTTTCAAAATGTGCTGAACGTGGCTTCTTTGGTCTGACATCAAGAAGAAATACCTCATTATTCTTGAGCGTGCAAAGCTCAGGGGTAGACACTTTTCATCATGCCTATCAAAACTATGAGTTTCTCTTAGATTAGCATTATTTAAGGTTTAAGGGAATAGAAATGTTCTTTTATCTGCAGTCTGGTACCACTGTTACCAACCTTAAGTGGCTACTGGTCACCTGAAATGCAGCTGATGTAACAAAAGTGATACATGTTTATTTCATGAATTTCACTTAAATGATTTATATTTGTCTATACTGAAAGGGACCCCAGGTCATCACCATAATATCTGCGACTTGAGTTGTACTTCCCCACTCACATAGAATAGTTTTGCCGAGGCTTAAATATTAAAATGCTTGAGTGTACAAGGTGTTTGAGTTATGACATTTTTAATTATAAAAATGACTTTTTTTGAGATCAGAAAAGCAAAGATATTGTGTTTATTTTGTGGAGGCTCAGAGCTTCCATGGATACTTTTGATCTTTTCAAATTGTTTGTTTATTGGCTTTTTGAAACTAGCTTTCTCTGTGTAGCCCTGGCTGTCTTGGAACTTGCTCTGTAGATCAGGCTGGTCTCAAACCAACAGAAATTCACAGCACCTGGAGCTTTGTTTTTAAAACAAAACAAAACAAAACAAAAAAACCCAAAAAACTCTTCGGGCCAAGGCATGGTGGTGCAGGCCTTTAATTCCAGCACTTGGGAAGCAGAGCCATGAGGATCTGTGAGTTTGAGGCCAGTCCATTCTTCAGAGCGAGGTCTAGGACAGCCAGGGCTACACAGAGAAACCCGGACTCCAAAAATCAGGGGGTGGGCAGGGGGGAACAAACCCAGCAGAAAACACGTGGCCTTGACATACAGGAGTCATTACTAGATCATCTTGGGTGGATGTCTAGGTGGAGAATCTTTAATGGAGGCACAAATCCAGCTTTACTTTCATTGCTGAAAGACAAGAGAAGGGGCCATAAATGTCACAAAGAAGAAGAAATTAAGACTGGAGCCCGCACCCTCTCTATCAGTGGAAAAGGCAAAATGGAGCCACACATGTCTGTATACAGTATACTGTCTGAGGAGAGGGACCCTGGACCTATGCTGTGCTGGGCACTTATACAGCTGTTGAAGGGAGCACACAAGTAAGGTCTGAAGAACCTGTCGTTAGCAACTGGGGTTACTGTCACCTCTGCTTTTGGACACCAAGTGCCCAGAAAAACCTAGTACAGTGACCAGCTGGTGGTACCCTTGACACACATGTAGCTCACTTCTAGGTTACCCAACTGGACCAAGTTATGTGTGTCTCTGTAACTTTGAAGCAGTGGTGCTTCAAAAGCAGATCAAAATGTTAAAAGCAAGAAGCCTTATTTAATTATGGCACAATCTATACACTGAAAATATATTTAAAATTATTTATTTGGGCTTCATCGATACTAACACAGTGATTGTTTTAAGTGTGTCAAGAATAAAGTGAAAAAACAAATCACATTTTGAAAAATGAACATGTACATGAATTCTGAGATTCATCTGATGGTACAGTAAGGCCTTTTAAAATTTTTTGGTTTCAGGAAATATAAGCTATTGCACTATTGCAAAATCCATAAACAGAGCATAAAATGCTAAAATTATCTTCTATGTGGACTTTTAATGACAGCAATTTCATCTTCTAAAAATTTTAGAACAGGGTTACAAAACAGATGAGACCAAACTTGAGTAACAGCCACTTCCTTCCTTAAAACTGTACTGTCTCATGGCTTGGAGAGTAAGACCTAAGCTCACAAACATGGAGCCCAAGGCTTTCCTCCTCTTGGTCAGAGGAACCTGAAGTGGTGGGTCCGTTTCTACATTCTGCCTTACACAGACACACTAGTCATGCCGAGCTTCCATTCTTTCTGGCACACGGCTCATTTCTAGGTCACTGCTGTCTCTTTCTTCCCAGCACCTGGCTGCCAAGAAGTGTCCAGACTCCTCTCAGCCAGTGTAGTAGCGCGCAACTCAAGTGTGCTCTCAGTAGCCCCTCCAGGTGCCGCAATCTAAGTTAGGGGGCACCTGTATTTCCTTACACAGATCCTCGTGTCCACTGCTGGGCTCACAGTGATGAAACCCAGTGGTACTCTTACCAGCTGGACTGTAAGCTCTTCAGGGAATCGGACAGGCGCCAACTATAGCTACTAGTAAGAACTTTGCTACCTACCTCAAGGCTGATGGTGATCTAGAATCTTAGAACTTTAGATCGTCATAAATACAGACATACACACAGTTGCCCAAGTTGTCATTTATCAATACCCTGGCCCCCCAAGAACTGAAGAGGTAAGAGATGTATTAAATGTGAGAAACTAAGGAAAAATAAAGTCCTGAGAGCTTCTAGACAACAGATACGAGAAAAAGAATGGGGAAGCCTGGGAGCAGACTTAGCTTAAAAACAGTAGATTCAAAGTGTTCAGACAATTTGGCTACAGATGGAAATCTACATGTAAATTCTGTCTGCATTTGGTAAAAATGACAAGTACCTGGGTCATAACAAAATGAATCAAATACCATTTATCTACTTAAGTTGATATGTTTAACACTCGTAATAATAAATGCAGCCTTTACAGAATGCTGGCTGGATCTATAATACTTGCTAAAAAGAATACTACTTGAGTTTCACTGAAATATTATTGATAATCAGATACATTAAGGGCTAGAGGTGATTTGAGAAAACACAGTGCAATATTTCATAGGCAAGAGACACCAAGTCCCCAAGAAGCTGAATGACTTTGCTGGGATTACACATGGAGTCTGAGATAGAATGTGCTCAGGGGAGTATGGCCAAAGTTTGCCCAGAGGGTGAGAGGAGACGGAGTGTAGCCAAGGTTGGTACAGGCTCGAGCTGTACAGGGAGTTATGATACCAGCACTTCTGGACTGGTACTGCTAAATGAAGTTTTTTTTTTCTGTTTCATATTGCCTAAAAATAAATTTCATGACTATTCCTAGAAGGTATCTTTGAGTTTTGCATCTCATTCCATTAACAACTTCTTACTTTAGTTAAAAAGAAATGACTTTTACTCAGATGAGATATCTCTTAAGGTATACAAATATTATAGGGGAGTTCATTAATAATATTAAGAGTTTTTTTCTGGGGGAAATGACTGGTCCATTAAAATCTTTTATTTCCTATAGCAGATTACTGAGTGAGGGGGCTGAATGCACATAAAATTTCTGAATCATTAGCTGTGTCACCAAGCAAGGCAGGGAAAAGAACTCTTATGAGTCAACTTATTATATTTTCTTACAATTAACAGAAATAAAACTTACAAATTATGATGAACTCTTCATTTACAACTACTGTCATTGCTAACAATATTACAAACACAATGGGATATTATATAGTATTTGTTATTTCTTTTTAAGTTTAAAATTAAGAAACCTTAAATTTACATGTACATATGTGTCTCTGTGAGTATCCACTCACAGAGTGTGTACCACAGAGGTCCTTTGGAACTAGAGTAACAGAGTTCCAGGTGGTTATCAGCCCAGTGAGGATGCTGGGAATTGAACTCAGGTCCTCTCTAAGAGTAGAAAGAGCGTTTAACTTAGGAGCCACCTTTCCAGCTCCCTGCTATTTTTTAAAAATGATTTATTTTATTTTATTTTTAAAATGATATTCCTTTTTATTAATCTAGATAATCAAAAAACCAAACTTTCACAATATTAGCATAGACAAAACAAATCCTTAAAAATCAGAGTTCTGTGCTTTAGTCCTAACAGCTGATTAAACACTAAATAAAATTTCCTTTTTATGGGCCAAGAGAGTAACCAGTTTGTGGAAGGCTAAAGATGTACACGCTTTGTGGAAGCAAAGCTAGGGCAGGGTGTGAGTGTAGCTTCTGTAGAATCTGAGCAGATGCAAAGGAACATTAAGGAACTTTTGAGGCCCTAAGCTGAGTAGAGCATGCCAGTTTGGGTGCTGGGCAAGGTAAGAATTGGTAAAGCTCTCCAGCCTGCAAGGCCAACTATACATATCTGATTTTATGACCATAATTTTCCCACAGTCACATCTGTACTTACCAATTTGAAGATGTATAATGGCACCATAGCAAGGTACTTAGAAACTTTGGTGCTGTTCTATGATAACAGGTTGGTTTTTAATGCTTTTATGGCATAGTAAATTAACTTGTAGGGATTAGGGAATACTAGATGTTAAACTACTCTACACTGATGACCATAAAATTAAAAATGTAAGCAATATTTAAATCTACTAACATGTCATTGAAAATGCTTATTATGTACAAATTTCATTTCTATACAAAAGCTTTCATGATGCTACCTCCAAGTCTTCAATTTTAAAAAGTACAGAATGAAAATCTTAATTTAAAAATTTCACAGTACTAAAATCTGTAACTGATGCAAAAGAAATGTCAACATTGATTATTTATGAAGTCAGAAGTTCAGTGTGAAACTCACTCCAAAACCATCTCAGAAAAAAATACATATATATGCAAAAATTCATAGAAACTGCCATAGTACTCATATATGTAAGCATCATATACACTAGATATAATAAAAATTAGTTTTAATGAGGATTTTGCTGTTTCCACACAAAGTTCTCTTTGAGGTATCACCATAAGATATGCCAATATGGCACATTTGTAAATCAACCCAGGATCTACCCTAATAATCCTGACCAGCACAGAATCTCCCTGCCAGACTCTCTAGTACGCTAAGTGATCTCTTTTAAAAAGGGATATTTTAATTGTTATGAAAACATCGGAGGCAAGTGCTATAAACATGAATTTCAGAAAACAATGACACTGTTATAAATACTTTCATTATTATCTTCCCGTAGATCATATTCATTTAAAAACTTACTACTTAAGATCAGTAAAGCAGTTTTATCCTCAGTGATATTATTTTAAAAGCCTAGAGATTTAAAAACAACAGTGAAGAACCTCACTATCTTCACAAATTACAGAGTTTATAAAGCTATTAAGTATCAAGAGCAGATCATTACCACCACTGTGGCTTCCTCACTGGAAGGCACACGGGACTTAGGAGCAGAT
>CAJQZJ010037497.1:1296493-1354322 GCA_907164525.1 Lophiomys imhausi | reverse complement strand
TGTTTGCAGGGTCGGCCTTCTCCCTCCACTTCCTGTCTGCAGCGAGGAGAACACATTCTGTTTGCCATCATGCTTTGCCTTACCGCAGGCCCATAGACAAGACCGCAGGCCTTGATGGCTAGGAACCCAGGAAACTGTGAGCTGCAAAGAAGTAATCCCTCCCATTCTGTTGTCACACCAGGCTTTCTGCCACTGTGACCAGAAAAGACAAATAGAGTGGCTAACTGATTTCTGACACGAGTGCGCGTCACTCACAGGGAGAACAGCAGTCAGCTGAGGCAAGTGTATTCCTACATTTTTTTGTTTGTTTGTTTAGTTTAGTTTTTGTTTTTTGAGACAGGGTTTCTCTGTGTAGCTCTGGCTGTCCTGGACTCACTTTGTAGACCAGGCTGGCCTCGAACTCGCAAAGATCCGCCTGCCTCTGCCTCCCCAGTGCTGGGATTAAAGGAGCGTGCCACCAAATCCAGTACATTCCTACATGTTAAATAATATCCCAGACCCTCACCTTGCATCAAATGCAAAACTACACTCAAAGAGGATCAACAGACATGAAATGTAAGACTCCCCAAACCACCAACTTTTAGAAGAAAAAAATAAAGGCAAATCTTTGTTGTTTGGATTTGTCACTAGCCTCTTAGATGTGACACCAAGAGTGCAAAGCACCAAAAGGAAGAGAGAGAGAGAAATTTTAGTTTTATCAAAATTAAATTTTTTTTGCAAAGAACATTACCAGGAAAGGGAAAATAAGTTGTAGAATGAGAAAAATATGAGTTATATAGTTGACAATGCTTGATGGCCGCTCACTGTATGTAAAGAACTAAAACTCAATGAAAACATGACCTAACCTAAAACAAAATGGCAAGACAAGGAAATATCTTCAGAAAAGAAACATAAATGGCCAAAAAGCACATGAGCAGTGCTCCAGTTATTAGAGACAAGCAAATCAAAATGGCAATGAAATACAACTTCATATCTCTTGGGATGGTCTAAACTCTACTCACAACACTTCGCACAGCAAATGTGTAATGTTCTTTCCACACCAACAACTACTTCTTCACTCTCTGGATACTAACTGGGTATTATATAATTAAACACACTCCTGAATTGTATTTTTTCAGGGAATGCACCTGCACCAAGGTGTGCATATGGAGGTCACAGGGCAGCTCTGCAGATTCTGTTCTTTCCTCCTCCCTTTGTATGCATTGCAGGGATGGTCAGGCTTGTGTGGTGAGCACGGTACTTACCGAGACATCTTGTTGGCCCAGTCTGGAGACCTTCTAGGCTTAGTGCAGCCCCACAGATTAAGGGTTCAGTTTCACAACGTCCTCCAGCTTCAGATGTCAATCACAAATCTGGACTACTCACATAGACTGGCAAACTATAAAGTCAGAGTTGCTATAAGCAACTCAAGTCTGGTAGTCCACTATAATGGCTCATGAGTGAAAGGTAGCAGACAACTTACCATTCCCACTTTATTACGAAGTACACAGCTCACAAGCAACTAAATGGAAGAGATGCCCAAGAGAGTATCTGTGGAGGATGGTCCTCTCTGGGTGTGCCCTCTCCCCAGAACCTCAGTATACTTACTAACTCAAAAGCTCTTAGAATCCTGTAGTTCAGGATTTTCAATGGATTTCCATCCTACAGGCATGGTTAATTAAATCACTGACCATTGGTGATAGAAGCCACCCATATGAACTCTCTCTCCCTTCCCTGGAGGGGCTGGTTTCACCGTTCTAAGCATCTGTGTGGTCGGTCCTCTGGTAATCAGTGCCCATACTGAATGCACTATAAGAGTCATAGAAAAAACTCAGGTTTGGCTGGAAAATACTTGTTAAGATTTCCCTACTAGTTCCTTCACTTGGGAAATCCAAGGGTTTTTACCCAATTTGTATCTTGAACTAGGGATGAGTGATAAAATGTTATCAACCATCTATAAATTTTGTCAAATTGGAAAAGTAGTAAGTGCTGGTGAAGATATGGGAAATTGGGACATTTTACTTGTTACTAATAGGATAGCCAGTGTGGAAAAGTTAGGAGCTTCTCAAAAAATCCACAAGACAATTCAACAATTCCACTACTAAGACTATTCCTACAGGAGTGAAATCAGGTACCCATCAATGTTCACTGTAGCATTATTTGTAATGCCAAAAGGTAGAAACAACCGAGTATCTATCCACAGATGGACAAAGAAAGTGTAGCATATCCATATAATGCAACAACACCATTCTGCCATAAGGAATAACGTTAGCATGTGTGCACAGTACAAAATGGCCAAGGGAACAAGCCAGACAGGACAAACTGTGTATGGCTCCTTCAAAAAGAACTATGTAGAGTAGCAGAAATTACCAAGGACTAAGGTAAGGAGAGAACACAGAGTTTCTGCTTCATGGATGGAGTTTCTATTTGAGGTTGCCAAAATGATTTGGAATAGAAAGTGGACATGGTTGTCTAGAACTATGAAGTTAATTAAAGCTCAGAATGATATACTGAAAGATGGTTAAGATTTTACATTTGATACATATGGTGGTTTGAACAGGAATGGCCCTCTAATGACTCATATGTTTGAATGCTTGACTCACAGGGTGTAGCACTGTTAGGAGGTGTGGCCTTGTTGGAGTAAGGAAGTGTGTCACTCACTGTGGGGGTGGGCTTTGAGATCTCAGAAGCTCAAATCAGGTGTTTCCTTCTGCTGCCTCCTGATCCAGATGTAGAACTCTCGGCTCCTCCAGCACCATGTCTGCCTACATGCTGCCATGCTTCCTGCCATGATGATAATGGACTAAACCTCTGAAACTGTAAGCCAGTCCCAATTAAATGTTTTCCTTTATAAGAGTTGCTGTGGTCATGGTGTCTCTTCACAGCAATAGAAACCCTAACTAACACAATACGTTCTGCCACTATGGAAAGTAAGAAAACAGAAAGAAAAACAGAAAAGAGTTCAAATTCCACTTTTCCACCCTGTAATGGAAGAACCCAGGCCTCAGTTTTCTAATATGCAACAACCACAGCCCACAAATATTGAGGACCTACGGTGGTCAGCCAATAACCTAAAATCATTACTTGCAAGAGCTCACTCAATATTCGCAGCAACCTTTATGAGATTAGGTATTGATAGTTGAATCATTTTGCAGACAGAACACCAAAACACATGCCCACTGTTGCACATCTAGTAAGTGCTGAAGTGTGTACCTGAGTCATCTGCTGCCAGAAGCACCAGAAGTGGGTGTTCATAAAAATGAAGACCAGGAAACCTTCTTCATATTTATTTAGTTGTGGTCTGTGGAATTTTTTTATTTGTAAGTTTTTGTAATAACAAAGTTCATAAATCAAACTTCTTGGTCTTTATGGAAATCTTTGTTAAATCCTTTGTATTTGTTAGATAAGAACCCTTCCATGTACTGGAGTATCCAGCAGTCCAGTTTAGTCAGCACAGATGGCAAACACCTCTAGAGACAGCACGTGCTGCCAGGATAGCTATTGCTAAGGCCTCTGGAACTGTTGGACTTTAACCTCCAGGAATGGTGTTTACAGAAAAAAATCAATTTGTCATACTGTATGTAATTACACTGGCTTGCGTGCACCTTCTAACTCTATTATATTAATCACACTGGACTTATTGTTGATCTCTAAAGTTTTTTGTGCATGAGCAGAAATTATGGGACAAATCCAACCCTTATACAAAGGGATAAATTCAGAAAACATTCAAAACTCATTTTCAATGTCTTTATCTCTTCATCTGTTATGCAGATGAAGAGAGAAATATATAGGTGTATAGAGCATATACCAACATACAAGACACCAACATGCATACATACATACATATAGCTAAAATTTTTTTAAAGATTTACTTATTTTTCATGTATGGGTGTTTTGCTTGCATGTATGTATGTGTACAATGTGCATGCCTAGTGCCCATGGAGGCCAGAAAAGGATGCTAGACTCCTAGGACTGGAGTTACTACATGGCTGCTGGGAATCACACTCAGGTATTCTACAAAAGCAACAAGTGCTGCTCTGAACTGCCTCGCCATCTCTCTAATACCACCTATACTTTTTTATACAGTCTTTTACTTTCATTTTCTCAATTATTTTAGTTCTATTTTCTCCAAATTTATAAGTCTACTGCCAAGTCCTCATATTTCACGGCTTCTTACCTAGTTACTGAGTCAACTACAGACCCTGAGAAGGACTCAGCGACCACCCACAGAGCTGCTGACAATCTTGCCCCCAGGAAACAAGGTTCTAGGAAAGCAACCACAGTAGACAGAAAGTTGCTTTTCAGCACACTTACGGTAGCCACATTTTCTGCAGCCTGCTCTGACATTGTCCTTGTTGCAACCTGAAAAACAAATGGAAAACATTTAGAGAAATACATGTAAGTAACAATAAAGACTTTGTCTTTTTTGTTACCTGAAGTATTATTATTGGAGAACACTTGGGGAAATACATGTAAGTAAAGACTATCATATGATAAAAACCTAAGAAAACCTTTTGTACTAAAATTTCCTGAAAAAAAAAATCTAATTTTAGCAACACTACTCAATTATTTTGATGAACAATCAATTCACTGAAAGTGAATTTACCCAAATCATTGGACCAACATTTTAAGAACTATTTTTTTTCCTAACTCAATAGGAACCCAGCATTATAGTTGAGAGTTTAAAGATTTTAAGAATTCCACAACACAGGGGAAGAAATTCTAGGATAAGACAGCCTAATGTTGAAATGTAACTAATTTACCATATGTGTGTGTGTGCATAAACATTAAGGTACAATAAATGTTTTTCTGTCTTTCAGTAGAAAAGATAATTCCACCTTTTTCAAAGATATTGATGAAATTCCATACATAAAATTCACTGTAATTTTGAGGTATAATTTTTTTTAAATCACTCAAATTTACCACTTGAACTTTTAGAAATGAAAACAAGGTAGTCACATATCCAATTCTGATAAAAGTTTACAAATATTCACAGTATTTTTGTGTGGTCAGTACAAACAGATGGTGTTGAAGATATAAACACTAGGAATGGAAGAAAACTGATTTTTAAATTTGCAATAAAATACACACCAAAGACAGGCTTTTAATAACTTCAAATGTACATTCAGCAGCACGGAGAACAGTAGCAATGATGCACAGCTCTCAAGTACTATTTTTCTCCAAATGATTTTTATTAAGAAGAGTAATAACTACATCCACTAAACATGTGCATGTTTCTCCAATCTCAGCTACTCTATTAGCCCATCTGAAGAAACCATACAATATTTGTCATTTTTAAGTTTGGTACAATGTTTTCAAGATCATTCATACGACTGCATACACTAGGATTGTATTCTTTTTTTATGGCCAAATGTTCCATGGGATGTTACAATGAATTTTAACCTCTACCATTCACTTCAGTGAGGCAATGATAGGCCCAGTGGAGCATTGTTCCATTTCTCTGATGAAAGGGATTACTTCCTAAATCCTACAAATGGAATTATCACTCCAATGTAAGACTATAGTAAATATAGAGAACAGATAGAAAACAGTAGTAATTGTAAATGAAAATAATTATTAAACTAGTTCTTTAACACTACAGAATTTAAACACTAGTTATTTCCTCTTACTCCAAGTTTGGAGGGACAAATACACTCAATAGCTGCTCGTATAAATGGGTGTTTAAATAGTAAACACTGCTCTACTGTCGGTGATAACTTTAGAGATAGTATAAGGAGAATGCATCTAGCATCCCCTTGACAGGTGATCCTTCTAGGAAATCCCACAGCACAGCGATTTGTAATATTTCCTGCCCTCAGCTAGCCTCTGAGTGAAAGCTACAACTTTTCCAACATCACTCATCACTCTCCTTCACCTTCCTAAGAACTCACTAGTCGTGGTTTATCCGAAGCCTCAAACTCTACACTTTACAGTATTTACATATTTAAATCAGAAAAGGCATCACTGTTGAACTGAGCACTGTGAACTGGTCCCCTCCCCATTTAGACTCAGTGCCTCTACTCTGCCCTGTGAGAACCCACACAACACAGCAGAATTCATTGTGGAATAAAACTGGATTAATCTAATCTAAGGCTTCTCCATTATGAAAATCATTGCATGTTGACAAAAAGCCTCAGCAAATATAGGTCAGTGTTAAGTTTGTTTCCATAGAAACCACAGATGTTGAATAAACTGCCTCATGCACCATTATTACTTCTGCAACAAACTAACAGTAACAGGCAGGTGTGAAACTATCTCACCTCAGCCTGTGCTAGAACCGAACTCATTTATAGAAAGAGACATTGATGCGAGCTCACTCTTCAAGTGCTTCTTATTTTTAGAATGAACTGAACATAAAGTTCCTCTCAGGCGATTTTCTTTAACAAAAGACAAAACTTTTTAAGACAAAGAAATAACCAGTCTCCCTAAAAGCTACCTCCTCACTAGCCTTTGGCCAAAGGATCCCAGCTTCATTTGTGATTATTTGTAAGACTACAAGGAAAAGTTTTTAGTTGGGCCTTTGAGACCAAGGCAAATGACACTGCAGACCTGAAGGAAGTGATACCATCATAGATAGCTCACTCTGTTGTCCAGATCCAGCTTCTAATTAAGCATCTGTAATCTCAACATTTGGGAGACTGAGGCAGGAGGATCATGAGTTCAAGTCTAGTCTGGGCTACATAGTGAGTCTGAGAACAGTTTGGGCTACATGAGGGGTAGGGGTGGGAGTGGAGAGTCCATTTTCCAAGTCACTGAGGGCAGCAGCAGGGTGCTTGGTTTGATTTGCTTTTTCTTTTCTGTTTTCTGAGCGTTGTCAGCAAGGATTTTCTTAGATTCAGTAAACTCCCTGGCACCTTCCCTTTGCAACTTAATCATTAGTTTCTGTTGTTCAGACAAAAACTCTGGCTGGTGCAATGGCTCTCAAAAATCCTTGTCAGACTGTTCAGCAAAGTTGCTCCATGAGGCTCCTTCCCAGTGCAGAGATCCACTCTCCCTCTTATTTGCAGCTCCTTGATGTTCTTGGTTTATTCACCACTAAGCTGGCTCAGGCTCCTCAGTGATGCCTGCCTGCTTCAAGTTTTCCTTTGTAATCAGGAACTACAATTTAAAGGCCACTATAGAAGCACATAATAGGGCCATGTTCTGTGTATGTCAGGGGAGGGGTGAGAGTGGGGACAAGTAGAGGGCTGTACGGGAATAGTGAAAACCTCCAGAAGCAAACTCAGAATACACTTTAAAGGCTGAGAAACAATACTTGTCACTTGCAGGAAGGACAAAGGGAATACTCCCCACTACAGAAAATCAATACATCCCGATGAAAAGACCAATGGCTACTAGGGAGAAAATGGGGAAGGAGGCAACAGTGGGCCAGAAAGTGTGTGGAAAAAGAAATAGGAATTATTCTAAAACATGTAGAAGATGTTCACTTTTCTTTTATGTGAAATGTCAGTAGAAAATGGCATTTAAAGATGTTTTCTTAACTTAAGATTTTTTGATATGGAGACATATCAGCTCCTGACAGTACTCGCATTCTAATTCAAGTAGATGATGAGCATCGAACAATCTCGATTTGGAGATGGCTGCATTACTGGCAAGTTTGTCACTGGGCAAGAGAAAGCCCTTGCTTCAACTGAAGACAGAATGAAAAGGACAAAACTTGGAAGAAGGTAAAAAGACAGCCTAGTTCTACCAAGACAGGGAAGGCAAGTCCTTCCTAATTCCTACTTTACAATTAATGTCTGTCAGAGATACTGGGCCAAAAAGCTGAAGATAGATGCTCCAATGTTATAGAGAGAAATTGGGGACTGTCCAGACAGTCAGTTGTCTGTCATTTCTTTGTTTTTGAAGTGGCAGGCCCTGCACTTCCTGTTTAATCAGATATATTTATGCTTCTCAGGTCTCTGATGTGGTTGAAGACTAGAGAGTTATAGTCTCACAGTTAAGTTTTAAGTTGTATAGGAATTAAAAGGTTGTTCTAGGTCTAAGAAGATTTTTTTTTAAGTTGGTAATGCAAGTTAGGATGGAAATTGAGTTAGGTATAGAACTTTAAATTCATGAAGATAGATAGATAATAGAATATTCTTATTCGTTGCCAAATACCTATGGACTGGACATTGGGAATGTATGTTATACTTTATAGTACTAAAATTGTTTCCTAATTGTTTTTATTGTTTTGTATTGTATTTATTGTTATTAAGAAAAAGAGCCTTTTTATTAAACTAAAAGGGGGAGATGTTGAGGAGAAAAAAAGATACACCTTAAATAATAAAAAAAGGGGATAGGAGGGAGGGGGGAAGAGGGTGGGAGGGTGGGACTATGAGAGGAGAGGGCTGTGACTGAGATGTAACTTGAATAAATAAATAAATGTTGGGAAAAAAAAACAAACCAGTACCAGGATTCCATTGTCACTTATCAGAGGAGCACAGGGTGAAACACTTGTCGAGATTATTGAGTGGAGCATTCTCTGGAAGGTGAACGGAAAGCAAATCAGCATTGCATCAATTCAAGCAGGAGGCTTTCATCCAGCATACCATGCCTGAGAACTTACACAGTTCACTTGCACAGATGTAAACCAACTACATATAAAGTTAACCACCGCAACATACTTTGTAACTTTAAAAACAGAGTTACAATAGAAGTAGGGGAATACTACATACATCATGGTATGAAGGAATGATGACAATGTTTAATGAAACGTAACACTCTCTAACATATTCAGGAAAAGGAAAAAAGCTATTGAAGAACCATTTGTGATGTGGCATTTATATAACAAGGAAATTGAGCTTTACTTGGGTTATCTTTCTATTTCGTTTCTTCATTAGTTTATGGCACATAAAGAAAGCAACAGGAAGTAAATTACAGAAAAGAAAAAGGATCAGAGAAGGAAGTTGAGGCAGGAGGATCACAAGCTGTGGGGGTTACCTAGTGGAGACACTGTTTCAAAAACTGAAACAGAAAGGGCTAAAGAGGGAAGGGGGAAAAAATGAAGAGATTCTTTTGGCTGCTGTCTCAAAATAAGGAAAAAACATCAAATTTGACATAAATCCAGTCATTAGAGGGTACATTGCCTATGATTCTCAAGCCAAAAATTAATTAATTTTGAGAGAGGATGTATAGACCTGGTTGGCCTGTAAGTTACTATGTAGGCCAGTCTGACTTCAAAGTTGTAATGTTGTTCATGCTTTTAGCTCCCCAGTGCTGTTCCAGGCATGTAAATCACACTAGACTCAAAGTCAATATTCAGCCATCGAGAACAGTACTTGTAAGGTCCAAACCCCACAAGATCGCAGTGTGGGCTCAGCACAGGCTAGACATTCAGCATTCCTCAGAAACCCTGTTTCCACCTGCCAGGAAAAGCCATTACTTTCTTATCCTCTCCTTCAGCCCTCTCCCCACTCACCAGAAGAGATATTAACTAACTCCAACAAGCCTCCAACAGATTAGGGCCCCAACTAGTTCCCAGGCTGTGACACTAACCTGCCCACCTGCTGCTGCAACATAACCCCTTATAACCAGCAGGATTCTCCCACTATTTTTGCCGCCTTCTCTGCTTCCAGATCCCCGGCAATTGTCAGGCTGCTTTCCTCCCCACCTTTTCTCTTTTTCCCTGAGAGGCAGTAGTGGCAGAGGCCCCAAAGGCCTCTCAGTATTCTCTCTCTTTCTTATGTGCAATAAAAACCTAACCCCTAATCATGGAGCAGCCATTTAGGTAGTTTCTTTACTGAGCCCCTTGCAAATGGTAACAGCCATGAATAGAACTTAGTTTCCTATTTTTATTGTCTGCCTTATACTTTAAGACACAATCATTTAACTTCAAAAGTAAGCAGTGAAAGCAACTAAGGAGTCTCTGTAACTTAGCAGCTGCCATGGGGTGACATCTTCCCAGTTTTCATTTGATTAGATTCAGTAAGAGTAGGTTGGATTTCTTTCATTTTGTTAGAAGTTTTCCATTTGGTCATCTTATCATCACTTTAGTTAATATACTTTGGGGGCTCCTTTAGTAGAATATTAATTTATTGAGTTTTCTTTTTTTTAATTTCAAAAGGTAGGGATATTTAATATATGAGTGCTAATGTCTGTATAAAATATAATTCTGTCCTGTGAAAGTTGAATGCAAAAATAAAACTATAAGTTTCTAAGCCTTTCCACTGGTTTACATTAATAATTGTAGATATACTCTCCTTTGGGATCTCACATGGAGTAATGAAACTAAAACACACACCTAAAACAAACAAACAAACAAAAAAACCCAGAAATTAGAAATTTCTCATGAGTTTAAAAAGCAGGCTAAATGACTTTCTTGAAAGGGCAGAAGTCCTATTGTTTATTTAAAATGTCTTAATCATTTGATCCCTAAGAGAGGGATAAAAGTAATCCAGTTCTAGTTTCTTAAGCTACTGATACGAAAGAGCTAACTTAAGTAACTACATAAAACTCTTCCTTCTATTTGCCTCACAAAATAATCTATGAAGAAAATGCTAAGCTGGTATGGTGACACCCACCAGAAATCACATAGAGACTGCAGCTGAAGTCTCTATGCCTTTAGCTTGAGGCTACCTGTTGTATTGTGAGTTTCAGGCAGATCTGAGCTACACTTAGCAAGAAAGGAGTTACAGAGACAAATTAGAGAAATCTTGAAGTCTCCTTCAAAAACACTGCAACTGTCTTCAATTAAGAAGAACAACAGCCTGTAGTCTTTCCCAACTCTAAGGTCCCTTATCTCCCTCTTCTCTCTGTCCCAAATCAATGAGATCTTAACTGGGGAGCCCAGATACCCATAAGTCCTGGGTATGTAACCAAAATGTCATGGGATAATACATTTAATCTATTGTCAAATGAAACAGAATCAAGACTGCAGCACTGGATTGTATTCGTCATAGATGAACTATAAATCCTGTAAATGGGTGTATCTCTAAACTGGTATTAGAAAAGCCATAAAATGAATAAAGTCTCTTGCTACAAGAAGCTGCGTCATACGAGGTTACCTAGGGTATTGTACTATAGTTGTAGTGCATGGCAAGCTGCGCTGGGCGACATGAAATTCAATAAGCATAAAAAGTGGCAGGCAGCTGAACATCTGAGGCAGGTGTGGACTATAAGGGATGACAGCAACAAAGGCACACAACACAGGTGGAAAACCACGAGAGGTCAGCAGAGATAAGTCAGGTGTTTTCATCACTGGAGAATAGATAAGAATGGCAGGGAAAGGTAGAAAAGAATTGCTCATGCTCAGGGGCTACACACTTCATTCTTGCAAAGAAAGGGAGCTTTAATGTTTTAGAAGCTTGAAGAAATTCAAGATACCGTCTCCTTACTTATGAGGATAAGGAAACAGCCTATGAAAGGTTAAGTGGCTTAAAGAGAATTACAGACTCCACAGATAACTGTCTGCCTCCTAGGAATGATAGACATGATTTACAAACATTATTTCTGCAGCCACGTGAGAGAGAAAAGAAGTTACCTGTTGTATGGCTGAGGAATGAGGAGAACTGACTGTGGTATGATTTCACAATTCTATTATTACCTAGATGCTTCAGCAATACGCTGAAGAATGTGAGACAGAAATGTTAATTCAGCCACACCATCCTCCACCCTGACTATACAGGCTTCACTGAGAGACAAAAAAAAAAAGGTCAGCTTTTGTGCCATCCTAATCAGTAACACACGTTGCCACCTGTGCTAGGTCAGCTCTTGATGTAGGATAGTGACTTACCCACACAACCTCAACAACTGGGCTAATCGGAACAACTCTGAATGAGCAAAGAAATGTTTCAAAGAAAATAAACTTTGCTGAATCCTATGCTCAATGGTATCCGTCAGATAACTAAGTGTCTAAGATTTTTCTAAGGTCTTCAGGATCTCATTGTTACCTACATAATGGTTTAAGCTAGCATACAATGCCGAGGAACAGCAGGGGAAGCACGTGACCATTGAAACAGATAAGGCTGGTGGTTTGTGAAAAGCAGGCTCATTACTTGATACTCAGGCCTTATAATAAACAGGAGCAGAATCACCCCGAGCTGAATCCATCACACCTAAAATAAAGGAGCATGGCACAGCACTTGTCCTCTGGGATGATCACCTCAATGGAGCCCTATTTTTCCTTCCATGCGGTGTCTGGATCGATCATCCAAGAAATTATCTTAACACCTTCTGTGTCTGTATTTTCTAAAGTAGTTGCATTGTGTGTTCACACCGCCTGTCATGACTATTATCTTGATTTTTTTTGGTGGGTTTAAGCAGTTTATATAAGTCGTTCCAACTAGCTCGATGGCACAATTTATTATCATGCTTTGAAGCATTATTTTGAATTGAAAGGTTCATGTATTTTTAACGCTAGTCTCAAGTTTAAGAGCATCTCAAGCAAAGCTAGAAGGAAAGTTGCTTTTGTGCCTTTTTTAAAGTAGCACATTTTCATTCCTAAAGTTTTACACTGTGTCTCCTGGTGTGCTCATACCACAAAGGTGCTCAGAAAGCCTGCACAAATAATGAACAGCAACAGCAGGCCACCTCTGGGTGCAGCTGCATGATGCAGAGGACACTAGAGGCTCTCAAAAATGCCTAGGCAAGCTACTGTGGAGGTCACTGTTCTCTGCTGTCCCTTTAAATGATATTACTCCATAGGCTCCAATCAGATCTTCTCTTCTCATGTTACATACTGTGCCCATACAGTCCTTCACACTTTAGCCCTTCATTCCTACAATGTGTGTTGGTTTTGACTCTAACTTCTGCCTAATATCTATTTATTCTCATGCTGTCTATTAGCTATTTCCATTCCTGTGTCAGACTAACCTCAACACAAGCTACAAAAACTGACCTCATTACCATCTATCTAAACTCTGATCTTGAGGGGAGTCTTCCCAGTTATGAGGCCTCCCCAACTAGCTAGCTAGCATCAAGAACCAGGTGGCTCTCCTTTGCCACCCACATGAAAGCAATCATCAATTCTTAGTGATTCTACCACCAAAAGCATACCTCCAACCTAGTTGCTTCTCTCTTAAGGAGCCCACATCCTCAACGGTGTCATCGCTCACCAGAATCACTCTTAATCACCAACTGGGCTTCCAAATTAACTAACTCTCCTCTGGATGACTGTATCCTAACATGTAATTTTTCTTAAAACCCATCAGTGGTTTCCCACTGTCTATTAACATCCTAACACTTTGTTTTTGCTTGTAAGGTCTTCTAATCACAGAAAATCTCCTTATTGTGCTATCCATACTTTCTCCAAAGTATGGATGTATCTACATGAATGGTGAAGAAGAGCTAGGATAACCTGCATCAGCTCTTGTAATAGACAAGTTACTTGATTTCTCAGTCTGTGAAGTGGGAATATCAATGGGTACCTCACAGCTTCCCCCCCCCCCCAAGAAAGGGTTTCTCTGTGTAGCCGTGGCTGTCCTGGATTCACTTTGTAGACCAGGGTGGCCTTGAACTCACAGAGATTCCCCTGCCTCTACCTCCGAGTGCTGGGATTAAAGGCGTGTGTCACCACACCTAGCACAGCTGTGGTTATTAAAGAAAGAAAAAAAATACAATGTTTTATATAGTAACAGACACATGGGTTACAAAGTAGCTGTCAGACACTGTCATTCTCTGTTTAGTTAATTTCTCATTTCTCTCACATTACCATACTGAAGGTTAGCCATAGTAGGCATCTTTCATTTCCTCTTATACTTCCTCTTCCTTTCCATATCCAGTTCCTTGCCCTGCAGGTTCCCTTCTCTTCCCTCTCACATTTCTTTAGGTCTCATCTCGAATACTCTTTTGTACTCTCTGTACCCTGCTAGGTGTCCTCACAATTTTGCTTGTCGTAGCATCAGTAGCACTTTCTGTAAATATCTCCCTTTTCCCGCTGAGTTCTACAAGGGCAAAGGTGTGTGCTCACTGCAACACACTCAAGAAAGCCTGTACAGCCACCTCTAATCTCATAGCTCCAGATGTGCTCCTTTGTAAACTGCAGAAATTAGGAAAGCAGCCCCAACTCCACCCTGCAATAGCTATCTCTAGAATAAAATTCAGAAAAGGGTACCACAGAAAAAGACAGGAATCAAACAGAGAGGGGAAGGGCATTTTAAGAAAAGCTGGAGCTTCAGGAACATTGTCACTCTTTCTTATAGTACTGTGCATTGTGCATCTCCAAGAAGCGCGGCGTGTTTCTCTCTTAAAAACTTCTGCCTGACAATAAGGTTCTGCAGAAACACACCCTGACTGAGCCGGCGTAGGGAAGTTCTTATACCTCCTAGAACTCCCCAGTAAGCTGGGGAATAGCAGACAAAAACATCCCCGGAGCAGTTAGCTAGTTTCTAGGTTAGAAATCTCTGAACACAAAAGTGAAACCTATAAAGAATCTTAGATATAATTCAAGAAAGCTCGTTCTTTTACAGATAGGAAAATCGAGGCCCGGAAGGGCACAGCAACCGGCCTACAGTCACACTGTAACTAAGAAGAGCTAGAACAAATCCCAGATGCCATTCTCGACTTGACTTTCAGTACAATGGGTATGGGTACCTGGATTCGCCAAATGATCACATTTCGGATTTTATTTTGAAATCCTGTGAAAGTTACAGTCAGTCTTCTGGGCAACTTGTCCCTTTAGGCCTACAATTCACTGCTCCCAAGACCTCTCTCCTTCCTACATACAATACAATTTCTTTATAATCTTATGTAGTCTGAGCTTGCCTAAGAACGACGGAGATGATCTCTTCCTCTCTTTTCTCCCCTCTTTGGACTTTTAGTGCAAACTTTTTCATGTAAACTAACCAACTCTAAATTATCAGGCCTTTGCCTGAATCCCGGGGGGCTCCCCGCCACACCCTGGACTCCCCTGCTCGTCCCATTCCTCTGGAGTGAGGGAGCCCTGCGGTTGATCTTCACCTGGGACTGCCATGACGCAGGGAGTGGGGTCGCCAGAGTCCTGGGCTTTCGAGATCGCGTTATGTTCGGGTCCGTTGCGGGGACAACGCACTATCAGAGAGATCTCTCCCACCCGGCCACTACTACTTCACACCGCAGGGGACGACCGGATGCAGTTTCAGGATTGGCGGAACTAGGACGCTGTGCATGCAGTTTCCAGGGGAGTCGTACCGCGGAGCACATGTGGTCGGAACCATTTCGCCCAGCTTCCGGAGGTGAGTGTCGTCTGCGAACACCTGACCTGGACGCAGCCCTGCGATTTACGGATTGGTCCTTTAATTGTTGTTATAAACGCCACCACAAGTTCTCTAAAGTTAAAGAGGTCTTACAGTCTTTTCTAGTCCCCTGAAAGGACAGGGAAGTCCTCCGCCCCCCCACCGGAGTTAGCGGTGTTCGAGTCCTAGAGTAACATGGCGGCGTCCATCAGGAGCTAGTTTGGGGACTAAGTAGTGTTTAGTACAGTTGTCTTGCCCAATTCCGACCGAGTGAAGTTTTCCCGAAGTACCCACGTTAAAGAGTTGTGTATTAACAGGCGGACCCGTCGGAGATCCGCCATTCCCTCGCGTTCACATTAAACGGAGTCCTGAGCACCGACCAAGATGAGTAATATCTACATCCAGGAGCCACCCACGAATGGGAAGGTGAGAGCCTCACCATCTGGACGCCCCAATTGAGAGCTGCCTGATTTGGGGCGGGGAGGGAGGGGCAAGTGTCGGGCATCTTATAGTTGGAAATACCTAAAGAACTGTCGTCCACACCCTGCTTATGGCCAGTGTTGTATGTGTATATGTACGTTGGCACGTCTCAGCATATTTTTGAGAGTCCTTGAGCAACTTTTCTAATCGCTAGTTTTCTGGCCCCTTAACTTCCTTAATCCACCGTGTGTGAGCGCCTTCTAGTGTCTGTTTTAAAAGACTTATGCTAAGCCTGTTTATTGTTGTTTTAACTTGGAGATCATGTCATTCTCTACAATCATTTATTGAACGCCTGCTAGGCACCATGCACTCTACTGGGTGCTGATGATACAAAGGTTAGTACGTAATATCTAGCTATCTACCCTAACAGACCATGTAACTTAGTATGGGATTTAGAATGCTAAGGAATATCTTCATGAGATGGTCTCATTATGTAATCACGGCTAGCAGCCTCTTAAGTGATGGGATACAGACAGGCATCGTCACACCTGGCTTTTGGTAGGTGAGGTTTTGAAGAGGAGATTATATTGCCATGACAATACTATTGGGCCCAAAAGCGGACTCCTGAAATCGGGAGGCCAAGGAATCACCAGGACTCGAGATAGATGCAAAAGAAAGAGGTTTATTTAGCAGCCCACTGGGATCGGCACTCACAGAGTCCCCATGCAAGGGAAGGGAGGCGACAACAAGCCAAGTTTTATATCAGTTTTTATATGTTTTTGCAAGGCAGAATCAAGCAACAGTATATTCGGCGAGCTTCTATTGGTTAACACTTCTCTCTTTACATTGATTGGTGCTGGCTAAGGGAGGAGGAACTTGGTATGGGGGATGAGGAACTTGGCCCCCTGGTCATAGTTAGGGAGTTTCCAAACCCAGAATGATAGTAACTGTTTTCCAGCTTGCAGTTCCTGGAACAAGTTGCCCTCTGGGCCTACCCAAGTTCTCAGGCTTTTGGAGCCTGACTAAAGTTTGATCAAGTTTGGTCAAGTAAACTTGGGTTCTACAATACAATGGAGTGAACAACTGGAGATGATGGGAAAAACATCTTGGAGGAAATATCTTTTGAGAGAATTGCCAGTTAGAAGCAGGAGGAGAGTGAGGAATAGTACCACATTGAAATGGGAAAAGTTTCCTTGATAGGTTTCATGACCAAGTTTTATTTCTAGAGGACAGTGTTAATTTTCATTAATAAATACTTGTGGAGATAAAAAGACTGACCATTTCTCTAGGCAGGACCTTCACATTTGCCCTTTCTCCTTCATTTGCAATTTTAACTGTTCAAATGTCACTCTTAACAAACAGGACTATAGCAGATCTCAGTGATGCCCTGGGTCTTAGCAATTTCTGAGTATTTAATAGTATTTTATTTTCGTTTCTTCCCTATATAGAATGAGAACATTATAGGGGTGGAGATAACCATTTAGAATAGTGGTTCTCAACCTGTGGGTCTGGAATGTCCTGCATATCAGACATTTATATTATGAGTCATAACTGCAGCAAAATTAGTTATGAAGTAGCAAAAAAATAATTTTATGGTTGGTTGTCATCACAACATGAAGAACTGTACTTTAGGGGCTGTACCACTATTCCTGTACTGGGCAAAAAAATCTGTATTTGTATTATCTCCTGTTTTATTTGTTTAATACAATTATATATACACACATACATACATACATATATAATATTTATATTCCTGGGATCTACATTAAAAAAAGAAGAAGAAGAAGCACATACTCACACAAAGTCCAGGTACTTCTCAGTCTTTTTTTTTAATACTATGATCTAAGTTTTAATGATTAGTTACATGGGCATATGGTACATATTATTAACTAAGTCAACCTTCACAAATTATATTTTAAAGATAACATTACTCATGTAGAAACTTAGCCAGGAGTAGTGGCACATGTCTTAATCCCAGTACTTGGGAGACAGAGGCAGGTGGATGTCTGAGTACAGGGCCACCTTTGTCTACAAATCAATTACCCGGGCAGCCAGGGCTACACAACAACGACCTGCTTTGAAAACAAACAAACAAACAAAACAGCCAGCTGGGTATGGTGGTGCATGCTTTTAATAGCAGCACTCAGGAGGGAGAAGCAGATGGATCTCTGTGTATTCGAAGCCAGCCTGGTCTACAAAGAAAGTCCCAGTGAGACTGTCTCCAACAAAACAAATACATTGTAAAACTATAAGAAAAATATAATAAAATAGGAGCATTGAAGCACAGGAAGCATGGGAAATCTGTCAAATAATTAGAAGTTATGAAGATCATTGGGAATGCATGTTTCCATTAATTATTGTTACAAATGGTCTTTGTGTTAAATATGTGTCCCTAAGATGATAAAGTCATTGTTTATGCTCTACTGAGCTTTAAAAAAACATTTTAAACCTAAATCTATAGAACAGGAAGACAGACCTCTTTAATTTCAAAGAAACATATTTGGTGAAAGAAATCTGACATGAAAGGGCACATTTTGTATGATCCCATTCATATGAAATGTTCAGATGACAGTGTCCATAAAGACAGAAAATAAATTAGTGATTGCCAAAGGGTGAGGGTTGGAGGAATAGAGAGGGACTGAAAAATAGGTCAAAGTTTTATCCTAGGGTTATATTGAATGTTTTGGATATAGCGCCAGTGACTGCCAAACTCTTTGAATGTGAAAACAACTGAACTCTTTAACAGGGGGAAATTATTGATATGAAGATTATATCTCAATAAATATTATTAATTTTTGCTATGTTTTTACAAAATTACAATGAGAACTATTTTAAAATGTGATCTTTGTAACATCACAAAATTCTTTAAAAGATTGCTAAGAAGAACAGTCTAGGTCCCCCTAACCAGCAGTACTTCATTTTAAGCATGCAAGGGCCAATGAATTTGAAGCATGCAAGGGCTAGGACATGATTCAGAACTTAGGGAAGGAAAGTCAGAAAGTAGCACTTTGTGTCATGTCAGGTTCATTCTGAGACAGGGAGTCACCCAGCTTCAGTTTGTACCTATCCACTCTCACACTCAAAAATAAATAAAAACAAGTAAGTAAAAATGTAATAAGGGAATAAATAATTTTGAGACAGGATCTCACTATATACTGTTAGCTGACCTGGGGCTTGCTACATAGGCCAAGCTGCCCTAGAACTCGTAGAGATCTGCCTGCCTCTGCCTCCTGAGTCCTAGTATTAAAGACACGTGCCACCATGCCTAGATTTTTAATATTCCTTTATGAGTCAAGGAAACCATTAAAAATCTACCATAATGTAGATATTTTTACTTCTCTCATTTTCATAGTTCCTGAAGAGTAGTTGTAAAAGAGTTGTATGTTACCAGAAAAAAACCCAAAAGATGTAATGCATTCATCAGTGTTATATGATATATATATATATATATGCTATATGATATTTAATTTTCTAAACTTTAATTTAAAATTTAATTTTGTTTCCTAGGCTTCTGAAACAAAGTTGTATAAAAATGTGCTAGGTGGTGAGGTAGGAGAGTGAGGTAATCTTCTACCTTGCTGTTGAAAAGTATTCTCGATGGGAGGTGGTGGCACACACCTTTAAACCCAGCACTCAGGAAACAGAGGCAGAGGCAGGCAGATCTCTGAGTTCAAGGCCAGCTTAGTCTACAGAGTGGGTTCCAGGACAGCCAGGGCTACACAGAGAAACCTTGTCTTGAAAAACTAAACAACAATAACAACAAAAATTCTCATTCACTTTATAACTTCTAGGTCATTCTTAAAAGGCAGGGTTTTCCTGGCGATTTTTAAGCTCCTCCCTCTTCCAAAACTGTGTTTGTGACAAGGGAAAGGAATTTTAGAAAAAAAAAAAGTGTGACTTATATACAGACTCCCCCATGAGGATCAGTTTGGTTTTAGTTATTTTGCAGTCTTTATCTGAAAGAACGTTCTGTGTCCTGGGCACAGATTACTGATACTAGTTAACTTTTCTACACTAGGGGTGGAAAAGAAAAAGTGATGCTGGAGACTCCAGCTGTGCCATGATGTCCAAACTTCAGGAATGACATTCCTTTCCGTTACCGGCAGTTATTAAGCCAGTTGTTCTATGAGCTGTTTCACCCTCCAGGGTTAGCAGAGGTTCCCGGCGTTACAAAGCAGCTGATTGCACCAAGGAGTAACTGCTGCCATGACAGTATAAAAGGGACTATTAAATTATCCTTCCTACTATAGAGATGATGATTACCTACTGTAGAGATGATGACTTTTAAGGCAGAAACGTTTTAGCAAGTCACCATCAGAACTAGATTAAAAATATTCCTATGGGCGAGGACTCCGGCTACATTGGTAGAGTACTTGCCTAGCGTGCACGGAACACTGGGCTCAGTCTCCAGCACTGCTTGAACAGGCATGGTGACCCCTGCCTGTCATCCAAGTACTTTGGGAGCAGAGGCAAGATCAAGAGTCAAGGTGAGTTTGAAGCCGACTAGTCTATAGGGCTATACTACTTTGGCCGAAAAACAAAACATGAAGGGGTTGGGGAGACAATAGCTCAGTTGATAAAGTGCTTGATGTTCATTTGATAAAGTGCTTGATGTGTAGACATGACATCTGAGTCTGGATTCCCAATATCCTCATGAAAAGTTGGGCATGGTTGTGTGAATCTGAAACCCCACACTGGGGTCCAGGGAGGACGACGGAGCTTGCTCATCAGCCAGTCTAGTTGAATTGGTGAGCTCCAGGTTCAGTAAAAGAACTATGTCAAAAAAGTAAGATGAAGAGCTACTGAGAAAGACCACCCAGTGTTGACGTCTGGCCTCTGCATGCACCCACGTGTGTGTACACCGCACATATCCATGCACAGAATAAATATTTATTCCAAAGTAGGGGCAGCATGATTTTAATGTGAAAATAGAGTTCAAAAATAATTTCAACTGAATGATTGTAAAACTGTCTAATAATGTCATAATTCAGTAGTACATTAACTTAATTTCATAATTTGCTAACCAGTTTTATTGGACATAATGCAATTTAGTTTGCACTCTTGGTTTTTAAATGAATGGAGTTTGTTTTCTGTGATTAGAAAAAAAAAAGTAGGTGCTTTTTTTTTTAAGTCCTTAGCTTTTTCTGAAAATAGTGTGTTGAATCATCTGACGATGATTGTGCTGTAATGAATATTTGTCATTTGTTCACTGTAACATCAAAACCCAAGTTGAGTTTGTAATAATTCTTCTAAATGTGAAAACTCTATTAGTTTGCAAGCTGAATAGCCAATCAAGCAAAATAAATACTTAATATGATATCGTGTTCTTTCTATAGGTTTTATTGAAAACTTCAGCTGGAGATATTGACATAGAGCTGTGGTCAAAAGAAGCTCCTAAAGCATGCAGAAATTTCATTCAGCTTTGTTTGGAGGGTCAGTATTACCTTCATTAGCATTCTGGGGAGAAGCTTGCTTTACCTTACAGATAACCACAGTGCGTTGGGCACACTTTCAGTCAGTCATTCTCTCTTATTTCCTGAACGCTCTCTTTCCTTTTCCACACACCCTCCTGTCATCCCAGCACTTAGGAGGTTGATGTAGAAACATTTCAAGTTTCAGACTAGCTTAGGCAACACAGTGAGACTCTCTGAGTAAAACTCTGGATGGATGAGCTTTACATTCACTTAAAGAATGAAAAGAATGAACTACAATGTGTTTTTCACAGCATCAAGGTCCGGTGTTATCCAGAGGTGAACAAGTGACCAGTTGGTTTTAGTGGCATGGTGTTGAGCAGTGTATAAGGAAAAAGACTGCAGGGATAGCAGCTCTCCTCCAGATAAACTGTAATCATTACACCTTTACCAGAGACAGTCATACCTGATGTTGATCTCTGCTAATTGCCATTCATTCCATATTTCATCCGTTAAACATTGATATTCCCTTAGCTTGCCTCTCACTCAGTGCTATCTTTTCCATTCTTGTGTTATATTTAGCCAAATGACTATTATTGTACGAACTCTATTCATTTTTTCCCTTCTTGTGTCTAATCTAATGATATAATGGTTGTCTCTACTGGGAACCTCTGCTAGCTACGACTAAACCAAATTTCAGCTTTTTCCTCATATGGCCTGACATTTCATTTCCATGACTGTAATTGCCTCCTATCTGGTCTTCCCTCTCATTTTTTTGCCTTCTATCTGTGGGCATGATATTTGAATCTTTGGGGACTTGGGTTCCTAGCTTTCCATTTTTTCCATTCCACTAATCACATGCTTTCAGTCAGCCATTCTTGCTTATTTCCTGAACACTCTCTTTCCTTTTCCACACATCCTCCTACTAGATCTCCTTTTTTCCCATATGTTTTCCACCCTGCTTTTATTTAAGTATAGCCAATTTTTATTATTTTACTCAAAGTCTGTTTTTTCTTAAAGCTTACCTCCTGATTTGTTATCAGTTTGAGTCATAACATGATGATTTTTCTTTCTAAGAAGCTTTGCAAAGTTTTATGTTAATTTGGGTGTTTTTTGTTCATGGATATTTGTTTATGCAGCTTTGCATTTCATACACTTGCACAGTTTCTTATTGGCTTCTAGAATTCATTACATATGACTTTAAATGCCTCCAGTGGTGACTCCAAATCACCATCTCCTGGTTACACCTCATTTTTACAGTGTTATTCATGGCCTTGGAAAAGAGTATTTTGGGTTAGAAACAGGGTATTTAAGAATCCAGTCTCCTGTTGTATGATATGGACAAAGCTTTCCAAATAGAAAAATTATTAGATAAATATATCAGTGCAGGGGAAAGATTAAAGAAATAATAATAAAAGAATCTGATCCCTCAGATGAGACAAAGAAAATATGTCTGCAAAGACCATTATTAATAATTGCTATGGCAGGCAGGAAGGAAATAAAGTCAGACAGGTAGTTTAGTTAGAGGCCTCAAGTAACTGTCAACAAAGCTAAGAAACACGAGAGACAAAGGAAAGTCTAACTTCTGGTAATAAGTTTAAAGAAGTCAAAAGCTCAAATTTTACAAGAGAGTGAAATTACAAAAACACTAGAAAGAATGAATGGTAAATTGCAATCCATGGAGTAGGTGAATGAAGAAACAGAAGGAATCTGGATAGAATACAGCAATGAAATGAACATGAGGTTCAGCTGGGTGCTGACTAAGCTCACTTGCGTCAAAAAAGAATTATTCCCCCATTTATAAGAACACCAGGAGGTAGAAGAAAATGGAAAATTCATAGAAATAACCAGTGCAATTTCCTTAATGTAACAGGCAGGAATTTAAAGATATTATTGTTGGGAAGGCTAACTAACTAAAAACCTGAGAAGACTGTTAAAAAAAAAAAATCCTGGCTAGAGAGATGGCTCAACAGCTGAGAGCACTGGCCGCCCTTCCAGAGGCCTGGGGTTTGATTCATGGCATCCACATGGTGGCTCACAACCATTCATAACTCCACTTCCAGAAAGATCCAATGCCCTCTTCTGTCCTTCATGGTCACCAGGCATGAATGTAGTATACACACATACATGCAGGCAAAACATGCATACATTTATAAAAGATAAATTTTCCTTAGATGAGTAAAGTAATGCAGAGAAATCCATTTCATCATTGAGTATGTGACTTAAAGAAGTTACCGTTTCTGAGTCTTGTAATGCACCTTTCAGTACAACAGTGGAAGCAGCAGCAATGTATAGTTTTCAGAATTACAAGCAAATGATTGAAAGCCTGGGAAGGAGGGAGCTCAGTCTCAGATGAGGTCCTCAATGAAACAGGCTTTCTTGCTGGAAGATTCTCATAGCCTTTTGGAAACCCAAAGATCTGTATCTACAGATTTAATCTTGAACTTTATGGTCTTTGCTATATAGTTAGGGAAACATTTAGAATAAATAAAAAATTTGACAATTGTCAGTCAAAAACATAGTATGAAACTGTTACAAAGGGAGGAAAAGAAACAAAGCAAAAAGGAAACTAATTTTCAGTTTTCTTAAGAGATGTCCTATATCTCAATGGGATGCTGTACTCCTTTTTTACCTATGTTAATGTTTTCCCTCTTAATGATTCTGATTTCAGAGAATACATTCTATGAGAGACCATATATTGTTGCTGCATATTTGTGACTAGAAATTATATTTTTATGTATAAATAATTTCTGAAAATCACTGAGCAAAGGGAATGAATATTTAGTTGGACTACAGTATACATTATTTATTTCATTTATTGAGCTTTTTTTTTAAAGGAGACTGCACAGACAGTGCTAGAACTATAATCAATTAATAGCTTTAGTATCTGTGGGTTTGCATTTTTGTGCATTAGTAAGTTAATTTTCTTTCAGAAGAAGAGGAAGAGGCAAGATTACTACAAATCTCTACCTAGGCTTTTCAGCACTGTTGGCCTTGGGATTGGTTAGTCTTTTTGCAGACACAATCCCTCGGACTTTAGGATGCTTAGGAGTATTCTTGCCATCTTCTACAAGATGCCAGTAGTATTCCCCAGTTTTGATAACTAAAAACTTCTTTCTTTCCCCCAGTTGAGAGTCATTGATGTGTATTAAATTTCTTGTTTTTATTTTGAAAACAGTAATCCAGAATGTGAGAGAATTCTGAAGATAAAAAACCAAAAATAAATAAATAAACAAACAAATAAATAAAATAAAATGAAACAAACAATAATAACAACTAAACCACCATCGTTTCTGTAGAAACATATAGTGTTTTGAAAATTGAATGTTTTGTAAGAAAGGAAGTAAGTTTTGGTTTAAAAGCTGACCTAGCATTCTGGAAATTAAATCTTGTGGCTCTGTTTGTATATTATCTATGATAACTAAAGTCATACTGAGTTTTAGAAATTGATATATTAATTGTTTTTCAGCCTACTACGACAATACCATTTTTCATAGAGTTGTACCTGGTTTCATAGTCCAAGGTGGAGATCCCACAGGCACTGGGACTGGTGGAGAGTCTATCTATGGAGCTCCATTCAAGGTCAGATCAATTTACTATATTTTAGATCAGCTTGAAATGCTTCTTCAAAAGTGACAGTGTCCCACAAGAAGAACGTCTCATGTAGTATACGAAATCAGTGGAGTTAGAATTATTCACAGATAAAAGCAAATACTACCTACCATATAGTCTTTCTGATTTATTTTATGGCAAACCTTTGTGCTAGATTAAATTAAGGTAAAGCTAGAGGTTGTAGTAGAAGGAGAGAGAGAGGGGGATGGAGGGAGGGAGAGAATGAGAAAGAGAGAGAGAGAGAGAGAGAGAGAGAGAGAGAGAGAGAAGCAGGATTTAGAAAGAAGTATTATGGCATATTTCCTGATGTTTGACTGTGTCTGATTTCAGCAGCCAATTTTTAGAACACTGCAAGTCCTATTTTAGATTAAAACACTTTGACTTAAATGCTATATGGAATTTTCAGTAGTTTGCTCAAGCTGTTCCACCAGACTGGGGATTAAGTAAGAATTTATTTCTTGTGGAATTGTAGAGGCTAGGAGGTCCAAGTCCCAATGTCTGACTGTGTGTCTTCCTGCCTTGAAGAGGTATGGGGAAGAGAAAGCCAGCTCTGTCATCTTGTTCTTTTCTTATAAGGACATGGGCCCTATTGGGCTAGAATGGGAGAAAGCCAGCTCTGTTGTCTTGTTCTTTTCTCATAAGGACATGAGCCCTGTTGGACTAGAATAAGAGCCCCAACTCCTATGATTCATCTCACTTTTATCATGTTTATAGCATTCGCCACCTCATCAGAGCTACAAATATAGCTGTATCAGGGACTAAGACTTCAATATAAAGCTCTTGAGGGGCCAGTCTGCCACAGAGGAGCTTACTGTACACTATGTACTTAGGCTGCAGCACAAAGTGCATATATGATGGACAGTCATAAAGTAAGCAGGGGAAAGTGCCAAAAATATTAGGAAAAAGATGTATTAGTCAAGAATGGGCCCACAACTTCTTATTTAAAATTTTTTTATTAGATTTATTCATTTTATTTTAAGTATGAATGGTTTGCTGCATGGTGTATGTGTTCCTTCTGCTGCTTGGTAACAGCAGAGGTCAGAAGAGGGCATTGAGTGCCCTGAAACTATAGTTACACATGGTTGTGAATGACTGTGTGGGAGGTGGGAATTGAACCCAGGTTCTCTGCAAAAGCAACTAGTGCTCTTAACTGCTGAGCCATTTCTCCAGTCCTGGCCTATGATTTCTTGACTGCTAGCATAAACTTGAGAAGGAAAAGAGTTAATTTACTTAAGAAATTAGGAACATTCATGGGCTCAACTACAGCAAAAATTGTATTTATTTCTCTAATTATAACAGTGCTAGGTTCTTTGAGTGAATAAGTATCAGTGGTTCTTAAATCGGGAAACTTTTGAAAACTTCGTATTTATTCAAGTGGGGAAGAGTGTCGGAGTTTCGTTTCAATTTTTCCTGGGTCAGTGTGATTTTTAATTGCTTAACAATTTCCAAAGACGTTCTGCTATATTGCCCTAGTTGGAGTTGCAATGTAGTATAGAGTGGCTTTGAATTTGTGACTGTCTTCCAGCCTGAGCCTCCTGAGTGCTGGGATGCTGGCATGTACCAGTGTCTCACCACAATGTGATTGTGATTGCTAAGAGGAACAGTGAAACTTTTTTTTCCCCACCAACTGGAAAGTAGGAAATTGTATTTAAAAAATCTCAGGTATCGCTATTAGTCAGATCTCATAATTTTAGGAATACACTTTGTGGGAAGTGTTCTCTTATTCTGTTAATTCCATTATTTATCCTAACTTCTCTTTTTGACATTTCCTTCCTGAGATATTTGCTTTGTTATTGTAAAATACTACAGTTACATTGTTAATGTTTTTCAACTAGATTGTTTTAAGCATGGTGTCTTAGTTAGGTTTACTATTGCTGTGATGAATCATCATGGCCGAAGGGGAGGAAAGGAGCTATTTCACTCACAGTTTCATGTAACAGTCCATCATTAAAAGCAGTGAGGGCTGGAATACACATAGGACAGGAACCTGGAGGCAGGAGCTGAGGCAGAGGCTCTGGAGGGTGCTGCCTACTGGCTTGCTCCTTCCTCATGGCTTGCTCAGCCTGCTTTCTTACAGAACCCAGGACCACCTACCCAGGGATGGCCTCACCCACATTGGCCTGGACCCTCCCTCATCAAACACCAACAAAGAAAATCCCTATAGTTTGATGTTATGGAGGCATTTTCTCAATTAATGTTCCCTCCTCTGAAGTGACTTTAGTTTGTATCAAGTTGACATAAGACAATCAGCACACATGGAGTAGTGGGATTTCATCAGTAGAAATGTTTTACTCACTGTTCTGCTGAAGGCTGAGAAATCAAAGGTCAAGGTGTTGGCCTGTCTGGTTCCTGGTGAGATGTACTGAATTCAGATCTTAATATTATATTAAAGAAAACAGCCTCTGATGGTTAAAAGGCACTACTTATGTAACATGGGTGTGTCATCGATGATTCCGGTGTCCAGTCTGAGGGGAAATTCTAAGTACCTCTGAGAACAAGGAAATGGCCCTGTACTCTTATGATCTGCCAAATCAAACTCTTGCCATCTCTGAGAAGAGTTAACTGAGGATGGTTTAGGACTTTTAAAAACACAGTGAAGTCACATTAGCACACTTATGGTAGAGTCTCTGAATTGAAAAGCAAGAAGAAAGCCATTGCTTCATGGAACAAGATGGGAAGGAGCAATAACTGGCAGCTTCACAGTGGTTCAAAGATAAGTTTCTTGGAAAAACAATAGACTGTTTAAGAGTTTAGAGGACTCCAGAAGGAGAGTAGGGAAGTGCGACTCAGACTTCCTTTGAGCAGCCTCCTGCGTGTAAGTAGACTTCCATAAGACAGTCATAACTGAGTACATTTACAAGACACAAGCCACTGAATTCAGGGTAAGAGCTTTGAACAGATAGTAAATTTGGATTTGATTGTCCTTCAAAATCAGTTAAATAAAGCTTCAGCATTTTTGATTAGTAATTGGCTGAGCCTTGCTGGCCTGCTTCGTAGCTGATTGAATACGAAGGGTCTTTTGACTGAGAACAGTCACTAAATCTCTTTCCCTCTTGCAGGATGAATTTCACTCACGCTTGCGTTTTAATAGGAGAGGACTGGTTGCCATGGCAAACGCTGGTCCACATGATAATGGCAGCCAGTTTTTCTTTACTCTGGGTCGAGCAGATGAACTTAATAACAAGCATACCATTTTTGGAAAGGTTAGTGTTTGGTTTTGGTTTTATGTTATTCTGTAAGCTTCTGTGATATATACAATTAACTTATATATGGCTGCCTTAAAAATGTTATACTTGTTTACTTACTGTTTTCAAAAATGATGGAGTATTAATTATTATGATGAACTGTAAAGAGCTACCTGAACTTCGGGCACTTCAGGTCAGTCATTTGTCATGGTCTAAATATGTTCTTTCAGTCATAGTAGTGATATTAGCTGCTTTAGGCCATTTAGCAGTGTTGTTTTACATATGTCTTTCTCTTTTCCTTCTTCCTTTCTTTTTTTTCATGACAAGGTTTCTATGTGTAGCACTGCCTGACCTGGAAATAGCTCTGTAGACAGGGCTGGCCTCAAACTCAGAGATCTGCCTGCCTCTGCCTCCGGAGTGCTGGGATTAAAGGCATACGCCACTCTGCCTGACTGTTTTACACTTTAAAAAGACACTTAGACAATAATATTTCGTAGTTTAAAGTTTACCAATGATGAGTTCCTTAGATTTAAAGTGGAAGTTATATTAGTTTTTATAATTTTACGGGAAATATTACTTTGAATTGTAGCCATTTAATTCTGCTCACATTTGACAACAAATGAGGTGTTCTCATAGAATTTTCAGCAGTTTTCTTTAAAGAAGGATCCTGAAGGCATCTTTCTGTTTCCTCTTTCCTTGTCATCTGAATTTCCCTGTATTTAATTCTCAGACATAGTAGGCATTAACAGCGTTTTAGCCCCCTCTGCTGGTTCAGTAAGAATTGCTTCCTGACAATCTAGCAAAAGTGAGTTTTGACTATAAAAGGAGGGGAAACAATTTAGTCCAGCTGGACAACTGAACCTTTGAATTTAAGTCATACCTAAACCATAAAAATGTAACATTGTGTAGGGACACTCCACTCCAGAGGAGTGGGATGGAAGGGATGGGAGTTGGGGGGGAGGGCAGGACTGGGAGGGGTGGGAAGAGGGCACTGTGATGGAGATGTAACCTGAAGTAACAAATAAACATAAAAAAATGTAACATTGTGACTTATTTCTTAAGGACATGGGTCAGGAAATATGTATTGTCATGTTCTTTTGATGCATCCCTAACCCAGGGTTTTCTGGGAGTCACGAATTTTTCCCACCTATAACTTTTTTTTTTTAAACAAGATGACACTTGAGTTCTAGTCTTGGACTGTGATTCACAGTTTCTGTTATAAAACCCAGGCATGAGAGACAGCATATAGTACAAGTGTCATGAGTGGAGAAGCTCCCACTGTTTGGTCCATAACTTCTTTGACCTTCTCTATCCTCATATCTGTGCAAGGAGGGTAATGTAATTCTCACTGCTGGGGCATTTGTGTAAATAAGTTAGTTAGGCAATATCTGAAAAGTATTTATCACACTGTTAATGCTTAAGCTGCTTTAAGTCCAAGTTTGTTTGTGATATTTGGATGAACTGTCACTCAGTAAGAAGGTTGACATTATGTGTCTGTTTTTAGTTACTGACATTATATACACTGGAAACACCTAAAAAGGCCTAATAAGAATTTGAACCCAGCTGTGCTTTCCAGCCTTAAAGTGAACGCATTTTACTTTCATTGCTAACTATACTTATTCTTCGTAAAATATGAAGTTCTCTTTTAATTATTTAAAAACACCTTTTTCAGAAGTCCACTGCTCATTTAAAATATCTTCAAGATTTCCCTATTTATTTAAAAGATGAGTGTAGATGTTTGTGATCATGTTTCATGTTTTTGTTTGGCAGGTTACAGGAGATACAGTGTACAACATGCTGCGCCTGACAGAAGTAGACATTGATGATGAAGAGAGACCCCGAAATCCACATAGAATCAAAAGTTGTGAGGTAGGATCGTGGCTGTCAGGTGTCGCTTAAGGGCACATTTAAACCATGAGGTAAAAGCTTTATACTGTACACCATGGCTCTATTTTATCTATTTAAGCACAATTTCTGATGCGTTTTTTTTTTTTAATTAAAGCTTTGGATTCCAATCTGAAACTTAAGATGATAATCTAAAGAATGAAAAGCTCAAGTCATAATGAATTACATTGTGAATTAAAGGAATTAGATTTCTTTGCTCAAAGAATAGGATTTTAGGTGAATTAAGAGTTATCTTTCATGGAGGAAGTGAAGTAATCCTTAAGAGCATTTGATATGGACTTCAAATGTCTGGGTTGGTTCCTTATGTTTTCCTTCTGTAAAACATGTATCAGATAGAATATCTTTTACTTGAAAAGAACATAATGTCCTAGTATGATCAGTCAGGCCATGTGATCAGAAGTGCACTGCTGATCCTATGAACCACTGTGTTAATAAAGTCTGTGTAGGGAAGAATTAGACACTAATGTCAGTACACTTCAATATCCTCTTTCATTTTTTTTGTAAAATAAAAAAAATCTGGTATAATATCTTCAAAATTCTTCTTTTCATAGGTTTTGTTTAATCCTTTTGATGACATCATTCCAAGGGAAATTAAAAAGCCCAAGAAAGAAAAACCAGAGGAAGAAGTCAAGAAATTAAAACCCAAAGGCACAAAGTAATCATAATAGAAAGATTTTTCTTCAACTTTAATAGTGACAGTAATTTATTTGATCAATTTGTTTTTGTAATGATTGTTTACTAAAAAGGGAAATATCAATTTGAACCTGAGAGTTAACAGAATTATGTTTATATTTATGTTTTAAAGTAAATATTTCTTACATATAATAACTTAAGTTAGTGTATCGTCTCATATGACTATATAACATATGTTAATAAATAAATATTTAGTATTCACTATAACTTATAGCTGAGTTATTGAGAAACATTTGATCATTTGTAAGTTAATATATTCTTAGTATAAAGAACTTGGGGAGGTGATTCTATGTTTGGGCCTGCCACACCTGGTTTTTGTTTGTTTGTTTGTTTTGTTTTTTAAGATGTATTTATTTTATGTACATTAGTGTTCTGCCTGCTTGTATATGTGTGTGATGGTGTTGTGAGCTGCCAGGTGGGTGCTGGGAATTGAACCCAGGCCCTTTGGAAGAGCAGCCACTGCTATTAACCTCTGAGCCATCTCTTCAGCCCCCTACCCTGTTCTTAAGCAAAGTTTATTAATCTTTGATCTTCGGTTGCCTCATGGCAAATATAGTGGAGGGTAAAAAGCATAACACCTGGTTGTTAGGAAAGTTAACTGAGTGGGGATTTATACAGGCACCCTGAAGTAGAGTTGCTCAGTACTTACCTGGCTCCCACAAGGTAAATACATTAACTGCATTAATAAATTTTCAGATAGAAACCAGGTACTTTAACAAACAGTAGACATCTTGTGACAAAATAACTTTTTGTAGCAGTATGTTTGATTTTCTTTGATCCCATGATTGACTTCTTATTGCGATTCATTGTTGCTGAAAGGTCATTGTCACTATGTTAGGATCAGTGTTTCTGTGTTACCATTTAGCCTGATGATAAGTCTTGAGTTCTTTGTGTATTTTCTATTATCTTGTTTTCATTCCAGGCAAGTGTTAGGGATGATGTCTGGTCTTTGCTTGTACATAGATTTTTAAAAAATTATTCCACTATTACCAAATGTTTTACTTTTTCTAAAACTGGAGACAGTGCTTTAATAACTTACAGTTTATCTTATCTGAGTTTCTGTTGTTTAGTTTGAAAGATCTGAGATGTTTTCCACTCATCAACTTTTTGTGTTTCTTAGTTTTAAAATATTAAGATATATATCAAAATAGGTTAATCACTCACTTTGCTCTCAGGGCTCTATATGTGTTAATTTCCATTTTTCTCCCAGCTTTGCTAATTATCAAAGCCTATTCCTGTCATGTGTGACTGAGTGTGCTGTGGTAACCCCCACGGTGAATCTGATTATTAGTTGAGGGTACTAGGTAAGCATTAGCAGTCAGCTAACACTGTGTAAACAGAATTTATTCCTTCTCAGAAACCTGTGCTATTGCTTGAAAATGGCATGTTTATGGGTTTTGTCTACTTTTCCTCCTGAATTTTCTTTTCTCTTTTTTTTTCTTTTGGTAGGAATTTTAGTTTACTTTCTTTTGGAGAAGAAGCTGAGGAGGAGGAGGAGGAAGTGAGCCGAGTCAGTCAGGTAGTCCTCATTTGCCCTTGCTTGGTCTTTTTCTATCTCCTGCTTTGCCTGGAGCAGCACATTTGACTTTTCCTCTGTTAGTAAGTGTGCATTAGATTGCTTTGTAGAATCCTTTGTGCAGATTCTGAGTTGATTTCCTCTCATAGAAGCTTTGTTCAGATTTATGTACTTTTAATCTTTTTATATTTTTTTGTCAGTTGAAACCGGTCTTAAAAGTATTTTAGATGGGATTCAACTTTATAATTCAGAATTTAGTTTTATTTGCCTTTTATTTTGCTATATGACAATGGTTATCATTGCTATAATGATAGTCAGTGGCTCAGTTACTTAATATTCATTTTAATGTTATTTCCATGTATTGTGTTTGCTTCATTAATTCCCAGTTCCTATTACAGCCCTTTGAGGTAGGTGAACCCTTTTTACATAAACACTTAGATTTGTTTATAGGTGAAACAAGGTTCACAATAATGCCTGTGGGTTATCATTATAGTTGCTCAAAGTCACGTGCCTACTAAGAAGCTATATCTGGAATTGAACCCATGTCTAACTATAGACTCTTGGTATTCATGACCTTTTATTTTACCAATCCCTTCCATAGACCTCTGAGTGTTGCTTCTTTCAGACAGTATGCTGTGTTTCTGTATCAGAGGAAACTGGAATACAATAGCACTCTCCTTATTCTAAAACTGAATTAAAATAGGCATGTGGAAGAGATAATTTTGCCCGATTTTTTTCTTTTTATAGTATCAGTTTTAATCTTATGAGATCAGTTACTACTTACCTGTAACCAGTACACTAAATTCTCAGAGATAGAATGAGTATTTCATTTGCTTTTTAATCTTCATTCTACACACTTCAGGAAATGTTTGTATGTTAGATTTCAAAAGTAAATTCACTTTTTCTTTTTACTGTTTATTACTTCAATTTACATCTCCATTACAGTCCCCTCCTTCCGCTCCTCCCAGGTTCACCCTTTCACCCTCCCACCTAGCCTACTCCTCAGGTGTGGGGTGCCCTACGTATCAGCCCCCTTCAGTTCAGCAGCCATATGAGGGCTAGAGCTTCCTCTTGCACTAGGGGCCTAAATGGCAGCTCCACTAGGGCAAAGTATCCCACTAACAAGTAACAAAATCCATGTTCCTGTTCCTTTCAGTCTGTTGGTTGTAGGATAGTTATCCTGTACTATATGGCTAAAATCCGACTGTAAGTGAATAGATGCCATGTGCATCCTTCTGAGTCTAGGTTAGCTCACTCAGGATGAGCTTCTCTAGTTCCATCCATTTGGCTGCAAATTGCATAATTTCATTGTTCCTGATAGCTGAATAATATTCCATCGTGTAGATGTACCACAGTTTTTTAACCCATTCTTCGGTTGAGGGACATCTGGGTTGTTTACAGTTTCTAGCTATTACAAATAAAGCATCTATGAATATAGTTGAGGAGATGTCTTTGTGATTTGGTGAGGAATCATTTGGATGTATACCCAGGAGTGGTATGGCTGGGTCTTGAGGTAGAGCTATTCCAAGTTTTCTAAGATATCGCCAGACTGATTTCCACAGAGGTTGTACAAGTTTGCACTCCCACCAGCAATAGAGGAGGGTTTCCCTTTCTCCACAACCTCCCCAGCATGTGCTGTCATTTGAGTTTTTAATCTTAGCCATTCTGACAGGTATGAGATGGAATCTCAGAGTCGTCTTGAGTTATATTTCTCTGATGATTAAGGAGGCTGAGCATTTCTTCAAGTGTCTCTCAGCCATTAGGGATTCCTCCTTTGTGAATTCTCAGTTTAGCTTCATCCCGCATTTTTTGATTGGATTATTTGGTTTCTTGGCATTTAATTTCTTGAGTTCTTTGTAGGTTTTGGACATTAGCCCTCTGTCAGATGTTCGAATGACAGTGTCTTTTGCCTTATAGAAGTATTTTCAACACCCACAACAACATCTTTTCTAAATGTCCTTTCCAGAGTTTGGGAATCTATTCTGGGTATAACCTAATGTCTGCTGTTCATGTTACCCTGCATTTCTTTTAAAAACAGCTTTTTTGCATTTTTATAAAGGAAGGATATGACTGTACTCTCACTGTATATCACTCCAGCACTATACTCCATATTCTTTGCTTTAATGGCTGAGTAAAATTCTGGGCTATGAGCTGTTTGAATTTACTTTAGTGTAGCAACAGCTCATATTCAGGGTCCTTGAAATCATGCAGACTCTTTGAGAGCTCACTTTCCATTGTAGCCATGTGGCTTCACTTTCAGGTTTTCTTTGTATAACATAAAAGCAAGATATACCTGCTAGGGCTGTTAATAAAGATGCTTTGATACATTACACAATCCTGAAAGATGCCATTGAAAGCTGTGTCTTAAAATAGAACAGTATGCTGTATGTTACAATTGGTATTTTATTCTTGAATTTAGAACCTGAATGATTTGTAATGTGATCACAGTTACTATATAGAAGCTGCCACCTTGTCCTCTAGGCAGTGCGGGGAGGGGCTGAGAAACCTCGCCAGTGTCCTTCCTCTGAGGCAGCCTGAGCAAACCTGGAGGACATGTGTCATCTCCACCTTATGACTTGCAGCTTGTTCCGGCCCATTTATCTGTTCTGTCTACGGTGTATAGACAAGTGGGCAGTTAAGTGTGAGAAAACAAAACAGTAAAAACAATTTGAAATTTACTCACTTAGAGGACAGAAATTACTCAGAGATTTGGAGAAAAGCCAAATCTAATTTTATTTTTGTTTGTTTAGTTCATGTACAGTTATTTTCATTCCATGATCTTGCCTCAAACGCATTTTCCATTTTTGGTAAAAATGATACCTTGATAAGGTAAAGAATAGGCTGAGTTAGAAGTGGTTTTAAAAAGCGGCTTTGTTTTTAAGTGTTGAAATAAGTAGAGCCAGAGCCAAGTGAGCCCTTAGTGACAGAACAATTTGGAGCTTCAGTTCTTGCACGGATTTAAAGGCTTAAAAACAATTGTTTCATCATTTGCTTGCTTCTCAGGTTTCTTTTTTCAGTGACTGCACGGGGGAAAGCGTTATTCCAGAGCTAGATTGCAAATTAATAATTGTTAAGGGCTGAACTGAGGCTTTACTCTATGTGAGAGAAGAAATCCGAGTCCCCTCTGGTTTGTGGATTATCAGTGTGAGGTTACACTCACTCTTTCACCTCGCTCTTTTATGCATGACATGGTGTCTCTCCCCGTGAATTAGCTTTTCTTCATTTGTTTCAGTATCTGTGCACTACCTGATGAAAACCTCTTTGAAATCATAGAATTTTATAGCTCTAAGGGATCTAGTCCAACTTCCTTTCTTTATAGCAGAGGAATCTGAGACTCTAGTAAGTGACTCTAGTAAGTGACTTGACAGACTGACCCGTTTCCTTTCAGATAGATTTCTTGATAGGAGGATACCATAATAACCATATCTTGGGCTCAGAAAAGCACTCTGATGACTTTCTCATGATAGTCTTATGGATGCATGAAGAAATGTAATCTGGGACATTACACTGTCAGATGGATTCATAGCTACATAAGGGCTTTTGTCCAAAGGGTGCTTTCTTGTCAGCCTGTGGCTGATATTTTTTTAAACTCTTTAAGTTGAAACAAAATAGGAATACTTGCAAATTCTATATGTTAGTTCCCTAAGTCCAATATATGTAGCACAAGACAGAATAGTTTGTATATTTTAAACTGCACTCTGGGCAATCAGGCATGATTTTTGTGTTGGTTCTCATTTTGGGAATTCATACACACATATGTTCCTCAGTTGCTTAGATGAGGCTTACTCACATTATGGAGGATAATCTGAAAGACTATTCATCTAAGTTAATCACATCTACAAAAAATACAACATCCAGCCCAGTGTTGCCTAAAACATTGGGCATCACAGCCTGGAGAGGTCATCACATGAATGAACCATCATGCAGTTAGAGGCAGAGCCTAGACATCCTGGCTTGTTGACCAGTGTTGTCCCTCTGTTAGCATGCTCCTTAGCTCTTTCTGCCCTATTCCTTTCTCCCTGTACTCTCTCTAGTTTCTGCTATTTTGCTGCCTCTTTTTTTGTTTTTTTTTTTTTGTTTTTTTGTTTTTAGTATGAAGTTCCAGGTCCACCCCAGTTGGTGTTCATTTTTAAATATGCTCATGATTAGTTTTAACTTTCTTGTGAAGCTCCTTATGTGAAATTTACTAAGTATATTCACTTAAATATTAAATGACTTAGTCTTATTTTCAACATCTAAACCCTTTAGCCAAATAAGTCATTCAGGAAGATTTAACATTAAAGAGAGAGTCAGACTTCTGCTGCATTCTCTGAGACTCTCCTGATATTTTCCACTCTTCCCACTTACTTTCTCTGCTATGGTGGCTTATTGTAGTGGGAAGGCTGTGCACTTAGAATCTGCTTATGATCTAGAGTGGTAATGGTTATTCAGCCTCATTTGCAAGTTCTTCCTGTTTTCTAGTCTTACTTAAAATCACTGTGAGATAAATTTATTCTTTTTTTCTTTAAATGAGTTTTCGTTTGAGACCTCAACAAGAACTCCTTTTTTTCTTTTCTATCTTTTCTTATTTTTGTCCTTTATTTTAGCTTTTTAGACACAGGGTCTTGATAAGTAGCTCTGGCTAGCCTCAAATATGCAATCTTCCTGTTTTAGTGTCTTAAAGGTTGGGATTACAGCATGTAACACTAAACCTGGAAAGATCTTTCTTTTTTAAAAAGTAATAATTTTAAATTGGCATATAAAGAGTATAGATAGTGTATTTTTAAATATGTATACACAGTAGAATGTCTGAGTTAAACTAATTAACATGTACCTGTTTCACATACCACATATATGCTGTGGTAAGGACATTTAGAATCTCTCTGTGGGGCTGGAAAGATGGCTCAGTGGTTAAGAGCTCTTGCTCAGAGGCCCCAGGTTCAACTTCTACCCACATGGCAATTCACAATTGCTGTAACTCTAGTTCTGGGTGATCCATTCTGACTTTGAGGGCACCAGGCATGAATATGGTGCACATACCTACAAACAGGCAAAACATTCATACACTTAAAATATGGATAAAAATAAAGTCTCTTGATGATTTTTTCAGGAGTACAAGAACTCACTTTTATAAATTAACAGTACTAATAAATAATATGTCAACTACAGTGGACCTTAATTATAATGTTATTCCTGCTATTTGTTAGTGTAATTTTTTCATTGTCTTGTCAACTAGGAGGTTGAAATACAGGGTCAGAGGCCAAATCTGGATGTGACATTTATGATTACAACTCCAAGGAGAAATGGGATAGAAAAAAATTCTTAAGAGGATATTTCATAACATATACAAAGGTAGCCCAATGGCTAGAGATATGAGGAAGGTGTGTAAGAAACTAAATAAAAGATGTTTAAATTTTAGCATAGTTTGGGTCATTTAATGTTCACTGAACATTTGTACATGCATTTAATTTTCTTCTGTGAAATATATAAGACTGCCATTTGATGTTGTAGTTGAGTGTTCTGAGATCTTACAAAGTTTCTTGCTTCCACAAATAAGGTTTGTGCTAAAAATTCTAAGATTGTGAGATACTAGATTTTGAAGCTCATTTGATCAGATTGCCA
Organism: Lophiomys imhausi; assembly: GCA_907164525.1. Classification (NCBI taxonomy): domain Eukaryota; kingdom Metazoa; phylum Chordata; class Mammalia; order Rodentia; family Muridae; genus Lophiomys; species Lophiomys imhausi. Next base: position 1,316,869 of record CAJQZJ010037497.1, on the reverse strand, counting down.
TCTTTTGCTGTTACTATTTTGCGATGGGACCTCAAGGTGTTGCCTCAGTAGGTCTTTGCCTCCAGAGCTGGAATGACGTACATCTTGCTCAGCCTGTGAGGAGCTATGACTAACCACAGGCAGGTATCACTTTGGGCACACCTGTGGTATTGTTCCATGTTCTTTATGCTCTGTTCCCTTCTGTTTGTGGACAGCTTTTCCAATCCTCATAATTAGACAAAGGCATTAATGAATAATTAGTTGACATTTTGCCCTTTTATCCCTACTGAGCTTTAAAAGAAAGTCATCACTTGCAGTTCCACAACACTTGTGGAACTGCAAGTGTTGACTAATGTCATAATTTAGAATCTGATTTTTAAAACTACAAATGACAGTGTATTTAGGCTCACCTATTTTGTTTGTTTTGTGATAAGTTACTTCATAACTGGACTTGAGTTGCCAAAATGGTTTCCACTGAATTATGAGAACTAAGATGTATCCCAAATCAAAATGTTCTCTTTGCCTCATACTGATATGTCTACCGACCAGTAAAGATGCAAGATCAGAGTTAATCTGAAACTCTGTTCCTAGTAGTCTAGTATGGCAAATTAAACTAAATGATATAAGGAAACCAAAATTTCAAGATATTTGGAAGCACTCAGGCTTCTGAACTCTTTAGATTATAGTTATTGCTGCTGCTGATTTTCAAAGCATTTCATCACCTATGGTGATGGTGTGTTATGTCCTCAATTAAAATGTGCTTCTGTGCTAAGGATTTAGCTGCAGAGGACACTAGGCTAAGCCCCTGGGAGGACCTGGGTCTAACCCAGAACTAACACCTCCACTCCGGGGTCAGAAGAGCACTCTGTCAGCTTGTCATCAGTCTCTAAACAGCTGTAGTAACATGAGCACTAGCCCACCGTCCCATAATCAAAAAGACAAGGCTGTTGAAGTGCACTCCTCAAGAGTAGTCCCTTCATGGTTCTTCAGCCACAGACGTCCATCACTCTTCTTTGCACTCTCCGGTGCACCATTGCTATATAAGATGGTGCTAAAAGCTTTAGTCAGTGTTTGAAGTATTACCAAGGTCAGCTTCTCAACCTGTGCATCTTTGGAAGTTTTGCAGAAATCTGACTCTTTGTAAAAGGAACTGTTGAGAGTTAGAAACTCTGCACATATATATATTGTGTGTGTGTGTGTGTGTGTGTGTGTGTGTGTGTGTGTGTGTGTGTATGTGTGTGTGTGTGTGTGTGTGTGTTTTAGCAATAAAGCACAGGCTGAGAATGCAGAACAAACAGAAAAAAAAAACAAACCCTAAACTGTATGTTTATTTTACTTGATTTGATTTTTAAATCATAGAGAACTCCATGTTAAGACAGAAATGTTTAAATCGTTCATTATTTGTCATGGAAGTATATTTCTTAAGCTATATACCTGTCATAGGATAATACCATCGAATTCAAGGCCTTTTCACAAAATAAACAGTGGAGCAGAAGACCGATTTAGAAGATTCCCACCATGCAATGGGGAAATATATAGGATAGGGTTTGGAGTGCTTACTGCCTAGAGGGACCTAAAGGATATAAAAGTGGATCCACTTATATTCTTGATGTAGTAAGTCCTTGATCCTCTTCCATTGACTAGCTTTGTGACTCCTAATTAATAGCTTAATCTCGAAGTGTAAAATTTGGCTATGTGTTACATAGTGTATTTTCATTTGACAGGAAAAATAAGGGGAAGAAGACCAGTGTAAAGCACTACACATTTAATAATTAGAGTAATAACAATAGTAATACTTACAGTTCTGCTTTCAGTAGTAACTTTGTAGTAATGAGTCCTCATTTGTTTCCTTACAAAAATGTCAAGTTATTGAGAAGGTGAACTTTTAAATTAAAGCATTTACTTTACTATTTGGTCCCTGATGAGTATTCCATGCTTGAGAGGCTCTTCTGACTATCTGTTCTCCATTTACTAAATAGCAACTTCATCTGATTGCTTAGGGATGCTTTTTATAAGTCATCTTCTGCAGCATAGACTGTATATTAAACGATGGTAGTGCGCATTTATCTCAATTTACTCTTGTAAGTTTTTATCTATGGGTTGTAGAAATTAATCAGTTATATGTGAAACATAGGCACTCAGAATTGGCAAGCCACAGACTTATTTTTAACAGTGTCTCTTTTTGTTGGGAAAGATGATTCTAAAAAATTATTTTTTGAACCATGAGTGGTGCTGCATGCCTGTAATCCCAACCTGAGAGATGCTGAGACAGAAAGATCGTGAGCTCTAGATTGATTTGGGCTATATAGAGAACTCAAGACCATCTTAGGCTAGAACTAGATGGTGAGACTGTATCTTTAAAAAAAAAAAACAAATGAATAAAACATAGCAATTTAAATAAATAAAAATCCTATTTTCAGTTAAAAAGTATTTCTATTTCTAAAGATTTGGTTATAATGAACCCTTCAGAAACATCTTTTACTAATCACACTATGTCCTTACTAAATTTTATGTAAATTTGTTAACTTGTGTCTTTTAGAAGACCTTTCATTCCTACTCACAACTGTATTGTGTGTTTCTTCCAGAGCATGAAGGGGAGAAGTAAAAGCAGCCATGACCTGCTTAAGGATGATCCGCATCTAAGCTCCGTCCCAGCTGTTGAAAGGTGAGCGCAGTGCTGCTGCTGCTGTGACCCTGAGTCCCTAGCTTTACGCTTCATCTCATTCCTCGCTTGCTTTGCTAGCAAGCAGAGCTCATAAGTTAAGTTTCTTGAGCCCAGCCAAAGCAATAATATATTTTGATAAGTGAGTAATCTTAGCCTAGTCTGATTACTAGAAACTGTTTGTTGTAATAATTTCATGTTTAATTCCACATTACTAACTGTCTTTGGAGAATTTTTGTTTTGGTGTCGTGAGTAAACATGAGAGTGCCAGGTTACTGGAAGAAGTTATCACATTCTGGGCCAATATACTGTGTGTAAATTCTCTGAACTTTCAGAATTGACAGAAATTTGTCTTTGTTGCTTCTGTTTGAGAGGCAGGATATGAATTAATGTTAAATGTATCAGTTACACAGGAAATATTGGCCCATGTCTCAGACAGAGATAAAATATTGTTGTACTGAGGCTAACTCATTCTTAAATCTTATTTCAAAATATGGCTTTCTTAGTATCCTTTAATTTGTAGGATTTGGTTTCTTTAGCCAGCATCTTTTAAGCTATAGAAAATGTGTTTTCTGTAGCTGGAACAGCCTTGATGGTGGTTGTTTGCATTAAAAAAAAAAAAAAAAATCCAAGGAGTTGTATCTGTTAATGGAGCATGTCTTTTCCTCTGTTTATAAAAGGCGACTCCTTTTGATCACATTCCCATCTGTTGTACAGTGCCTTTGCGAGAGTGCTATGGTGAAAAAAAAGAACATTAATAATTCCAGCAAACTAGTCTATACTTTAGATAATTAAATACTTTTATTAGTTTCTGCTAAATGTATTTGTTTTACTTATTTTTGTAGTGAAAAAGATGGTGCAGCAGGAGATTTAGAAGATGTGAGTATTCCTTTTAGTACAAATATAGCTTGAACAATTTATAGATAGGTCAAAGTTTTACAAACAAATTACTTAAAAAACCATATATAAGTATATGTGCAATTTTTAATATGAAAATAATTTCTTTTGCTATTAAAATATTTACTTTCAAGTAGGTTTATGTAATTCCTTACTGAATTGCAATCTCATATGTGAGTTTCTGTCCTGTCTTTTCTCTCTGTCACATAATATTATGTGAATACTCTAAGTTATAATGTTATCATGTTAAAATTTAAACCAGGCATGGTGGCCCAAGCCTTTAATCCCAGCACTGGGGAGGCAGAGGCAGGCGGATCTCTGTGAGTTCCAGGCCAGCCTGGTCTATAGAGTGAGTCCAGGACAGCCAGGGCTGTTACACAGAGAAACCCCGTGTTCAAAACAAAACGAAACAAAAGCAGAAGGAAAGGGCAGTGAGATGGCTCAGTAGGTAAAGATGCTTGATGTGGGGTCTAAGGACAGGAGCTCGGCTTCCTTACTTACCCTCAACATTCAAGCTGTGGCAAGTGTGCATCTACGCATGCACTCACCCATACATGTAACACACACTAGATACATAGTGAACATTAATGAAAAACAGAAGGGAGATTTTCTTGTATTATGTGACATAGTTTTTCAAATTTTATAAATACTATGTTACAATAAAACGTATTAATGCATACGTTGCATAATTCAAGAGAAAGTATGTAATTTAGCATGTTCAGAGATTTACCTATTTCCATAGTCAAAGAGTGGGTTCTCTGATTAGTTATAGCAGAGAGAAGTGAAAGGGAAACACGTGGCCTGGATAATAATACTCACTCTCAGTTTTTTACAGGATGGAGAAGATGAAAGTGCAGAGCATGGTGAATACATCGATGATGATGATGATGATGAAAAGAACCTGATGAGAGAAAGAATTGCCAAAAGGCTGAAAAAAGACACAAGTGCAAACGTGAAATCAGCTGGAGAGGGAGAAGGAGAGAAGAAGCCAGTCAGCCGAAGGTGAGTCGGACATTATACTTTGGGCATCTGCACTTTTGTCTTTTCATGCTTCTCTTCCAGCTGGGACTGGAACCACATTGTAAACCCGCAATTGCATAATGGTTGTTAACTACTATAGTTATGAAAATCAGCCCCTTTGTGGCCTAAAAGAGACTAGAATCAAAGTAAATTTAGCAGAATATTAGTTGTATTAAGAGATTGTGTTTATTCAATACTAATGAGAACATTGAGTGATTTGTATAAGAAAGACATCCTCAAAAAATTTAAGTGAGTAGAATTTCTCCAAATTGGTGAATAAAGTAGACTGAAACCATTCTTACATGTCTTTTCAAGTCTGATTGACTAAAAGCCAGATACCTGCCTCATCACTGGCATTATGAAATAACGTTCAGTATATCCTGGAAGTTCTGTCTGGTGTTAAAAGTTTGTTGGATTTTGTAACTTAACATTTTGCTTTTTTTGAAATTTAGCTCAATTAAAAATATTACTCCCTTCCTATATGACTCTTTATTACAGATATAGGGTATACATCTTAAATATTGCTGCATTAAAAAGTCACAGGATGTCTTTTCTTCAGTCGATCTATGTAATACAGCAGCAGTACATAAAAATAACTTTGTGTGCATGTGTTTCCTAGTCTCAAGTGGGAAGCTTAAGGAGGCATTTGTTTTGCAGAGGTCCCTCAATATTTGCTTTGTTTAACCCAAAATAAAAGTAGTCCCCAGAAATTTTTACTGATGACATAATTTTTATGGTCAAAAATAAAATTTAGAAGTTACTTATTTGTCTTTTTTGCAATAGTTTTTCCTGAAGTTCAGTTAATCACTGTTGAATAATTTTTATCTCCCCCCCCCCCGTTCTTGGTTCTTTTGGCTTTTCGAGATAGGATTTCTCTGTGTAACAGACTCACAGAGATCTGTCCGCCTCTGCCCCCGAGTGCTGGGATTAAAGGTGTGCGCCATTATGCCTGGCTTCTTCCCCTGTTCTTTACTGCATATACTTTTTTATTTTTGGGAGGAATTAAAAATTTTGGAGGTTTTTTTTGTTGTTTTTTTAGTTTATTTATTTATTTTAGATTATTTTTATAATAAATATTTTTCTTTTTTTAAATTTCTAGTATGTGAAATTAATACTAATATATGGGTTTTTTGTCTGTGTATATGTGCATGTGCACACGCACCTATGTGTATGTGTGTGTGCATATGTGTTCCCATGTACCTTTGTATGTATGTGTGTGTGCATATGTGTGCGCATATACCTTTGTATGTATGTGTGTGTGCGTATGCATGCATATGTGTGTGTGTATTTCTTAAATTCTGGACTGTATCTTGTTGGCTTTGATACAATTTATATTACTTATATGCTATATAACTAAAATAAGTTTTAATTTAATATAACTGAATTTTCTATAAGAACTAATTAAGACTTATTTTTAATGTACTTTTCATAAGTGACTAAAAATGGTTTGCCTCATATGAAAATACCAAACATTGCATTTTTCAATATCTTGTTCATCCTTACCCTAAAGGGTTAGCTCTCAAAGATTCTCATTTGTGGTGTGGCATGGATGGCTAGTGTAAGAATATGATCCTGATCAAAGGATGCTGGCAGCCATTTAAGTCTTAATAGGGGAATAATGCATTGAGATTATAGTTAGTGAAGAGACTGATTGATAGATGGTAGTCTGTGACAGCTAAAAAAACCTGATGAAAGTTCTGACTTAAAAATTCCTACTGGCCATGGTTCTTAGAAGCTAAGGTCAAAGATCAGAGTGCTAACAAATTCGATTTTTTCATATGGTGGAGGAGACAGTCTCATCATACAGTTTAAATTGCCTCCCCAAAGCATCCTCGCCACAGAGCATCATTGGGGTTTAGACATTCAGCATAGGACACTGGAAGGTCACTGATATTTGGTAAGGAGAGAAGAGACTGAAAGGCGTTTGTCAGTGTCTATGCATGAGAGGTAATGACCTTCTGAACTGTTATTCCTAGAAGCTGCCTTACGTGAAAGTGATATTTGAATCAGAGGTACTGTTGATCTTATCATTTGAAGCTTAGTTCTTACATAGTCACATCCTAGAAAATATCTAGGTATGTTAAAACTGTTTCTTTTTTTATGAGTGTAATTTACATACTTTAAATTCTAAAATATTAAGTGTATGATGAGTACTTTGTACATTCTCTGTATTAGGAAAAAATCCTTTATTAAAATACTTGCAAGTCTACTGAGGAGAGTAAATTTAAGAAAATTAATTTTCTAAAAGTGGTTTTAAATTTTTAGGTCAGAACTTCACATGGTAGGAGAAAACTGGTGCCCTCAAGTTGTCCTATGACTTCCTTGTTTGTGGATAAATATAAGCATTATAAATATTAATTGATTGTATCTTTTAAATAAAGTTATTGGTAAATGTTCCTAGAAAATACAAAGCAAACACTTATTTATAACTACTTCTCTGTCCACTCAATGTTTCCTATCTATATCCCTCATCCATGTCTCAGAAAAGGCCTTATTGCTGAGTACTAATCAGAATTCTTGTTACAGGTTCATCAAAAGCTTAAACTGCCATTTATTCTCTTTGTACCCAAGGCTGGATAAAAGTTTAAAATGCCCCTTAACTCTTTCTTATGTCAACCCTAGTCTTGGTTTAAAGCTTAACTGTAATGAGTCATTTTTGCCTGTAGGTGGCACTCAGTGGCTACAAGTTAGTCATGTAAATTCCAAATTGAGTTTCCTGCCCTGCTTATTTATTTTTACCCTTTGTGTACTGATTCAAGATAAATAGCTAAGCATTAAAATCAGATTGAACAAGTAGACTAGTGAAATATCATTTGTTGTGATGATTGCAGTCACCATGGAGTTACTGTCTTTTATTGTGTGATTTTTGTTATGCAATCCTGGTACCAAGTAAAGTATGGAACATATTAATATAAAGCCATAAGTGATATGTTCATAACTCCTGAGGGCTGGAAGAACACTTAAAATGAGTTGTCACTAAATTTAGTCCCCCTCATCTTCCTCTGTTGAATTTATAAAATGAGACGAGAATGTCTCGTGGAATTTTAAATTATTTCCCCTCTAGCATGTCTAGACCTCTCAAAAAAAAATGATATGCCTCATACTTATAGAATGTGTGAGTCTTGATCATATACATGTTCTACCTTTGATTTATAATCACACATGGGAAGTATAAAGTTTCCATGGTACATAAACTTTGTTTCTTTAGCAAATTTAAAAAGGTAGTCTGGCAATTAAATTTCAAAAAAGTAAAGATAACACATTTAAAAAATGAAAGTATGATTTTTAAAGAATTGTAAAATAAAAAAGATGAAATCACATGGGCGTTCCATCAAGTAAACTTAGACCCTTAGAAGTGTGGTCTCCAGGCGTCCCCACCTCATCCCCAGGACCTTACAGGCCAGAGTGGAACTAAACAGTGGGAGGATGCAGCACCCTCTACTCTCTTAGACCGTGTGGACTGAAGGAGATAGTAAGAAGAGAAAAGAAATAGAAATACGTGGCTGAAATTCTAGATAATTGGTCCACAAATAAAATTTGTAATAATTTTTTTTTGGTCTGGAGTAATAGTGCTCTAAATGTATTTTCAGCAACTATGTTGGTTGGACAGCAGATACTAAGGAATAACTCAGTCCTGCTTTTAATAATATTGGCATGCTTTTTCTTGAACTTGATGCTGGCTTTTTATGTGTATCTCCTAACCAACTGTTGTATTCTTAACTTTAATCTCAAGTATTTGTTACTTATAGATAGCCATTGTATAAGATCTACTATGAAACATGGAAATACAAGAGAAATATTTTGTCTGTAGATGTTCATTGTCTAATTGGTCTTGTTTGGATACATCCTCCCACAAAGTTCAGGTGCAGTAGTGTTGAGAGATGAGTTCTTACAGGAGTGATTATTGGGGCATGAGGGCACTCACACTAAGTAACGTGGTTGCTCAAGAGTGGGTTAGTTGTCTTGGCAGTGATTACTTATAGAAGAGTTTGCCTACCCCACCCTCCCTCATACACACATGCACATGCGCCCTCCCCTTTGTTTTTAGTCATCAGCTGCACATTGCTTAACCTTCAGCTTCCTAGATTAAGGACTAACTGTCCAGCTTCACATACTGTTCTTAGCAAACACAAATCATGAAAGATTAAGAATTGTAGAAAGTAAGTATGGCATGTGCTCTATTGCACATGTGTGTGAAGTGCCATAGGCCACATGTAAGTGATACATGTTTGAAGAACATCCAACACCAATTTAGGAAAAGCAAAAGGGGGTTAAGAGGCAGTGGTCCATGCCTGTAGCCCAGCATTTGGGAGGGTGAGGTTGAAGACTCATGAGTTTGAGTTGAGTTCTGCCTGGGCAACACAGCGAGTCAAATGCCACAGGTTTCATGTGTGTCACCCTAATTCTAATGAGATGAAGCATCTTTTGGAGTCCTATTTAAAAACTAACCCTTGCACATCAGGCTCAGTTCTCTAGGTTAATGGTGCGGGTCTTCTTAAGCAGACGAGATGGTTTGTTTTACTGCCTTTACCTGTTATGGTTAAATTTTTAGAATAGTATTGGTTGTAATATAAACCATATCATACTTCAGTATTTCTGGCAAGTTTCATTTTTCATTCTGTTTGGATATTCTCAACAAAACTGTTTCTTGAGCCATTTGAAATAATATACCACTTTAAAAATACCAAGTCAGTTCACTGAGAACTGGTTAGCCCATATGCAAGGGTTCACCTTCAGACCACCCCCCCCCCATATACTTGAACTCAAGCAAATGCTCCAGAAATATGACAGCTCTGCTGTTTTTACAATTACTTTCTGTGTGGCAGACAGGAAGCTGTAAAATGTACATTGGGGGAAGAGTGTCCTGTCAAAACAGACAAGGGGCATTTGCATGTTTTTAGAATATATTTATTTGTATTACCCTTGAGAGTTACAATCTATTGATCTTGCAACACCTGTTGTTTATGGGGAATAGACTTGTACTTCTGAAATGTATGATTGAATTTTCAGGAAAACATTCTTTAAGCGTTTGATGAAGTAGTCTTTACCCTGGAATATGTATTTCTGTTGAAGAAGTTTGAAACACTGGTTGCTTTCTTGTCATTTCCCGGTGCTCATTGTGAATTCACCTGTTCACTAACTGTGCGAAGTACAGTTGAGGTAAGGAGAAAGAGAAGAGCCACTAGCCATTCACATTTCTTTGTTTTTCGCAAAGCACATTACATTGTACAAGGGCCTGAGGGAAGTTATGCCTAGAAATTCTGTCTAGACCTGTCTTCTCTCTACCCCACTCTAGATTTTTGCTGCTCTTCAGGTGTCTCTTGGATTTTACATGTTCATTGAGTATATTTATAGGTTTCAAGCCAAGGATTGTTCTGGTTTTCCACAAGTACTTTTCCAGTATGGCTAGGCACTTTGCCAAGTATTTTTCCCTTACAACAAAGCTACAAGGTATACTTTATGTTATTATCCTTGTCTGTACTAATGAAACAAAAACACTAGACTTCTAAAAGGTGAAATGCCTTGCCTTTTGTCCATGGTTACATGGCAGCAAAGCCAGGGCTCAGGCTGTATTGATCTACACCACTTCTCAGAGCCTAGAGAGCAGGACCCAGTCAGATGTGTTCATCTAAAGAGAATGTGGCATGGGATTTTTCTAGCTGGGAGGGAGCACCAGGTTCAGTGGAAGACCCATTTCTAGAAATAAGATGGAGGAGACATGGTTGAGGAAGATATTGGGACATTAACCTCTGGCCACCCACACAGGTCAACATATTCAGATACATCACACATCCATATGTACATACACACACAAATGCATATACACATGAGGTGGGTGGGTAGAGAGACAAAGAGATGAATACATTGTTTTAGACCATATCCTCAGATAAATAAATATTTGTATGCATAAATATACAAAAAATAGACAAAAGTTTCAGTAGCTTTAAACAGCTCTTATCTTGCTATGGTGAGGAGCCCTGGGTCAGCTCCATATTGTCTTCATCTAGGGCCTGGAATGAAACTTCTTTCTGACATAACGTAACATGACAGGGAGAGTGATGATAGACTCATGCTAGCTCCTAAGGTTTCTGCTTTGAAGTGGCATGTCACTTCCTGTATACCACTTGATCATCTCAATGGCTAGAGCAGGAGCAGTTAGTTAAGCCTGGGTCCACTGAGCAAAGTTTAGACCCTTCACAGGGACAGGAAAGAGCTGGAATAGCAGTGGGATCTACAACAGTCTCTGCTTCGACAGGAAGCGCCAGGGGCACCTGTGATAATGTAATACATTTGATCATTGTCTTTTTGATGTCTTTGTCTTGCTCCAGAACAAAGAGACATCATTACCAGAATTTGAAAAGTGGTATCAGTTTCTACTTATTGAAGACATTTTCCAAAGCTAGTGGTTCTGTATTTCACTTTCTTACAAGTTTTTATGTAAGAGGTGGGGAAGATGACACTAGATGTCTTCCATAACTTTCAGAAATACTGGAGAAACCCTTTGCATGCACAGAACATTAAATTATAGCATCCTTGTGAGGTACCTTAAGGATCATTTCCTTGTAAGGAATAGAAACATATTCAAATGAGCTCAAACAAAGGAGTTTTGTATGAGGAATAGGGCTGTTGCACAGAATCCTGATAAAAATATCTCTATGGCTCTTCCTGGAAAGCAGCAGGGTCTGAAAGTTCTATCTTCTCTTCCTCTGCAGCCATAGACTCTGCTTTTCGCTGTTAGCTCTGTTCTCTTCTGGAAACCTGTTTCTCTGTAGGATAGTAGTTGGTCCCCTATTGTACATCAGATCTTCAGAGGAAAACTGTCTTGATTTGTGTTCTAAATATGATCACCCACGTGACAGAATCTTCTTGGCCAGGCTTTGGTCTGATGTTCACAAATTGATGGCATCCATAGTTGAAAGGGAGGTGGGAAGCCATAGGGTTTGTGAGTGCACCTGGGTCAGCTAGCCCATCATCTGTCTTCCCTTTTACTCGGATTATGGATTCCAGGGTTTAGCTTACCTCATAACTGCCCAGATAAAAGACAGTTGCCATATCACCATATTTTGATTAATGAGGTAAGGGAGAAGTACGTCAGACTCTGGAGCAGTTTAACAATGAACTTATCAAGCATGGAGTGGCCTAATATTTAGTAGTAGTGTTTTTTATTTTTTTTTTTTTTTTAGGCTCAGTGGTTAAGAGCACTTGCTGTTCTTATAGAGGACCTGCATTTAGTTCCCAGTACCTACATGGCAGCTCACATCCATCTGTAACTCCAGTTCCAGGGTATCCAGTGCCTCTTCTGGGTTTTGCAGGCACTAGGTATTCACATGGTACACATGCATATGTGAAAGCAAACACTTATATAATTATTTTTATTAACTCTTTGAGAATTTTATATATGTATGTATACAGTGTATTTTGATCATATACAGCCCCCATATCCATACTCAAACTTCCTCTGGACTCCATCTACCCTAGCCCACCCCCTCATCCCAGCCAATAGAACAGCTCCCAACTTCATGTTCTCGCTCTTTATCTTTTCACATCCCACTGAGTCCAGTTAATACTGCCCTTGTAAACATGGGTGTGGGCCTGTCTACTGGAACATGAGCAGCCTATCAGTGCCCACATCCCCAAAGAAAATTTACTGTCTTTCTCCCAGCAGCCATCAACTGCAAATAGCTCCTCAGCTAAGGGTAGGCCCTTGTGAGCCCCTCCTTACCCATACTGGAATTTTGACCGGCTTGATCGTGTGCAGGTGAACACAGCTGGTGTGAATTTAGGAGTCTGATAGAGTGCCTCGCCATGTGCAGAAGACAGCATCTCACAGCACTCTTACCCATCCTATAGCTCTTACATTCTTTTCTTTCTGTGATACAAATGATAAATTATATTTACGCTGTAAATAAGTATCAACAGTCAACCCAAATCAAAACCAACCACCAACCCTGGCACTGAGAAACATCTGGATGACTCCTTTCAGAGTGTTTATCAAGAAGAACACGGTGGCACTTGTGCAACACACATGGCAGTGGTTAGCGGCCCATGGCCAGTGCAGCAGGTAACATGTGACGGATGGTCTGTAGAAGGAAGGAGCTCAGTGGCTATTGGGAGGGTCCCAGTCAGAAGGGCCCTTGTCTTCTACAGCACAGTCATTGTCCTGACTCTGCATTCTGTCTGCTTCCTCTTCCACAGTGTTCCCTGAGCCTTGGGGAGTAGGGTGACATAGACACGCTGATGGGGCTGGGTATTTACACTGTCTTATTCTCAGAACTTTGACCAGTTACAAGTGTCTATGTTACCGTCTGCTGACTGCATAAAGAACTTTATCTGGACCAAGTTTGAGAGCATCATATATCTGCAGGCATATTAACATAAATATTTAGAAGTCAGTTTGACAACATGAATATTTTTAGCAAACTAGCAGCAGTAAGTTTCTGCATAGCGCCTGTGACCAAGCCACAGACATTTGACCATGTTTATAGTACAGGTTCTAAATTTCCTCCTGTGTGGCAGGCTTCAAATCCTGTCACAAAGCTGTTGTTTACTCCTAAAACAGTCAGGTCAGTATTGTACCCGAAGGCACATTTAGCTGGCAGCCGCTACTATAGCATGTAGGGTCGAGACCATTGATGTCTTTTCTCCGAGGGCTTGCAGACCACTTTGCTGCACCATAAAAGCTAACCAGCAAGGAGGAAGTTTCTCAGTCAATTCAAGATTGATTGCCTTATACATTGCTACTAAAATGCATGGTGTCTTTAGCAGTAGGGTCTCAGCATGTAGTTATGACAGACAACCAAACACAATGACAGTAGCCCATGTTGTTTTAGAGACCTATGGGACCAATAACTTGTAGAGAACTAATCCATGCCTGGCTCTGAGGTTTTCACTTAATAACCCTCGTCTTCTGGGAACAGCATTGTCTACCCATGCAGATTACTTCCATTTAAGCTCCTTTTTAAATCTTTTCATTAGATTTTGTCATTAGTTACAGAGTAGTGGGATTTCATAAGAATTATTAATACATCCTTATCTTTACGCTTCCTACTCTTACTTTACCCCATCCCCCACTCCTTTCTCTACTTAAACCTTTAACCTGCAATGTCTCCCTACTCTTGTTTCATGTCATGTGTTGTACTGTTCCCTCTGATTACATTTTTATTTGGTTGTAGTATATTCCCATATGGCCTTTTCATGTACCTCGAGCAGTTTCTATTTTTTGTTTTGTTTTGTTTTGAAGAAAAAAAGAGGCTATTCTTTTTGGTCCCTTCTTCCTCCTGCTACCTGGTACCCTGATTTATTGGCTGGAGAAGGGACCTGGACCCTTAAAATTTTAGGAACCACAGTTCCAGCTTGAAGTTCCCACTTCTGACCTTTTTTGACATGAGCCACAATAACCTTTGAATTATATCAGTCATATTATTTGGGATTTCTGTTCCATGAAGCAGAAACTCAACAGATGTGGTGCATTAAGGCTACTTTTAGGACTGTGAGTAAGGCAGGTCCTCCAAGGTGGGGATGGGGACAAGGGGGAGATAGTAGCTGCTTCTTATTGAAGAATAACTGCTTCATTATTTCTGATAGCTGTCTTAGTTGATTTTCTTATTTTTCCTGTAAGATAATCCATATTATGTTGATAACATTCAACGTTTCTATTTGACTTCTTAATTTTAGATAATAATCTTGTTATTTCATTAGAATAGCAGAGGTTGTGAGGGGACATTTGTTCCTTTTTCTATCAGCAAGTTTATCATTCTACATCTGAGTCCATGGTCTTCTGGCAAAGGCGTTGCTCATGCTTGGACCTTGGAGCCTTTCACTGCTTCCATGCCGCTGCAGACTGTTAACTGCTCTTACTTTGCTTTCGTACCAGTTATATTGGCTTCCTTGTATTGTCTAGATACACTGTGAACACATTGGTCTTCTAGGCCTTAGTTAGTACTTGGGTTATGTCAGCTCTCTCCTGTGAGATCATTCCTGCTTTTCTCCCAGTCCCTTGCTCAAGTGTCTAGGGAGAGGCATCCCTGTGATGAGTACACATCACACAATGGCCTTAGGAAAAATTTATCACATATGTTTGACTTTTATCAAATGTGTATGTTAGGACCCTCTCTCCTTGGAACAGACAAAACCCCACTCAGTGGTTCTAGCATGTGGTTTAGGAATCTGCTTTTTAAAGTTAGGAATAATGGCTCTGTCCTGTAACCCTAGCATTTTGATGGCTGAGGCAAGAGGATTATAAGTTTAAAGTCAGCATGGACTACATAGTAAGATTTTGTTTCTAAACAGATAAGCAAGTGGGGGTGGGGTACCCAAAGCCAAAGAAAATATAATTTTCAACTAAGTTTTAAAATTTAAGAAACACTAATGTAGTATTTTATTAATATGAATCATCTAAATGAATGGATTTTATTTTATTGAATCATTGCCTTCACTTAGATTACTCTTTTCAAAACAGATACAGTATGAACTATTAATAATGACCAGATGTGAAGAAAAACTTCTCAGATCTCTAGGGAGATCTCACCCTTTGCCACCTTTGATGGGTTAGTAATATTGCTGTCTTTCCAACTCCCTGACCAGCACTACTTGGATGAAAGTAAACCATCTACCTCAGTCCTTTCATTGTGCGTGTGCAAGTATGCTGATGTAAGAGCTCTTCACCATTACATGTACCTCTATGAATTTTAAACTTGGACTGCCATTTTTCCTTTGAAGCATATTAGTGGGTTCCCAGATTTTTAAAGGATAACACTGTATATGATTCTTTCTACTCTTTCTATTTTTTTAAAGCTCCATAATTCATTTGCCTGTTTTTACTTCCTAATTGTGTAGTTAACTTAGTCTGGTTTCTGTTTTAAAATGTGTTATATTGACTTAGCTGCTTTTTAAGACTTGTTCAAACAGTCTCAAAATGTAATTGACAGGCTTCTGTTCTGACTGAAAAGTTCTTGTAATTGAAGGCAGATATTAATTGGCATGCATTAGCTTGTTAAATAATTCTTTTAATTTTTTTCTCTATTTGCTTTAGAAATTCATTAGATCAAAGATATATATGTACTCAACAGATAGGAAGTTAGATTTGTTCGTTGCTGTGTACTTGATTTTTCATGATTCTATAGACTGAGTTTTCCTAACTTTGAACATTATGTAATATCTTCCCATTTCCTTTCCTTTGGGTAAATGTTTAGTTTTTTAGTTCTATAAGTCATTACAAATTATGAGAAGTTTTCTGGGTATGCTTATTTGTTCAAAATATTTACTCTAACTTGAAATATCTTTTTTTTTATAAATACTTTATTTTTTTTTCTTCAAGTTACATCTCAGTCACAAACCCCTCCCTATCCCCCCTTCCTATCCCGCCCTTCCACCCTCTTCCCCCCAGAAGTTTCCCCTTTCAATCCAACAGATGGTTCCTTCTCTTATAACAGTAAGTATTATACAAAACAACAGATATAAATATGCCACATTTATGAGAGTTAAATGGCCCAGTATACCTTCCCAATGTCCAGTTTATACATATTTGGCCCCTGACTTTAACATTCTACTATCTAACCATCTCCATATGTTTAAAGGTCTATATCTGACTCAACATTCATACTAACTTGCAACACACTTTTAAGAGTATCTTCTTAGATCTATAACACCCTCTTGATTCCTAAACAACTCAAAATTTAACTTTGAGACTCTAGCTGTCTATTCTTCAACCACCTCAGAGACCTGAGAGGGATAAATATATCTGCTTATATAGGAAGTGCAGGGCCTGCAGCTTCCAAAACTAAGAAAGGACATACCAATGACTGCCTGGACAGTTCCCATTTTCTCTCCATACATTCCTGCATCAGTCTTCAGCCTTTGGGTCCTGTTTCTCTGACAGACATTTGTTGTAGAGCAGGGATTATGAAGGACTTACCTACCCTGTCTTGGCAGAGTTAGGCTGTCGACTAGAAGTTAAAAGGAAAAAGCCATGTTGTGGCCTCAGTGTTCAATCAAATATTGTGTCGGCCTGAAACAGAGACTGGAATGGTAGAGGTCCTTGTATTTTATATCTTGCTGGAGTTTGGTAAGATTTAGTTTTAAGTGAAGTTTATATGTACTTGTCTTGTTATCTACAAAAATATCAGTAGCATATCTGTGAAAGTAAATTTATTGAGATGGAAGATGAGGCTTTCTATTCTCCCCCTCAGTAGAGAATGGCCTAGGATTTGAAGACTAAGAAAATACTTCATTCATCAGCTTTACTTATTTGTTCTTATGTTCATTGTTATATTCTCAGGTAGAATTTATTAATACTCTAGTGAAGTTTTAAAAAATGTTTCTTTTTTCTTTACTTTTTTGTTTGTTTGTTTGCTTATGCTATATATTATGTTAAGACTTTGGGGGAAATATGCTTCCATTTTACCAGTTGGGCAAAAGTCTTTACTCAGGTTTTCCAATCAGTCAGTCAGTAATGAAAATATGCTAGTTACTCAACCACTGTAGTAATTATTAGAAGCATAGGTATATGTGGTAAATAACTTTAAAAGCAAGTTGAGATGCAAATTATTCAGTCTTTTCTAATTATATAACTCAGATATTGATAGAAGACAGTGACCTCTTAAAGAGACCAAGTGAAATGGCCTTTAGTGCCTTTTTGGTTTTATTTCTATGGTGTGTCAGTTGAATGTAACAATTATTAGTAGGTCAAAGGAACAAGACATCTGGTCAAGTCCTTATGTGTGGCCTGGAGAAAACCTAGGACACTAGTCTGCAGAAGGAGAATGCAGCCTAAGGGTAGTTAAGCTATCGGGATGTAAATATGTTTATAATAGGAAATGATATTTAAGTTACCTAAATTCATGGGCTGCAGGTCATTCCAAAGCCCTTGCTGCTTAAAAGCAATAACAACAAAAAACAAACAAACAAACAAAAAACTCCTTCTAAGCTGGAAATAGTGGCATCTACCTGTATCCCAGCTGCTCTTGAAGCCAAGATGAGTATCTCAAGTCCAGCCTGTCTGGGCTGCAGAGTGATTGCATAGCCAGCCTGGGACAACCCAGTGAGACCTTATTTCAATAAAGGTTTCTTTAATGGACCAAGGATATAGCTCAGTGAGAGAACACTTGCCTAGTATACATTACACCCTGGATTCAGTCCGCACACTGCAAAACAACTGAAACTCACTGATCAAAGTGTTTTTCATAAACACTGGTTTGTAATGTTTTTTAAAAAAATAAAAACAGCATAAAATGCATATTTGCATTTGAAAAAATAATTTTAGTCTGCTCTTTGAAAACAAAAGCTTTAACTAATACCCCAGAATATTTGATAATTCATAATGTAGATCTTTCCTTTTTATGCACACTGAGTGTAGATGAAGTTCAAAGAGAACCCAGGAGCTTCATGTGGGAGTGAGAGATTCATTTTAATTTTGTGGATCATGAAGTCTGCATTTATTGTCCTGATCCTTGTAGAAGATGTAAGGTTTGAATAAGAGGAAGTGGGTGGTAAAAGAAATTTCCAACAGAGGAAACCAAGAAAAGTACAGGGTGTTCTTGAGGAATAATCTATTGTGACTAGAAGAGTGGATGTAGTTGGAAATGAAAATGGAAACATAGTCTGGGACCAGATCCCAAGGGAACTATTAGGGAAATAAAGTATAAATATAACTCACTTAACTGTATTTATATATTCATCAAATGTACCACAACAAATATAGATCAGAGTTTTTCAAATTGAGTTAATAGATTTGAGAGATTCAATGTTGGGAGAATATTGGATTTTTCACCTTTTTGCACAGGAGTAATACAAATATTGAAGTTTGATAAAAATCACTGTATTACTCTGCTTTACTTTCTATAATTTGAAACTCAGTAACAGACCATGTTAGTGAATGGGCAGTGTGGCTCAAGGACAGGCATGGGTCTACAGATGACCAGAAAAACACAGATTTGTTTCTAACTCTGCCTTAAATATCATTTGAATAGTAAATTACTCAGTTTTGTAGCAACTGTGATCCTGTGAAACCCCCAGGGTTGTTAACTATAAATGAGATCAGAGTGAATCAGTCCTTTTCAGATTATTTCCTTATCTTGAGGTTAGCTTAGTATCTTCTCTTCTTGTCTCAGTAGGGTTTTAGTGAAGTCACATAAAAACAATACATATTACACTACTTTGAAAACATGATGCTACTGATGACTTATATTGATAATTTAAATGGCCTTTGTTTCCTACAGTCCAGTTCTCTGGGTTATAATTACAGGACAAGCCACTTTATAGTATTTTTTTCCAGCCATGACATACTGAAAGTAAATTGAAAAGTTGATTTGTCAAGTAACTGCTAGTAATTACTAAGAATATATAGTAAACTGAGAAGTACTTAAGGGCCTATATATACTAAATGTATGTAATACCAATAAAGTGAAAGAGATGGTTCCGGGGTGAAGAGACAGGGTGAGGCTGTCTATGGGATTAATAGCTACCTCCCTTCATAAGCATCCTGTTGTCTCACCTCCGACATCTCTCTTGGCTCCAGAGAATGTGGTTGTATCAGGTGCACTTGTTGATTAAATCATGCACATGAATAGGATAAAATTATCAGATGGTAGAGAGTGTATACTCCAAATACAGAAGAAGTTTCAAGCAGATTTCAGGCTAGGTGAGGTTTATTTTATAATGATGTATTTAATGGGGGGTTATAATGCTGGCAGCCAGAACCTGGACTGGAGTAAGTAGAGAATGTGTAGATAATTTTGCTAAGAAAAAGGAAGAAAGCCTTTTTTTGTCAAAGTGGGTTTGCTAATATATGACATTTTACTTGAATCAGTATTTACTATTTTTATTTCATTTATTTAATTTTGAATGCTCATAAAATAAAAGTAATCTTCTAGAGAACATTTTATTTATAATAAAAGTTTTATAACAACTTCTTGAAACAAAAATAGCTCATCTAGATGCATGATTATGGACATGTTCGCTCAAGGAAACAAATTTAAAAGATAACATTCTAATTTTAACTAGCTAGTATATGCAACTGTTTTATTTTAGAGAGATGAATGTCCTTGTTTAGAATTGGGTGACATTCATTGCTTTGGAAAATACGTTTTCTTTCAAAAAATCAATATGTTTTTTAAACATAGCATTGACAAGCATATTTCACGTCTTAATAAGGAAAATAAATATAAAATGTCACTTTTAAAAATGCAGTTTTTGTTATGGATATTATGTGATATTTGGCATTGACAAAATGATGAATGATTAGTGAAGAGATTACTGAGGTGGTATTTAGATTGGGAGTTGGAATTTTAACTGGTGTGTGATGTCTGAAGTAGAACTGGGGTCTGCTCCTCAGGCCTCTGCTTGGGGAGAGCCATATAGAATGAATGTCTCCTTTATCTTTAGCCTACAGAGGGAAATTTGTTTTGTTTGTTGGTTTGTTTTGTTTCATTTTGTTTATTTTTATTTCTTTTAAGAGGTATTTCAGTGGAGGGGGTTTGGTTGACAAAAAGGTGCTTTATATGTTAGCCTATGGATGAACTTAAAGTAAAAAAATATTAAACATAAGATTTATGTTTTACCATCATAAAATTAAAATACAAATTTCCACCAAAAAGAAAGAAATGGAGCAGGTAGGTATGATAACACTGTACCTTGTGACTCTCTTACCACTACATGATGGTCTAAGTGTACAGATTCCCTAGTAATATACAAGGCGACCAGGGCACAGCCATGAAGACCTAAGTGTACAGATTCCCTAGTAATATACAAGGCAACCAAGACACAGCCATGATAGTCTAAGTGTACAGATTCCCTAGTAATATACAAGGCGACCAGGACAC
>CAJQZJ010037497.1:1284087-1296483 GCA_907164525.1 Lophiomys imhausi | reverse complement strand
TAAGTGTACAGATTCCCTAGTAATATACAAGGTGACCAGGACACAGCATACTGTCACAGGCACTCCAGAGGACAGTTTAGGAACCCCAGTTCTAGGACTTGCACATGTATATTTTGCCCTCAACTCCACCTACTTGACTTTGAATGTTTTCTTGAAAATGAAGAAATTGGAGCCTGGGGAGATGACTCAGACACAAATGTGCTTGCCACCCAAGCATGAGGACCTGAGCATTGGAAAAACATACAAGCATTAGGTTCCAACATAAAAAGCAAGACATGACCTTGTGCACAGTAATCTCAGTGCTGGGAAGATAGAGACAGGAAGACCACTACTGCTTGTGGACCATCTAGTCAAGCCAAACAGTGACTGCTATTTTAGGGATAGAGCCCATCTCAAAAAAATAAAAAGGTGGAGAAGAGATTGGGGGAGACACCTGACATCACCCTTTGGCCTCCACACACATAGGCATACATGTGTCTATGTGTGTGCATACAATAAAACATGTACACACCACACAGACACGCACACATGCATGCACACAAAAGAAAGATAGCAAAAGGACACAAAGGAATTAAACTGCCTTTAGGAGCACATCTAGCTCTTTTGTGGCTCTGTGGAGAGCAACTGCATGATGTGTGAGAGCCCTAAATTCAGTCCCCACTGCCAAAGAAAGAAGTCTCCGAAATACCTATATTACAGTGTGTAATACTCTGTCTGAAATCCGCTTCCTCCTTCCATGTGGTTAATTTGTTCTTCTCCCCTCCTTCTGTCCTGTTTGTCTTTCAAATTTCTGATAGAAGTTTTGGCCATTGGTTTTGGATCTTCTCCCTGATGCAAGCATTTAAAACTTCAAATATCTCCTCATCACTGCTTTCTCTGCATCTCACTAATTTTAGTTTGTTATTCTGATGATCCACTTTTCATATGCCATCTTGGCTAGGCTGCAGATATCAGTTATTCAAATACATGCAAAGCAATTTTGTAGCTGTGATTAAAGTCTATATAATATAATATAATTGGTGAGTCTGCTAGGTAAAGCAGGTGATTTCCAATGTCTAGTGGCCGAATTCAGTTAGTTGAAAGCCTAAAAGGAATGTTGATGTTTCTCTGAAGAAATTCCAGCTTGATAGAAGTTCAAGCCATGCTCCCAAAGTTCCAGGCTGTCCTGCCTGATGGCCTGCATGCTCTGTAGGCTTCACACTTCCCAGCAGTACTGTAATCAAGTGACCCAGTTCTTGGTAATGCAGCTACCTTTTCCCTCCCCCATAGCTGATTTCCTTGCTTGGACCGGAACTGAGAAATTACGCTTTTATTTTCCTTTAGCTCAAAATATTTCTTAAATTCCCTGATGCTTCTTCCTTGACCTGCATGTGATGCAGAGTGTGCTGTTTAGTTTCCAAATAATTGGGAATTTTCCAGCTGTTTTTCTGTTACTGATGTGTTATCCTCAGTGTAATCAGGCAATGCTCTGCATGGTTCTGTGTAAGACTTTGTTGGATCAGCATATGGTATATCTTGTTAAATGTCCACGCGCACTTAAAAGAATGTGAGTTCTGTCGTTTAGAATGCTCTCTAAGTGGCTCCCATTGTTTTAGATGGCACCTTTTGCAGTCTTGTTTAAATTACACCAAGTCATTTGGAAGCTCCTTCATCAATCAGATTTTCTGAAGGGAGAGCATTCCTGAAAAACTAAGAGCACATAGAAAGTTGTGAGTGTGCAGTGCACTGATTACTCCTTGTAAACTTAGTCATAATTTTCTACTTGGTTTTCACTGCAGGTCATAATATAACTGTTAATTTCATGTCTTCTGTGTTATGTCTACCTCATGTAATAATTAGAAATTTGTTTTCTTTTGACTATCCAAGAATTTTAGTTGTAAATATTCTTACACTTACTAATGTTCTTCTGAATGTTTGTGTATGTTGGGGAATTTTTATTGTTTCATGTCAAGACTACAGAAAGTGATAGAAATAAAAAAAAAAATCAAGTCAGCATATCCTTCTGCAGCTCACTGCCCTTAAGAAAATGATAGTATCCTGGTTTGGTCTCCAATATGTGCGGGTCTCTGGCTTCTTCCCTTAGATTTCCTGTCCTCCTTTAAGTGATGTACTTGCTGTTTGGGGTTAACTTACAATTTATGTAGCATAAAGTTACACATTTCTACTGTGTCTAAGAAAGTGGATTAGATAACCTGCTTGAGTTTCAGTGAATTTATTGTGTCCTTTAATATTGATATTTGGAAGGTACAGTAGAAGCTGTCTGGTCTTGAGTCTCACCCCACCTCAGAATTCATTTTATTAAATGTATTCATGTCCTCTGTAATTAAGGCCATGTTTGTATAAGATTTATTGAAAGATTTGCACTCTTCCTTTTTTATTGTCATTAGTTATTAAAACTTGACTCTGAAAAAGGAGCTAATCTCTAAGAAACAGAAATACTATAGTGGAGGGGAGATTGCTTTGGAGTTAAAGACACCTAACTTAGAATATCAGCTATATATGTTTTTTAACTTTATATTTTAGGATCAATTATTTAATCTTGCCCTCAGTTTCTTAGGTGAAAGGAAAAGAAACAATACCTATCTTACTAGATTGCTATAATAATAATAATATGTTAATAGGTATTCGATAAATTGTACCTGTTTAAATTACATCAGTTATATTTTTTATGTTTTCTATGGACTATATACAAAGATATTCTCTAATACATATTCTGGAAATTTCAAGTGATTCTGAATACTGTTCATTTTACTGTATGGCATTTTTAATTTGAAGAACAAGAGTTTAGATTATGTTTTTTAAATAGGTAGGATATATCATTAATACCACTGTTGTTTTCCCATTAAGTAGTACTTAATCTTCTGTCCCACGTAATCACTCTATGGCCAATGTACACAATAAAATTAAAGAAGTTTAAAATGGGAAGACTCGTGTTAATTTTCTCCTAATTCCCTAATTCATCTGGGATGCTATAGAAAAATACCATAGACAAGCAGGCTCATATACAACTGCAAATTTGATTTCCTCACAGGTATGGAACATGGGAGTCTTAGATATAGGAGGTGTCAGAGTCTATGTTAAGGGACCATTTCTTTGTTCATAGGAGGCCATTTTTATGCAATGTCTTCTTAGTATAGAAGAGTCAAGAGACCTATATAGGGCCTTCGTGTTCTTAAGGACACTAACCCTGTCTGTGAGGTGTCTGTATGTGAGAATGTAAATGTTTAGAGCATAGCACCCAGTTCACAGATAGTCTTAGAGAGTTAACTCATTTGTTGGACATGGTTTTGTCACTGACAGTACAGGTAGTCCTCTGAATGTAAATCTAATTTACTTTTCCTACAGTGACTTCTAAAGTCTCCCACTCACCAGTCTAAAGCAACACGTTATGCTTTGGAGCAGTTATTGAACTCACAGTGTTTTCCTTGTCCACCCAGTAGTTAAGGGGTACATGTAAAGCAACAGGCCAAGAAGCGGCCTTCAGGAAACTCACCACAGCAACAGTGCTCAGTGGTGTGGTCAATGTCTTCTACAGTGTGCAGCAATGAGTAGATGTTCTGTCATATAAGTAAAAATATCAGTGATTGCATGAAATAAAAGTTGATTTTTATAGTTTTTCGGTTTATCTAAGACTTTTCTGTTGCAACAGATAAAGCTGCTAGTGTCATTTCCTATAAAAGTGATTTTTCTAGCTTTAGATTTTCTGTAAGCAATCCTTACCTGAACTCTTTGTGACTCACTGTTTTAATCTTTTACCTGTGAGGTTAATTGTCAAGTCCAGATTTAGTCAGTTTCCAATGTGAGATTTACTGGCTCAGTGACAATATACTTACTGACTCAGTTTATGAGTGGTTCATGACTGCAGTTTTATTTGTATGATAATTAGAATTTAGGAAAATTTTCCTCTAGAAACAGTCAATGTAATTAATAATTGCTTTTACTATTTTGAGAAATTTAATTTGGAACTGTGAAAGAAAAAGCACTGATGCCAAGAATTAAACATGTGATCTGTGTCTGTACACAGTACATCCCTGTACAATATCTATAAAATGTCGTTAGGATTTTGTGTGAGGACATATATTATGATCTGAATCTATACACAGAACATGCGTGTATAGTGTCTATAAAATGTCATTAGGACTGTGTATGAGGACATATATTATGATCTGTATCTATATGCAGTACATGTGTGTATAGTGTCTATAAAATGTCATTAGGACTATGTATGAGGACATATATTGTGATCTGTATCTATATGCAGTACATGTGTGTATAGTGTCTAAAATGTCATTAGGATTTTGT
Source organism: Lophiomys imhausi (assembly GCA_907164525.1). Classification (NCBI taxonomy): domain Eukaryota; kingdom Metazoa; phylum Chordata; class Mammalia; order Rodentia; family Muridae; genus Lophiomys; species Lophiomys imhausi. Next base: position 1,292,181 of record CAJQZJ010037497.1, on the reverse strand, counting down.
GTGAGGACACATATTATGGTCTGTATCTACAGTACATGCGTGTACAGTGTCTATGAAGTGTCATTAGGATTGTGTTTGAGGACATATATTGTGATCTGTATATATCCACAGTACATGTGTGTACAGTGTCTACGAAGTGTCATTAGCACTGTTTATGAGGACATACACTTTTGAGGACTACAAACAATTGTGATAGTATTTCAGAGCAATTCTAAGGAAGGAATTATTGAGCACCCGGCGTGTGATAAGAACATGTGTTAAGGTGTATATGTTCTAGCAGTACCTGGAGAGGTTTGACTAAGTGACGATTACATCATACAGAGCTCGATGTCAGTACTGGTGTTTTATTAGAAATAAGTACACTTGCAAATCACACATTAGATTCTTTGTTCTGCACAGGATTGTTCAACTGTGTTTGCTGGCCATTTGATCCCTTTAGCTTCCCAATTATGTATTGTTTGTAGACTAGTAAAGACACCACAGTTTTAAAACTACTAGTACTTTCTTGAATTGTAGAATTACAGTTGTTAAGATAATTTTCATGTTTGCTAGTCACTGTGTTCTTTTTTTTAATGTTTATTTATTAATTCAAGTTACATCTCCATCACAACTCCCTCCCTCCACCCCTCCTGGTCCCACCCTCCTACCCTCTACCATCCTCTCCCACCTATCCTACTCCTCTGGTGGGGGGTGCCCCCAGGTAGTGAAGAATGGTGCATGTATGTGGGTAGGGGTGTCCTACCTTAAAAGTCAAACACAAAGCTCCAGAATATTGTCAGGATATTCTTAGCTGAAACAAGCCTTTAGTCTTAATCACTGCTGAGTACCTGACAAGATGCAGAAATTAAAGACCTTTGGCACCCATCCAGTTTGCTTCACAGACTGAACATTCGGCACAGTTCAGGGGCTCGTCTACTGTTGCTTTTATACCATCACTGCAAATGTCAAGACTGTGGAAAGGGCAAATCACAGCATAGTGTTATTACTATAATTGTTTGTTATTGTGGATTCTTTAGAAATAGGTTTGAGGTTTCCCAGAGTCCATCAACTGTACTTGTATACTGACTTATGAATATAGACTACAGATCCTAGATCTAAGAAATCTGGCTTTACCTAGCTCTGAGTTTAGAGATCTAGAAGTAATTACCTCTATTTTCTCATTTTCAAAGTGACTTACAATAGTATTAAATAATAAGATTGGTCTGAAACAACTGGACAGAGTGAAACCATGGTCCCATTTATTTTAAAGGCTGAGACAGGAGGAATATTTGAGACCCTTTCTCTTAAATTAAAGGAGAAAGAACATTGGAAAAGAAAACTAAAGAAATTGTGATGGTTAATTTTGTCAACTTGGTTAGACTGAGAAATCTTTGGGGATTAGTAAAAAATCTATCTGGGCACATTGCCCGAGACAAACCATGGGGACACTTACCTAATGCATGGTTTAGTGTACTTATTTTTGTTTCTTTTTTTGAGACAGGATCTCATATATCCCAGGCTAGCCTCAAGTTCACTCTGTAGCAGGGGATGACCTTAAACCCCTAATCCTTCTGCTACCTCCTGAGTGCTAGAATTATAGATGTGGCTCATTAGAGCCCAGCTCTGGATTAAAATTTTTCATAGAATGTTTGAGGATATCATGACATATCAGCTCCTGACAGCACCCCCTATTCTACTCCAAGTAGAAGAAAAGCATCGAAGAATCTCCAATGTGAGATGGTTGAATTAGTGGCAAGCCTATCTCTTGACATGTAAAAACTCCTTGCTTCAACTGCAGAGAGACTGCTGTCCAAAAAGGACAAAACTTGGTAGCAGGGAAGTCGACAGCCTAGCTCTGCCAAGACAGGGTAGTTTAGTCCTTCACAATCCCTGCTCTACAATAAATGTCTGTCAGAGAAAAAGGACCAAAAGGCTGAAGACTGATGCTGGAATGTAAGGAGAGAAAATGGGAACTGTCCAGGTAGTCACTGGTTTGTCATTTCTTAGTATTGGAAGCTGCAGGCCCTGCACTTCCTATACAATCAGATATATTTATCCTTCTCAGCTCTCTGAGGTGGTTGAAGAATAGACAGCTTGAGTCTCATAGCTAAATTTTGAGTTGTTTAGGAATCAAGAGGGCGTTCTAGATCTAAGAAGATGGTTATAATAGTGATGCAAGTTAGTATGAAAACTAAGTCAGTTATAGAACTTTAAACTCATGGAGATGGTTAGAAGGTAGAAGGTTAAAGTCAGGGGCCAAATATGTATGAACTGGACATTGGGAAGGTATACCGGGCCATTTAACTCTCATAAATGTGGCATATTTAATTCTGCTGTTTTGTATAGAATTTACTGTTATAAGAGAAAGAACCATTTGTTGGAATGAAAAGAGAAGCTGTTGGGGGGGGGGAAGAGGGTGGAAGGGTGGGACAGGAAGGGGGAATAGGGAAGGGTTTGTGACTGAGATGTAACTTGAAAAAAAAATAAAGTACTTATTAAAAAAAAAAGAATGTTTGAGGTGATGAGACTATGGAAGGTAGTCTGTTTGGAGGAAGTAGCTCACAGAGAGCATGCCCTTTTGGCTGTCTCTTTCACTGGCTGCTTCCTCTTCCAGTTTCTTCTCTGTTACAGCCTTCTTGCCATAATGTACTGAAGTCACTGAAATCATAAGTAAAATAGTCTTCCCTTCCTTAAGTTTTATCTATCAGTTGCTTGTTCACAACAATGGTAAAATTAGTCAACATAGAAATTTAACAAACAAGTGCAATGGGGAACCGTGATTAAACTTGGAATCAAGGTGGGGAAAAACTTGTGAAAGAACTGTTGTGGAGGTAAATGAGTCAATGTATAAAAAGCTCCTACCACATTATTAGTACTCTTGGTCTCACACATACATACCAATTTATTTGTGTAATTTTTATGATTCTGAATATTTAAAACTCAAGTTAAGCTTTCACATCAGATCGTACTTAAATAGACTAGACTGATGACACCTGTCTTACTCGGAAGGCACCAAGATTCTCTTGCATCATCATAGACTGCCTCCTGTACCAGAAGGCACACTCTGAGATGCTTGAGAGCAGAGATAGAAGAGTGAGAGTCTTCGTCTGCCTCTGTAACTGGACCTTGGTGGGCATTCTTTTTGCAATTTAAAGGGCCTTAAAAGCCAAGTGAAGTGTGATGTGGGAATAATTAGGTGGTTTCATACATCAGTGTTCCTTGATGGCACAACTTGGCTAATCTTCAAAGTTACCTGTATATGTTAAATTCATTGTTTGCTCAGGACACACAGGTATCTATTGCTTCTCCTTCTTGCTCCTATTTGCCAGGACTTCTGGTTGAAACTGGGGCCCAAGAGGAGCTTTTGTGATATTGTTTAGTCACATTGTATAGAATTACTCTCATAGGATAATAAACAGTTGCTTGATTCTGTACAATATCACTAAACAAAATGGAGAGGAAATCACCTCTGAATTTTGAACGTACATGACTTGAGAATTAGTTCTCTATTTTTATGAAATGGCCTAGTTTTAATATTCAAACTTCACTTTCTAAAGAGATTAAAGCTAACAGTGTTTGAAATGTTGGTATGGTTATTGACCTACATCTGTTTGGATAGCAGTGTGGTAAGTACAACTTTGATGTCTGTCCTCTTTGCAACCTAACTGCACTATCTGATTCCAGCTTTAAGTGAGCTCTGCTACAATGCTGACACTGTCTCTTCCTGCTGTGCGACTGTTCTTCTTTGTCATAAGAACTCTCTTTTTCTAAGCCCAGGGTACGTTGATGTGATGCACTTGTTTGGGTCCACATAGAAATCTGGAGTAATACTGTATTTTACTTTACCTTGTGCTTATAACCTGGCATTTTGGAGATTGTAGTGCAGGGCACCTTCAGAGAGGACCTCTGAGATTCTTTTAAGCATTCGTCTCTATTTTACTGATGTCTGTCCTTCCTTGTATTTTCTGCTGGGGCTTTTGTTTTGTTTTGGTTTGGCTTGGTTTAGTTTGGTTTTGGTTTTATTTTTAACTGAAACAAACTAAACTGTTCCTTTGTAGACCAAGGACACATATGTATTCTATACATAGGGACAAAGGGTTTCTTTTTTACGTGCTTAGGCCATGTATTTTCTTCAAGCTTGTGTGTACCTAAGCTCTTAATCCTTTCCCCTGAGCCATCTCCAAAAAAGTAAGGTTCATATTTGGTGAGACAGAAATTGTTCCTAAAGACTGTCCTTGGATCCAGTTATAGAACAGGAAGAGGGTTTGCAATTCTGGGAGCTCCCTGACTCCCACTGCCAAAGCTGAAAGTTTCTGGATCCTGTATAGGTCCCCTCTTAATAGCATAGAGACACATTTTTTTAAGATCCAGATCAGCAAAATGGAGATGGAGAACACTATGTAAAAACATACGGTTTTTTTTTTTTATATATGAGTATTAGAGTTACATGTATAGTCATTTATTTTGCTTTATATAAAGCTATCATTTAAGGCACACAGCAGTGAACTTAAAAAACTGTGAATAATGGAAAATTTCTCCCTAAATTTTTCACTATTCTTGATGTAGTATCTTTAAATAGTTTTTAAATATTCTAGTTGCAAATTGTAGTTTCTAAAAAAAAATTGCTGAACAAATTACCATTTTTCTATTTAAAATAAAGTTTAAACCACATTTCTACAGGATTACAGACTAGGTCAGAGTTCTCACTTCTCCTTACATAAATGTCCCTAAAACAGATGTAGTCCTGGCCATTGATGTCTCATGCACTCAAACTCTGTAGATTGCTGAACATTTAGCAAAGATAATTATATACCTTGGCTTGGGGTATGGAAACAGCAAAGGTTTCCACTTTCCATTATGTAAATTAGCAGTGGAAATAGCTGTATATTGCTCTATGATGTTATCTTACTAAATATAGATAGTGTTCATTCATTTCTGTGAGAGGAAATAGTTTGCCATGCCAATGGTCAAATATTTGTTATAACTAAAACTATTCATTATCAGAATACTCCATATCTTTCAGTAATTTCTTTTTTCTAAACTTCTTTAGGATTATAAATTGGTCAATATCTCTGACTTTATTTTATAAGCTATTTTTATTGAAAACCCCCACTTTATTCCTTTTCTTAAGTGTCTGTGTCTGTGGGTGGGTTCCTGTGGAGGTCAGAGGCTTGTTATCTCCTAGAACAAGAGTTATAGGCACTGTAAACTGCTTGATGTGGGTAATAGGAACTCAACTCTGATTCTCTGCAGGAACACGAAAATTGTACAAGGTTCTCATCCACTGAGCTGTCTCTCCAGCCCCTATTTTATTCTCAACTAAAGAAAAAAGGCGTGGATCTTGTGGTACTATTTATGTTTGTGTGTCTTTTGAGCTTGTTTCTTTTTCTTTCTTTGTTTTTTTTTTCAAGACAGGGTTCTTGGTATAATAACCCTAGCTTTCCTAGACACACTTTGTAGACCAGGCTAGCTACAAACTCAAAGAGATCTGTCTGCCTCTGCCTCCGGAGTGCTGGGATTAAAGGCGTGTGTCACCACGCCTGGCTTTGAGCATATTTCTTGACACTACTGATATATGGGTCATAAAAACCGAGTTTTAAAAGTTGTTTGGTAATTTTGGTGATTAAATAGACATTAACTTGCCTAGCACAAGAAAGGTGTGGGGGTGGGTGGAGTGGTCTTTGAGGAAAGCTCTCTCACTTGATAGCTCTTACTGTGTAGTGGCCTTCCGCTCTTGGTATTGCCTGAGTCTCTAACATAATTGCATTACAAGCATGAGCCACAATGCCTGGCTAAGAAAAGCTCCTGAGAAACTATAAGCTGCCATATAAATTATATAGCTTGCCCAGTTTTACAAATATGTGAATATTATATTCAAATAAGCAGTTCACTTAAGCCATAAGATGATACTGTATTATTCTTTTCATATTTATACATAACATATGTATCATTCAGCTCATAATTAACTTTACTACTGAGGATGCTTTCTTCTCAAGCTGTTACCTGATGTTCTTTAGTGACTGTAGGAGAAAATGGAAAGGAAAAGGGAAGAAGGTACTCTCAAGCCATTCAGTACAAATAGTACTGCCTGCCTGCGGTTCTGCAGATCTCTGTATGCCTAGTTTTGGCTCTACTTTACAGGGTTATGTTTTTACTTTCATTCAATTGCTAATCAACAGTTTCCTCTGTGAAGATGTTTTTGCCATTCTTGGAATCATGTAGAATTTTCCCTTTAATGATACTGTTTGTAGAGGTCCCAGGCATACGGTCTTTAAAAAAGAGAAAAGAAGCAAGTTGTGTTCCTAATTTAGTATGTGGCTAGAGTAAGTTGGCCCATTCACATCAAGCCTAATTTGATGTGAGTTAGTACAACGTATGACAAAAGTCAACGGTTCACAACTCAGACTGGAAGGGGACAATGGGAGTCACCCAACAGAGGAACAGTGTTGTCGGTGACATCTCTTTGGTCTTCATCTCTAAATCTGGTGTTCTGTGATGTAAAGACTGCTTCCTTTTCAGTACTTTTAAATTTGTTTGCTGAAGGTGGAGTTCAGGATATATGCCCATCATTGAGAACAATGCTTACTAAGGCTTCTGTGGTGTTTCTATTTCAGAAGACTTGTATTTATCTGAGTTACAGGACTGGTTTATATAAATGAGAAAGTAAGATTTTCCATATACTGGGAAAACTTTTGAAAGGATGGCCTTGTGCTTGCTACTTCATCCCCACCAAGTGTTACAAACAAACATTCTTGTCTGCAGCAGGCCACTTGTGGATGTGCATAATTGTGTTCAAGTCATTCAAACTCAGACCTTTTCCAGGTCCAAAGGAGGATCGTTAAAAAATGAGTACGCCTCTGAATTTATGTAGTGAATTCAGCTCTTAAAGCTTAAGAATGTATTTTTTGATGACAAATATATCAGAGGGTAGACACTTTGTACAAAATGACAATACTGTGATCATTATCAAATGCGCGCGCGCACACACACACACACAGATACAGACATACATGCACACGTACACAATTGCCAGGCTCAGCTATCCTTCCACTATATGGGTTCTGAGGATTGAACTCAGGTTGTTAGGCTTGGTGGCAAGTGCCTTTACCTGCTGAGGCATCTCTCCAGCCTTACTTTTTAAATAGAATCTTTGTATACTGATATATTTTACAATGTGACTTTCCAAAGTTTCAAATTTTATTTTGAAACTAGTAAGATTTAAATTTTTAAATGGATAACACAAAAAATTTATTTAATAATTAATATTGGGGCTAGAGAGATGGCTCAGTGATTAAAAGCACCAGAGCTTAGATCTTCAGCACCCACATAAATGCCTGGTAGGTATAAGGAGTCACCTGTAATCCAAGCACTTGGGAAGCAGAAACAGAGGATCCCCAGAAGTTGGCTAGTGATTAGCTGAATTGATGATCCCTGGGTTAATTCAAGAGCCCTGCCTCAACATACAAATTGGAAAGCAATCAAGGAAGACATTAGATGCTCTCCACAGCCACATACATACACACGTACACCACAAGTCCTCTATAAAAAGTACTTAATACTAATCTTACTATTACTAGTAACAGAATGGTTTATCCTTATAAGCCAGTAAGAGAACAATTCAGGCTTAAAGAAGTATGCTTTGCTGCTGTGATTTCCATTTTAAAAAGAAAAGAAACCTCACCTCACAGCAATCTTTCTCATGTAGACTTTTATCACTTGCTTTAGTGTGAAATCGTGTTAGACTTCTTCCAACACATGAAAGCTGGAGTAGTAGTTGTTAGTTTACAGACCATTCCCTTTAGAAGTTTTTTTTAAATTTATTTTTTATTTCTTCAAGTTACATCTCAATCACAATCCCCTCCCTACTCCTCCCTCCAGTCCCACCCTTCCACCCTCCTCCCCCACAAGCCCCCCATCCTCTTCCCTTCTTTTTTTTTTTTTTTTAGTTTAAGGTATTTATTTTCCCCCCAACAGCTCTTCCTTTCAGTCCAAATAATGGTTCTTTTTCTTATAACTATAAATACAATACAAGACAACAGAAATAAATAGGCCACAATTATAAGAGTTATATGGCTTAGCATACATTCCCAATGTCCAGTCCATATGTATTTGGCA
>CAJQZJ010037497.1:1253150-1283487 GCA_907164525.1 Lophiomys imhausi | reverse complement strand
AAAGAAAGAAAGAAAGAAAGAAAGAAAGAAAGAAAGAAAGAAAGAAAGAAAGAAAGAAACCTTTACTGATACAACAGTCTTGCTAGAGATTTCCTGATATATTCATGTATCTGAGCAAGAATGTTTGGAAAATTATTATTATTTTGTGTTTGATCCATTCCTCAATGACTAGCAAACTTATTCAATAAAAGTGGTTACACTGATTTTTACTGTCTTGTTTTTTTTTTTTTTTACATAGTATAGGGTTTAAGGTAGATTATGGAAAAATAGGAGAACACATATTTTGTATGTCTTTAGCTTTATTTTTCCAATTTAATTAATCAAGATCCAGTGTTTTCTCATGAGTAAAGTCAGGGAGAAAGAGATTAAATCTATCTCAGCATGGTTTCTTTTGGCTTCAATACCCTTAATACCACACTTAATATACAGTGGCTAATAAACATATATAAGTAAAACAGGGTTACTGAGTCAGGAAAGTTCACTTCCTCTATCATGACTTTTATATACAGCGTTCCGAGAGAGTTAACAATTTGTAGTCTCTTCCTTTTCATCACAGTTCCAGAAGAACTTGAACTAACAATCTGTAGATATCCTTTTAAGGGAATGTTTATAATTTCCAGGCGTTTCTAGTTCTTGAACCACACTCAGCATCAGCAAGGACACTTTCTTATCCAGAGAGAGAAAGCAGAATTAATACTCAGGTTCCCCCTGCCTGTAACACAGTGTTTTGGAAAGCCCATTTTGTCGAAGTATTAAAGCTGACCTGTACAACTCTGAGCTTTAGAATAACCAATGAGCTCTTGCATTTTTGCATTAAAGAGAAAAATAACAGAAACAAGATAGTCTATGTTGACTGAATTCATAAAATCAATTATGTTTGGGTTGATAGTGATTTTGTACTCAAGTCTAAATGTGATCATATCTGTCTAGGGAATTCATGAAAAGTAGTGAGTCACACTGTGAAAACCTGACCCCTGAGAAGCTGAGAAGCCCTCTGCTCTATCTCTTTCTGACAGGAAAAGAATATATTTCAGAACAATGGAAGACTGAATCATTTTCAATTTTTAAATGTAATACCCTTTGTGAATTCCCAGCCTCTGTGTCTGTCATATACTGGGTGCACAGGAAATGTTTATTACATGTGAAAATTCTTGTATCTTTGGAATACATTCACAAAGCCCTTAAATGTACTAGGGATATAGATGTAAAGATGTAAATAAATATTTGTTATGAAGAAATATTTTTAGCCTTTATTTCTAATCCATTGAATTATGTTGGTTCCAGTGAAGATTCCAAGGAGGGCTAGGCACAGAAGTTCCTGGGTAGGCATATAAATGTAAACAGTAGTAAAGGAATTTAAGGCTCAGATAGTTGACATGTCAACAGAGAAAACTTAATGGAATAGCTTAAATTGGATTTATCATGTTAAATGGGAATTGGATAAAGATGGGTGGAGAGAACTTGTTCCTTTTAGAGGGGACTTGAGAAAGTATCAAACAAGAGAGCATGGGGCTGGCAACAGAGGGAATGGGAGAGGTCCAACTATCACTAGGGAAACACTGGGAACAGGAGTGTGATCTTAGGGGGATGATTTCAGATTTCTTTGGGAGTTTATTTAAGATTACAGAATATCACCTAGATGAAATAGATTTATGATGGAAGGAACTAGAAACAGAAGGTCAGTTAAGAATCTTTGGTAGTTGTGTAAGAGAGAAGTTAAAGCACTTTCAGAAACACAGAAGAAATGCTCTGAAAAGACACATGGCAACTGATTGATTCAAAGAGAAAGAAATAGACGATGACCCATGCTTCTTACAATGGCATGGCAACTGCTTGCACAAGGTCATCTGTGAACAAAGACTTAAAGTTACAAACTCCCTTAGATCTTGTCCTTCACAGTTCCTTTCGGAGAAACCTGCTGTAAATGGCCTCTCAACCAACTGCAGATGGCTGCTCAGCCAAGGGGTATAATTCTGCAGGCTTGTTCTCACCAGAGCTAAATCTGTGACCATTGGCTTATAAATCAACAATCCAAATTTCAGTATCTCAGAAAACAGTAGTTGATTGCCAAGTATGGAACATAGTTCCAAAGGAGCCATAATGCTAATGAGGGCCAGGAACAAGAACCAGGTACGAGAGGAACGACTACTGCACCCAACTGTATTCTTGTGATAACAGATTGATGAAGACCATTTTAAAGTCCTGAGTAATGGACAGAAAAGGGAACTGCTAATTATTATTGATCTTTGTGTGTTTTTACCTTTTTTCTTCTTCACTAAAAAGGTATACATATTCTTGTAGAAAATGTTTATGAGGGACCTATGAGCTTGTTCATTATCTGCACAGAGATATTAAGATTTTAGCGTAGTAGCTATACATCTTTCTGCAGCAAGTTTTTCAAGTGAGAAGTTAACAAAATACACTATAAAGATGGAAGAACTGAGATTGCTTGCTACCATCAGTTTATGGCAAGTAGATGGGGATTCTCTCATAAAAGGCAGGACTTGTACATTGTTATGAAGCGATTGGAGAAGGTTAAGCAGGAATATGGCATGACTAGATATATACTTTAGATTTGTTTTGATTTTGCCTTAATATGAACAATAGATTACAGAGTACTATGGCCTGAAGCCTAGTACTAGCCAATTCTGAGGCCTGGTCAAAGACAGCTAAGCAAGGTGTTGGGAATAGAGGTGAGGAGGAATTTGAGAGTTTTGACAATTGGATGGCAAATCTTGAAAGCTGACTTGACAAGATTTAAAACCATTTCAGAAACTACTCTCTGGAAGTGACTCTGAGATCCAACTGTGGTGGGAAGATTCCCATATATGTGTGGCACCATTCCATGCGCTGGGGTCCTGGACTGAATGAAAAGGAGAAGGGAAATAAAGTACTAGCACTCACCTGTGTCTTCTGACTATTTACTGTTAGCGGCTACCTTGAGTTGCTGTTCCCTGCTCCTTTCCTTCCTCCCACCATGATAGACTGTCCCTTGGACTAGGAGCCAGAATAAGCCCTTTCTTCCTAAAGTTGCTTTTGTTGGATATTTTGTCATAGCAGCCAGAAAAGTAACCAATATAGTTGGGGAGAATTAGAGAAGCATGCTCATTGACAAGCCCTGGAGACACAAAGTAGTCTGTAAGTCAGTTACAACAGTGTGCTCCACCAGGACTCCAAGTTAAATATACCCAAACCAAACCAAAGTAAAATTATTCTCTCCAATTTGCTCCCTGTGCTAGAGTCTCTCTTGCAGTCAATATATCCTTTCATGCCTAGTTTCTACCTGGACATTTAGATGTCATCCTGAACGCTTCTTTTTGTCTACTAAAACCTGTCAAATCAAATAATGGTTACATCTTTAGGTCCACTTCTCTACATTTTCATTACATGTTTGCCAAGTTCAGGTATTTATTTTGGATCTAAATTGTACAAACCTAATCTGACTTGCCCTATTTAAAAGATAGTTTAATAGAAAATATCAATTTAATAGAAAAGTGCTCGATTAATTAGAGTATACCTGACCTGCTGCTGCTTTTGTGCTATGATGGCAGACTTGTGCAGCTGTGATCCAAAGCATGTGGCCCTCATGACCTCATTTATTTAAAAAAAGGGGGGGGGATATCCACAGAAAATTTGCTGACCACTGGCTTTCTGCATTGAAACATCTCTGATTTTCCTGCTTAGCCTCCAATGGCCTTTGCTGTGTTGCTGGTCTGATACCTTTAGCCATGCCACATATCCCCTTGCTTGTATTTCTTTAGTGGATCTCATCAAGAAACATAATCCAGTCTATAGTTTCTTACCACAGATAAAGGGGTCTACTGTAGCTTTCAGACTCTTACCTCTTCCTCAAAATTCCTTTACCAGTAAAGCTTTGATGGTAGTCTTCCAAGTCCTCCCAGCAAACTCACCGGCATGGAACAGCTCACCTCCTTGATGCGTTGAGACTTCATCTTTCCAGAACCAATACAAGGCTTCCTTGATGAATTTGTGCAGATTGATTGGTTGGTTGGTTGATTAATTTTATAAAGTAATACTCCTTGAAAAACTCAGTTGCATATGTTAGTGAGAAGGAAGGCAGTAACTACTGGCCCAGCATTAGCTTTACTTGTTCAGTAAGGCCATTGTGGGTTTTTGAAAGATTTTAGCACTTTTGCTCTTTGTATTTACTTTGAGATTCTGAAAACACCACTTGACATTATAATCAGAAAAACCGTTTTTCTCTGGTATCCAAATTCATCATAGAAAAAGCTAAAGAAAGTAGCAGTTTCTATGAAAAAAATCCAATAAAGAATTATATATATATAATAAATAAAATTTATATATATATAAATTTTATCATCATTGTTTTTAGAGACAGCTTTGACTCAAACTTGCAATGTAGCCAAGGCTGGTCTTGAACTTATGATCTTACTCTTCAACTTCTCAAATGTTAGGATTATGGGTGTTTTTCACCATGTCTGGCTTATTATCTCAATTCTAATTAAATAATACTTTGAGTACTTTTAAAATGCTAAGAGTTTTCATGTTTGAGTATAATCATGAACTCTATTAATGACCAAATTCCCAAAATATATTGGTAGTCCCTAAGTTTCAACCCCAATAGAACTTAAAACTGCATTTTTTTCATGTATCTGCATCTTTTGAAAATAATTGTAGTGGCAGGAAGAACCTTATGTTCTAGGAAGAAAATAAAAGGACTGATAGGTTTTGTTTTGTTGAATTTGAGGAAGATGTTGTTTAACATTATTCCTGAGGAGATGTGAACATTTCCCAAATAAGGAACCAACAACAAACCAAAATACAGATAACGCCACAGTCCAGCTTGGTGAGCCAATGAGTTTTACTGGGATGACTTACAGGAATGTGGGTGAGATGTTACAGGAACAGAAAAGACTCAAAGACAGCTGCATTGCCAAAACCTGCCTAGCAAGGATACAGTTCATGAAGCTGGAAACTTGGGGTACACCACACAACTGGCATGCAGCTTATCAAGTCAAAAAGTGTTCTTTTCTCATAGGATAGTTATGCTAGGTTCCTGTTCCTTTGAGTCTGGGGGTTGTAGGATAGTTATCCTTACTATATGGCTAGCATCCAGTGAATAAGTGAATGCATGCCATGTGTATCTTTTTGTCTCTGGGTAAGCTCACTCAGGATGAGCTTTTCTGGTTCCACCCATTTGGTTGCAAGTTGCATGATTTCCTTGTTTCTGATAGTCAAGTAGTATTCCATTGTGTAAATGCACCACAGTTTTTTGTTTTTTGTTTTTTTGTTTTTTGTTTTTTTTTTTGTCCATTCTTTGGTTGAAGGGCATCTAGGTTGTTTCCAGTTTCTAGCTATTACAAATAAAGCTGCTGTGAACATAGTTGAGCCAGTGTTTTTGTGGTTTGGCAAAGAATCTTTTGAATGTGTGCCCAGGAGTTACAGTATGGCTGGGTTTGAGGTAGAGCTATTTCTAGGTTTTCTAAGATATAATGAAGATCAACAGAATCAGCTAACCTAGAGGCTTACAGAGACTGAAACACTAACTAAAAAAGGAAGAAAAAAGCTTAGACTTGACCTAGACCCCTCCTCCCAAACAAATATATAGAGGATAGGCAACTTGGTCCTCATCCCTTAGCAAGTAGGAATGCGACAGTCTCAGTCATGGACTTTGTTACCAGTTAGTGGGACACTTTACTGTAGTGAGCTGCCATGTCGGGCCCTAGAGCAAGAGGAAGCTCTTAGTCCTCATGTGACTGATGAATTGAGGGGGGCTGATATATGGGGTCCCCCACATGTAGGAGTAGGATACGTGGTAGAGGGTGTGAGGGTGGGATTAGGAAGGGAGGGGGCTGTGATTGAGATGTAACCTGAATTAATAAATAAGCGTATTTTTAAAAAGTGTCCTTTTTAAGTGCCTCAGTTACTCTGAGCCTGTTCTAGACAGCTTGGCTGGTTTATACTTTTTCCAAGCACCCCAGCTTGCCTGAGGGATGTCTTAGAACACCCTGTTTCTTAAAGAGTTTCCTTCCAGCATGAAAGGGTTTAATTTTGGAGTTATCTGCAACAGAACAACACAGGCGTTTCAAGAAATAGCTGTATCCTTCTTTTTTCCTAAACACAAAAAGAATTTTGTGTTTGTTTTTTGAATCAGGGTCTTGATATGAATTTATGGCTGCCCTTGAACCCTTTGCATTACCTTGTCTACTCTATTCTAGAATTATCCAACCATAATTTTTATAGTATTGAAAGCAAATCAAAGTAGAAATATAGTTGTTGTCACTTAATCACCTACTTGGTTATTAAAATTAAAATGTACTGTAAACATTGACAAATATTAAACTTATGTAGTTTAGCTTAAATGATTATTAAATTAAAGATGCAGAGAGAAACTTTTGCTTATTTCAGTTGAAATTTTATTAAATACTAAATATCAGGAAGTTCACAGTATCTTCATTTATTCAGTACTTTGTTGAAAATTTAATGACATTTAATTTATTTGACTCATTTTCTTTTTCCTTTTCAGGTGAACTCAAACCCTTTTAAAAGCTAATAAAGCTCTAGTAAGTGTTTGAAACCATACTTTTCAGAAACATTTAAAAACAATTTCAGTACATAATGTAGCCTATCAGTGTAATTTAGAGAGCCACATGCTATTAGCTAAATTGCTTTCCTTATTTCCTGAAATAAAGTTCTAGTGCTAAGAGATTTTCTTGGGGATGAAAACGTAAGTAATTGATTAGAGTGATTCAGTAATTTAGTATTTGATGCTAATTACTGCTTGGTGTTATTTCATGTTTATATGTGTGCAAATTACCTCTGAGATCACAGTGACTGAAAATATTCTAATCATATCAGGCTATATAAGTGCTTAATAGATGAAACCTCTAACACAAATAAAAATGAGATTGAGGATTGCTTAGAATATATTATGCTTCTATTCTAATCTTTAGCCCAAAGTATTTTGTTAAACAGCATTTATAGATTTCTGAGGGTTATTTCAGGAAGAACAAGAGAGCCAGACAGTGTTTCAAGGTCTGATTCCAGGTGATTGAGGAAGTAGAGGCTTTCCAGAATGTCTACTAGAAAGGGCAAAGTACAAGGACTTAGCAGGAGGATAAGGGAGGTGAGTGGAGGAGAAGCAGTAGCAGCAACAACAAAACGATGTATAGAAATGCTATAATGAGACCTATTTGTGTGTTAATTAAAGAAGAAATTCATTCACTCAAGAGCCTTTCAATTTGCATTTTCTGATAGAAACTCTAAAATTATAAATAATATGGAATGCCTTTGTGTCTACTCATGTCATCTTGAGCTGGGGGGGGGGGGGCTTGCTGTTTTGTCTTAACGGGAGTCTTGGTAAGTACTCCTGCCTGGACTCCGTCTTGGCAGTCCTCCTGCCTCAGCCTTTAAACTCCATTGTAAGAGAAAACAACTTAAAATGTTTTCATCCTATTGATTATCGTTTAGAGCAATGGGTTGACAGGCTCACTGCAAAGAAACCAGAGACTTCAGTATTACAGCAGTTTCTGTGAGACTTTTTACAATAAAAACTTGTTCATGCCCAAGATCTAGGTTATTCCTGTCCTCTCTGCTACTCTTATGAGAGAACCAAGACGAGGGGGTGAAAGGAACTAAGGAGTAAATTTGAACTCAACAGTAAGGAAAAACTTTCCAACAGGCAGACAAGGTCCAGAATGGAATGGGGCCACCATATCAGAGAGAAGTACCAGTGTTCCGAGGGAGTTACTGTGATACTGGTGAGGAAGGGTGAAAACAACTTTCTGTTATAAACATGAGTATTATAGCTCTTTGGGCTTGAGTCATTAACTTCCATATCCCTCTGAAGAAGCATCATGAAACTTGTGGACCTCACTTCTGCATATCATCAACACTCTGCCTAATCACTACTGAGCAAAGTATTGATGTAATCTTATTCTCTTCCACCCTAGAGTTCACCTTACCTACAATTTACCAGCTTAACCATTTTAT
Organism: Lophiomys imhausi; assembly: GCA_907164525.1. NCBI lineage: Eukaryota > Metazoa > Chordata > Mammalia > Rodentia > Muridae > Lophiomys > Lophiomys imhausi. Next base: position 1,275,513 of record CAJQZJ010037497.1, on the reverse strand, counting down.
GTGTACAGTCTGATAGTGTTGAATGTATTCACATTGCTCTACAACCAGATGTCGGGGCTTCTTCATCTGACACCATTGAAATTGTACCTCATCCTTATAGGCCCTGGACTGGTCTCTGTTCCCATGGATTTCACTGTCTACATATAGGCACATCTTTTATGTAGGCTTCCACAGTCTTGTTACTGGCTCAGTTCATTTATCATACATTCTTCAAAACTCACCCATGTTGTGTTATAAGAATGTCCTTCCCTTTTAAGTGTGGATAGTATTCCATTGGGTACATATACCATATTTTCTTTATCTATCTGTACTATATTTATGTTGCTTCCACCTCTTGGCTGCTGTGAATTATCACAATCACAAATATGTAAATATCTCCTTGACAAGCACTATTCAGTGGGATTGCTGGTTCATATGGAAAGTCTATTTTTAATTTTTTGAGAAAGTGCTATACTGTTTGCCATAGCAATTATTCCATTTTACATCCCCATCAGCAGTACAACATACCAGATTCTCCAGAAAGTAGCACTCATTGTTTTTGCCTTTGGGTTTGTTTTGTTACTTGCTTTATCTGTTTTTAGTAGTACCTATCCTAGTGTGTGTGAGAGGTGTTGACCTGACTTTGACTTCAGGGACTTGGGCAATGCCCTACACATAGCAGCTGCTTCCTGAAAGCTGAAAAGGAGTACTAGGACTTTTCATTCTCACAGTGAGCTGCTTCATACAGTTGGTCTGTGTCAAAGATTATTAATAGAGTCAATGTTCTGTACTTTAGTATAAAATACAGGAAACAAATCTTAGAAATAGCCATGTCTGCAACTATTTATTTCACCGAGGTTTATTAATAGGTGTCCTTCTAATGCAGATCCATCACAGCCCTTGCTTAGCATTATAAGCTATGTTTGACTCTAGTAGTCTGCTCTTCTGAGTCTAGAAGTTTATTATAACATGCATAAAGGATAAGCATGCTAATTCCTCTATAAGAAATCCACTCAGTACACCAATGAGTCAAGGTTTTGTTAGAAATGATTCTTGCCAAGAGACAACTATATTGCTCAGTACATTCAGGGCTGTGTTATTTATTTAGCTAGCTTTCTCTCTCTCTCTCTCTTTTATTCTTTTCATCCCTGTTGTGCCTACAGACTGGTGTGATATAATTAGTGTTATGAGCCAAGTTTATAATTAGTATGGTCATGTTTAAACGTTTGCTATCAGGAGTGAAACTTGGTAACTTCAACATTAATATTCTAGCAATGAGCCATTCCAAGCTTTTTGTAAATGATGCAGTGTTGTCCTATTTGGGGGATGACTTTGAAGTAAATAAAAAGAAGAGTAAGTCTTCCTTCCAAGTAATTATTGTAGAAGAATGTTGTAGGCAGCATTGAGTAAGTTTATGATTTTCCCAGACTGTTAGGTTTGCAACTAGGAAATAGGTGTTCAGGACTTCCAAATCTCCTGGCATATTATGCTTCAGAGCTGTTTTTCTTTGTACAGATAATGTTGACATGGAGCAGGGCCTAGCTAGTTTTCTATTTAAAGTTGAGGTGTTTCAATTAATTTGGAAGTTTTTTCCTTTTAGAGCAATATAAGAGCTATATCTAAGGTGTACTTGTGAATCAAAGAAAAATGCTAAGAAATTCAGTGGAGGAAGAGAATCTTTTCATCATATCCAGGTTCAGGCCTACTGGGTAGTGACCAGAGCACACCTCTACAGTGAGCAGTTGGGTCTAACATGGTAACACTGCACATACTTAAACAACATTGCATCATAACCATCTTACAAATGACATCCCCAGAAAGTTTCTTCAGAATGATTTTTCAGGTTTTTCTTTACTTGAGAGGATAAGGCAGATGAGGATATAGAGAAGTCTTAGTAACTACTAAGATCAGAACAGGAGAAAGTTCTTTCCTGGTGTTGTGTGGCTCTGGGGCATAAAGAAGAAATGGGGGGGGTGGAGGCGGGCGGGGGGAAGCCAGCAGTTCCTAAGACATGCATAGTCAGCACATGCGAAAGTCGTATGAGCTGTCAGGAACAAGCATGGCTCGTGGGTCATTTTCGGACGTCACCATCCCCTTTACAGCAGAAAGTTACACAGCATTCTTTGTACTTGTAGTCATGGGGGCTTTAGATAACTGCACACTAATCGTAACACTTGGCTTTGTTGTTGTTGTTTTGTTTTTTCATTCTCACAGCAGATACCTCACATTTTCTTAAGCAAATTAGGGCTTCAGTGACGGGCCACTTTTATCTCGGGCTATCACCATCCATTCTTATTACCTATGAAAGCAGTTGGTTTAGTCAGGTTAGTTTAGTTTTTGAGATTGGCGATATACTTGCATTATAATAAAGCACTCTTGGGCTGTATTGTTAAAGTAAATCTAAATACTTTCCTGGTTAAAAGAAATACTCTTTTTTTTTTTAATGCAACAGGGTTTCTCTGTGTAGCCCTGGCTTTCCTGGAACTCACTTTGTAGACCAGGCTGGCTTTGAACTCACAGAGATCCACCTGCCTCTGCCTCCTGAGTGCTGGGATTAAAGGTGTGCACTACCATTGCCCGGCAAAAGAAATCATCTAACGCACTTAATATTTTTATTTATTCTTTGATAATTTTATGCATGTGTGTAGCACATTTGATCATATTCATTCCCCATTCTCCTCTTACCTTCTCCCATTCCATCTTAATCTTTCTTTTTCCCAGAACATGTGTCCCTCTCCTACTTTAATGTCTGTTTTGAAAAAAACCCACTGAGTTCAGTTAGAATTGCTTGCATGCTCACGGGTGCAGTGTTATTAGCTGGATTGTAGACAACTTAGCAACTTCAGCAACCCCTGAAGAAAATCAACTCTCCTCCCTCTGTAGTCATCACTTTATTTCAAAGTTTCATATATATATGAAGGCCTATTAAGCCCTTCTGAAATACTTCTCTTTAAGAGCTTTGTTTCTTAAATGTAACAGGATCTTAAATTTTCGTCCAAATTTTTGTTTGGTCCTTAAACAAGGGTAATTGCTGTTTCTTTCATTGTCTCTTCCCTTTTTAAAACTGGCAATTTGAAATAGGGTCTCATATAATGCAGTGTGGCCTTAAGTTGATCTCCTCCCTCCCTTCCTCTTTTCCTTCCCTGTTCAAGTGCTGTCACTAGAGGCTGTACCACATGCCAGTCTATGGCAGTGTGCTGCAGTGCGCTGTGTGTGATGTGGTGCTGTGGTGGTGTGATTACAGACCTAGACACATGCCCATCTGTGTTACTGTGGTGTAGTGTTACAGTGTCATGTGGTACTGCTGTGAACAAAACATGCTGTTGTTATGTTGTGCTGTGGTATGATATGTGGTGATTACAGGCATGTATTAACTGTGTTGTTATGTTGTGGTGTGGTGTGCTGTGCCGTGTGATTTTAAACTGCACTGTCCGTGTTGTTATGTGCCAATATACCCATTATGGATTTGGGCATAAGAGCTTGATGACTTGTTGCAAAAAAGTAATTCCAGAAAGAATTTAGAGATTTAGATCATTTGGGGATGCTGTGTTCATTACAACAAAAGGTCATTCAGTAGATGATAGTTTTAAGTTGTAGAAATTGAGTTAAATAATGCTAACCATTTTGAGGAATATTTAGGAGCATTATAAATTAACTTATTCTTAGCTGTCTTTGCACAGCCTTTCCAAATAAAGAAGTCTATTATAGCAATGAAAGTCAGCTTTGCTTTTAATTTTATTATTTCTGCAAATGATATTCATACAATAATACCTTGTGGTATACCAGATGTTCTTAGCTAATGTGGCTAGCCTAAGTTAAAAGTGTAATAATGGGGATTAACGTTTGTAAGATAGGAAAGCCTGTAAAGAATAATAATACTCTAGTAGCAAGGAAGAAAGTGTCAGTTGACAATATGTTTTCCAGTCCCTTCTCCCTAAAAAGGTACCAGACGGGAGACGGGCAAGCTTGTGCATGATTTAAGGTTTGAGTGAGTTACCAGCTGGGCAATATACTGTTTTGAAGAATCAAGTCTAGGCATCACTATTTATTACCAGTTTAAATTTCAGTATTCAGTCCACTCATCACAACCTAACAAAGACTGCACTTCCTTTTCAACACATTTGCTCACTGACTGGTGTTCAACACTGTCCAAACAGTACAAAGGCAGATGTCTTTGTATGGGTAAAATAGGATCCGTCAGGATGTCTACGTGCTGTCTACCAGGTTTAACAAATCTAACAATACACAACCTATAAAATTAAGATGAGACCTTGGCAGGGACCTACACTACATGATTTAAGAATAATGACTAGAAAGGACCTGTTGGTAGCTATTGACAACCTGGAACATTTATTGTGTGCCCTTTCCTTATAATACCTACTTTAATGGCTTTGAAAATCAGGAGTTGAGAAAATACTCAGTTTATGTACATAAATGTAGGAGCTATACTAAAATGCTAGATGCCAGGGTCAGTACGGGTGGGGGGGGTGCATTAAAACCAGAAATCAGTTCCATCAGGTCAGATCTGTCCTAGAGTGTGAGCCAGTGACCAGTCTCTTCATCAGAGCTGTTCTTGGGCTTGCCTTTTCTTCTGGATGTACTAGATGAGCATTAGGATTTTGACTACACTGTGCATCATTTCATTTGTACTGTATCAGTTGTACTGTAAAGAAGTAGCAAGACTTCAGCAAAATTAAGAAAATGAGTAGCTATAGATTAGGAGGAAGTATCTTCAAAATCAAGATTAAAAAAACAAAACAAAACACGTGGATCCAGAAATTTACTGTCCAAAATGAAGTAGATTATTTTAAGCTTTGGGAAAAACTTGAACATTGATGGGAAGAAAATAAATGGCTGATAATCCATAAAAATGTTCATCATATGCAGTAACACAAAATTCAGCTACTGTGAGGCTGTCCTGGACAGTTTATATCTAGTTGACACAAGCTCAAGGCTCTCTGTTGAGACTATTCTTTCGTAAGATTTTCCTAGGCTGGTCTGTAGTTTGCTTTCTTAATTAGTGATTGGTGTGGGAGGGCCCAGCCCATTGTGGGTGGTGCTACTTCAGGGCTGATGAGTACTAGAAGAGGGCAGGCTAAGCAAGCCATGGAGAAAGCCAGTAAGAAGCACTTCTCCGCGGTCTCCATTCAGTTCCTGCTTCTGAGCTCCTGCCTTGGTTTTACTTCATGATATGGAAGTGTAAGCAAAATAAACCCTTTCCTCCTCAAATTGCTTATGGTGGTGGCGTTTCATCACAGCACTGGAAACGCTAACTAAGACGCATATTCAATAGATTAGCTTCAAAAAGAGGAAGAAAAAAAGGGGGTGGAAATGTAAGTAAAATGTAGAAAACCAGAACTGTTAAACACAAGTTGCCAGTATGAGTGTAAAATGTGACTAAAAGTAGGATAGCTTTGGGGAGGGGGTTATAATTTATTTTTTATTTCTTCAAGTTACATCTCAATCACAATCCCCTCCCTACTCCCCCTCCAGTCCCACCCTCCCACCCTCTTCCCTCTCAACCCCCCATCCTCTTCCCTTTTTTTTTTAAAGTTTAAGGTATATCTTTTCCCCCCAACAGCTCCCCCTTTCAGTCTAACAAATGGTTCTCTTTCTCTTAAAACAATAAATACAATACAAAACAACAGAAATAAATAGGCCACAATTATGAGATTTATATGGCTTAGCATACATTCCCAATGTCCAGTCCATATGTATTTGACACCTGACTTTAACATTCTACCATCTAACCATCTCCATGAATTTAAAGTTCTATATCCAACCCAGCTTTCATCCTAATTTTCATCACAATTTTAAAAACATCTTAGATCCAGAACACCCTCTTGATTCCTAAACAACTCAAAATTTAACTATGAGACTCTAGCTATCTATTCTTCAACCACCTCAGAGACCAGAGAAGGATAAATATATCTGATTATATAGGAAGTGCAGGGCCCGCAGCTTCCAAAACTAAGAAATGACATACCAGTGGCTGCCTGGACAGTTCCCATTTTCTCTCCATACATTACAGCATCAATCTTCAGCTGTTTGGCCCCGTTTCTCTGACAGACATTGATTGTAGAGCAGGGGTTATGAAGGACTTGCCTTCCCTGTCTTGGCAGAGCTAGGCTGTCGACTTACCTGCTTCCAAGTTGTGTCCTTTTTGGACAGCATTCTGTCTACAGTTGAAGCAAGGGGTTTTTCTTGCCAAGAGATAGGCTTGCCACTAATTCAACCATCTCCCACTGGAGATTCTTTGATTCTCATCTTCTACTTGGAGTAGAATAGGGGGTGCTGTCAGGAGCTGACATGTCTCGATATCAAAAATCTGAAGTTAAGAAAACATCTTTGAATGCCATATTCTGCAGATCTCTTGAGGTTTTTGAAGATGACCTATCTCTTATATTTAGATAAGCACATGTTGCTTGTCTCTTAGCAACTTGATTTCTGATTAGCTTAGAAAATAACTTTGTATAAAGTTAAACATTCATCTACCCAATGACCCATTATGTCCATGTGCTTAGCCAAGACAAATGAAAGCATTTGCCCACCAAGAAGACTTGTGCATCTATGCTATAAGAGCTCTTAATGACTAAAGGAAGCCACCTAAACTTACCTCGGCAGTTTGGTGGGTAACAAATTATATGGAGAATACTAGTTATCAATAAAAAGAAACAGACTAGTAATATATGCTACAACAATTTGTGGGCTCTCAGAAATACTTTGTGTTGAATGAGTCATACTATATGACTCCATGGATATAAATTGTTAGGACAAGCAAAACCAAGGTTTTCTGACAGAGGAACAGCTCCTACGGCGGGATAGGACATTGGCAAGGAGGAGTGACAGAGATATGTTGACAGTTCTCAATGATGAGAACTGCATTCTAGAAGAGTGGGTTGTGGGTGTGTATGTATGTGTGTGTATCTGTCACAATTCTTTGAGCTATATATACTTATCATACCACTCATTGTACTACAGCTATATATACTTATCATACCACTCATTGTACTACAGCTAAAGTATACTTTAAAGTAAAATTAGCTGTTTTCTTTTAAGAAAAAAACCTGGTTAGAATTCAGAATAGAATAGCAAAATAATTGAAACCATGGACAGTACACATTGTCAAGAATGGTTGTTAGAGGGTTTGAGCATAGTGTTAAAACTCAAGCAGACCATGTGCAGAAAAGTCTAAACTATATTTGTGGAAGAGCCAGGTATGGTCTCTCATGCCTCTAATAACAGCACTTGGAAGGCAGAGGCAGGAGGGTCATCACAAGTTTTAGGCCACCCAGCCATATATAGTTAGTTTCAGGCCAACCTAAAGCTATATGTGAACATCAAGAAGGCACATATTAAAAGACAAATCAGATGATGTCTGCAGATCTGTTTCCATTAGAATTCTGTGACTATGTTTTACAGGCTGTGTGAAATCCCTTATGTTCATTTTCTCATTCTTGGGCCTTTCCTAGAGCATGTGAAAGTTTATAAAATGTTATTTCTCTTTTGAGCTTGTATCATTTTATCATTGTTGAATAACAAGTGTTCACTTGGCTTGTCTATGCCTACTCTTCCATGTGATCTCGTTAAATCTCTCACCAACTCTAAGTGCAGTTACTATTCCTATACTCCTTTTTGAGTTGAGGCACTGTAGTCATAAGCAAAAAAAAAGAAAGAAAGAAAAGCAGAGCCAAAGTTTCAGTCCTATAATCATTTCAGAGTATGCTGCTGTGCCATCCTGAGCCCACCAGTACATTCTTAACTTCAACAAGTCATTACAACTCAATCACTTTCTTCATTTATTTGTACTTTTATGAATTATTATTACTGAAATACAGTATTTAACACAATACTATTAATTTTAAATATATTGAAAAATTCAATTGCATAAAATGCAGAAATCATTAACATTTAGTATGGTAGACCACCCACCAGAAGTCATCATCTGTAGAAAGGTTTCTGCTCGTCTGTGCTGTTGAGGCTGAGAGTCTGTTTTATCCCTTGAGCCCTAATAGATTTGATGTCAAAGCACTCCACCATTGTTTCATAGCTGTCGTCAAGTGAGGGTAAAGTGTTAGCCTCACTCCAGGTTTTCAATTTTACCTTTGTTGTTTTGACTGCTCTCATGATGGGCACCAATTGAACATAAAGATCTCATTTAAGATCAAGTGTGGTATTTATGTCCATCACGGCATCACCCTTTGTGATGTAAAACTTTCCATCAGTTTTTGAGTAGGAATTTTACATATATAGTAGTATTTTTAAACTGTTCTAAAGTGATCACCTGTATTTTCTCATAATTCCAGATAATTTAGTTCAACTTCTTGCGATTTGAAATTATAAATAATACGTTTCTTGAGCTATTCACTCATTGATAACTTCTCGGTGCTTATAGTTATCAAGCAAGAAGACTGCTTGGTGGTACCTACCAAGGCAACTAAGGGAGCATTAGGAATTCCTTAGTTGACTTGGGAATTCCAAATGAGTCCCTTGGTTGGTTTAACATACTCTTATGATAATATATTTTATAAAACAATTAGGACTGTGTGTCTTAGGTAGTAGCAGCACACAAATCCTAATCTTTGACCCATAATTTTTTTATCATTGATTAATATGGCTTTTTTCATTTGTTATAAATAATGACTATACTATATATATTTAGTGAGTATAATGTGATGTTTTGATATGTGTATATCTTATAAATGATTAAGTGAAGTAATTAACATACCAATCTTCATATATATGCTTTTTGTGTTGAGAAATTTAAAATTTGTTGGTTTAGTAATTTGAAATTTGCAGTACATTATTACTGCACAGTGTGTATATGGAGGCGAAAGGCTGATACCTGTATCTTTCTCCATCACTCTCCACCTACTTGTTTGAGAAAAGGTTTTCTCCCTGAACCTAGAGCTCACCAACTTGACTAGTCTGGCTGACCATCCAGCTCTAAGAATCCTCCAGCCTCTGCTACCAGCAGTGCCGCGGGTTACAGGTGTATGCAGTCAAGCCCAGTGTTACATGGGTACTGCGGATCAGGCCCTCAACTTTTTCCACTGAGCCATCTCCCCAGCACCCACAATATGTTATTATTTCCTAGTTCCTATGCTGGGCATTGCTCTCAGGAACTTTTTCTCCTGTCTGAGATGTTGATCAAAGAGAAGTATGTTTTCTAAACATTTTTAAGGTACCAACTGTATGTCTGTCCTAAAATGCGATATAACATAGCTTTTAGAAAATGTTCAGGACATGATCAGGCATAGAAGAATATTTTGTGTTTGGTCAAGGAGACTACACTTAATATTTATAGCAGGACAGAATGCAGCCATTGTTAATATTCAAAGACTAACCTTTAAGAGACTGTGACTTGACTCACATGGTTCACTTGTGAGGTGAACCCAGAGAGCCCTGTTCTCCATCACTTTGAAAGAATTGAATGTTTCATTGTAGAAATAGTTGGAAGTGATACATTGTTATCATTATGTAGCCTCTGGTACAAATCTGTAAGGAGAAAAAAAGAAAAGGACGCTGTCATGCAGGGTAGCATGTAAGTCATAACCTCGTCTGGTGTGTGTGTGTGCGTGTGCGTGTGCGTGTGCATGTGCGTGTGTGTGTGCGTGTGTGTGCGTGCGCGCGTGTGTGTGCGCGTGCGTGCGTGTGCGTGTGTGTGTGTGTGTGCGTGCGCGCGTGTGTGCGTGATATAAGCAAGGACTCTGAGGAAAGATTTCCATGGAAATGCTGTCAAACAGGTAAAGGTTAATGATCGGGTCAATGGTTATTTTTCTTTGAGGTTACCTTGAGAGTAAACTTGCCTGCCTTGGTTTAGAGGAAAATGGTTTTATTTAAGATTGTAGCTTTTATCGTTTTGGTTGTAAGCCTAGACTTTAATGGCTGAGCCATCTCTCCAGCCCTAGGATTATAGTTTTTATTTAGATTGATATTTTTACTTTGTAATATTAAATTCTTTGTTTTTGAAACTATGCCTTTTTCCTGAATACTTCCTAACAGCTGACAAATAAGTAAGAAACGCTGTGATGTTGGGTGCAATATTCATCTTTTAAGGGCTTCACTTACTTTACAGTCTTCCAGCCACATCTGTTTGTTATATGTTGTGCCTATAAGAAAATGGATCCAGATTTTAAATGTTTAGAACTCAGACTAGACTACCTCATTATAACCAAAGCATATGAAAAAATCTTAGTGAAAATGATCACAATGTACCTAACAGATTTCGAAAGTTACAGAACTTGAGACAGGCGTTGTCTGTCAGAGAGGTTTCTTAATTTGAGCCTCAATTCCTCATCTATGAGACAGATGATAAGCCCATCTCTGTGTGTGCACACACTTTGCTGATCTTAGGAAAGGGTTGTGATTCACAGACCGTGTTTAGTAACTGTATCTTCCAGTCATCACATCAACTTTTAGGACCACCAGAAGAACGATTCCGACAGTCATTGCCAACAGAAAGGGCACTGGAGGAATTTTTTTCTAAATATGTTATATGCCCCTTAACAGAGGGAAAATCAGAAAAGAGTACTAGACTGTGAGAATAATCATATCAATGACTTGTTTAACTAAGGCTTATAGTATAACAAAATTATACAAAGTACTTTTCCAGTTTCTTCAGGGAGGATGTTATATTATGAAGAGTATTAACATAGGCATCAACTTAAAATTGCAATTTCTCTCCAAAGCCTTGTTTTAGATGTATTCTGTTGAGGTGAATATGTTTGCTTTCATTTTATTCTGCTCACAGTATCTTTATTTCCCTGTGACTTCTTTGATCCATTGGTTATTTAGGAATGTTATTTTCTACTACTTGTGAATACTCCAATATTTCTTTTTTCTTAATTTCAAATCTCATTCCTTGTTATCAAAGAACATACATTGATTTTTTTAACCCTTATAAGTATGTTGAGGCTTGTTTGTGGCTACCATTTGAGATTTTTTTCCTATATGTGGAAGAGAGTGGATTTCTTCCTTAGATGAAGTATTATGCAGAGACCCCATGTCTTTGATTGCTCATTACATGGCATAGGGAGGACTAGAGGAAAAATGTGTAACACTGAAGTCAAGACTCTAGAAAGCCCCTCCAGCATGGTTATTCCTCCTTCTTCCCTATTAGGAAGTAACCCTCTGGGAGTATGTACAAACCTACTCTGTGTCACACACTAGTAAGACTTGAACTGTCATGTGAACCTCTGTCTCTGGGATTGCAAATCCTGAAATCTTCACCCAGAGCTTACAAATGAGAACACATACACAGTGTTTGCTTTGGCTGTTGTTACTGTAGTTGTTATAAACATGTGTAGCTTTAATTCACAAGCATTTCTGCAATGTGAATTTATACTTTAAGAGGCCTGTATTTCTAAATTATTAGTATATTTTTCATATGGCTGTTGAAAGAAAATAAAAATCTCTTTTTTTTTCCTAGAGAGTGTTTTTGGCTTTCATTCTTTTTTATTTATTTATTTTTTATTTCTTCAAGTTACATTTCAATCACAATTCCCTCCCTACTCCCCCCTCCAGTCCCACCCTCCCACTCTCTTCCGCCTCAACCCACCCATCCCCTTCCTTTTTTTTTTAAGTTTAAGTTATATCTTTTCCCCCCAACAGCTCCCCCTTTCAGTCCAACAAATGGCTCTTTCTCTTATAACAATAAATACAATACAAAACAACAGAAATAATTAGGCCACAATTATGAGAGTTATATAGCTTAGCATACAATCCCAATGTGCAGTCTATACGTATTTGGCACCTGACTTTAACATTCTACTATCTAACCATCTCCATGAATTTAAAGTTCTATATCCAACTCAGCTTTCATCCTAATTTTCATCACAATTTTAAAAACATCTTCTTAGATCCAGAACACCCTCTTGATTTCTAAACAACTCAAAATCTATTAATAGAAGTTAGTCTTTTATCATTAATTTACTCCTAACAACTGAGGGAATAAAGCCAGTCAGAATCTGAACCACATGGAAAACCCAAATCTAAGTTTATAAACAAACTCAGTAGTCCTAGAAAAGAAAGCCTTGTTAAGCATTAGGACAGATGTCTAGTGTTGATGATAAGAAATTACCCACAGACCAGTGGAACATGAGAAGGTAGTCTCAGCCATAATATTCTAGCACTTTTTGGTAGGTTGACCTCAGGTGTGAAGTTTGAACTGTGCTTTACTGCATGACAGAGCAGAATCCCCAAACTGTTGAAGCATGGTGAGCATTGGGCTTACTTTTGATATTAAGAACCTTGTAACAATGGCTTTCTCCCAGCAAAGCTGAGGTGCGGGCTCCATAAAAGAAGAGGATGAGGGAAGTCTTTTACTAGGACTCCAGAATCTATTTGTTGGTCTGTTTTTGTTTATTACATTAGGTTTCCTATTCATTGCCAAATTACCAGTTTCATTCCACATATAAATTCTAAATCCTGAGTAAAGTACCACTGCCAACGCAGCCACGGTGTGTTGAAAATTCATAAAGGAGTATGGAGACTTTTAAAGACTGCCCTCCTCAAACCATTCTTTGTCCCTTAACCTATGTATTAGAAAAACATTCTGAAAGCTCCTTGTGTTACAAGCAGCAATGAAGGAACATTCCTCTGAAGCCTAGAGAATCTAAATTTGTTTAGTAGTGACTGAGAAAAAAGCTTGACCAACCCATTTCTTAGTTTCTCCTAAATCTTTAGTAAATCCAGCTAGCAATATTGAATTTTTATAAAATGTAAAGTAGCTAAATAATTCTGGTAGTGTTTTCTCAACATCATATGGAATAACAAAAAACAAAACAAAACAGAATAGCCAAATCAATCCTGTACAGTAAAAAAAAAAAAAAAAAAAAAAACATCTGGAGGCATCACCAGCCCATATTTCAAGGTGTACTACCGAGCAATAGTAATAAAAACAGCATGGTACTAGTATAGAAACAGACCAGTGGATCAATGGAATAGAATTGAAGACCCAGAAATGAACCCACACACCTATGGCCACCTGATTTTTGACAAAGAAGCCAAAAAACCGCACAATGGAAAAAGGACAACATCTTCAACAAATGGTGCTGGTCCAACTGGATGTCCACTTGTAAAAGAATGAAATTAGACCCATACTTATCACCTTGTACAAAACTTAAGTCCAAGTGGATCAAAGACCTTAACATAAGGCCGGTCACACTAAATCTTCTAGAAGAGAAAGTGGGAAAACCCTCCAACTCATTGGCACATTTGACAACTTCCTTAACAGAACACCAACAGCTCAGGACCTAAGACCAACAATCAATAAATGGGACCTCGTGAAACTGAAAAGCTTCTGTAAGACAAAAGACACTGTCATTCAAACAAAATGGCAGCCTACAAATTGGGAAAAAAATTCTTCACCAATACCACATCTAACAGAGGGCTAATATCCAAAATTTACAAAGACTCAAGAAATTAAATGCCAGGCTGAAGAGGTGGCTCAGAGGTTAAGAGCACTGGCTGTTCTTCCCAAGGTCCTGAGTTCAATTCCCAGCAACCACATAGTGGCTCACAGCCATCTACATTGAGATCTGCCCGGGCATATATGTAGAGCAAATACTGTATACATAATAAATAAACAAAAAAAAAGTAAAAAAAAAAAAGAATAAAAAAAAGAAAAAGAAAAAATTCTCATTAAAAAAAAAAGAAATTAAATGCCAAGAAACCAAATAATCTAATCAAAAAAATGGGAAACAGAGCTAAACAGAGAATTCACAAAGGAGGAATCCCTCATGGCTGAGAGACACTTGAAGAAATGCTCAGCATCCTTAATCATCAGAGAAATGCAACTCAAGACAACTCTGAGATTCCATCTCAGACCTGTCAGAATGGCTAAGATCAAAAACTCAAATGACAACACATGCTGGCGAGGTGGAGAAAGAGGAACCCTCCTCCATTGCTGGTGGGAGTGCAAGATTGTACAACCACTATGGAAATCAGTCTGGCGATATCTTAGAAAACTTGGAATAGCTCTACCTCAAGATCTAGCCATACCACTTCTGGGCATGCATCCAAATGATTCCTCACCAAACCACAAGGACGTTTCCTAATCTGTGTTCATAGTAGCCTTATTTGTAATAGCCAGAAACTGGAAACAACCCAGATGTCCCTCAGCCGAGGAATGGATAAAAAAAAAACTGTGGTACATCTACACAATGGAATACTACTCAACCATCAGGAAAAATGAAATTATGCAATTTGCAGCCAAATGGATGGAACTAGAGAAGCTCATCCTGAGTGAGCTAACCCAGACTCAGAATGATACACATAGCATCTATTCACTTAAAATCAGATTTTAGCCATATAGTACAGGATAACTATACTACAGCCAATGCACCTAAGGGAACAGGAATATAGACTTTGTTACCTGTCAATGAGACATTTTGCCCTAGTGGTGCTGCCTTGTAGGCCCCCAATGTATGAGGAGGCTCTTGGCCCTCATATGACTGCTGAACTGGGGCGGGGGACTGATATGTAGGGACACTCCACTCTGGAGGAGTGGGATGGAGGGAAAGGGGGTAAGGGGTACAGGGTGGAAGGGTGGGACTGGCAAGCGTGGAAAGAGGGTATTGTGATGGAGATGTAACCTGAAGTAATAAATAAACATTAAAAGAAAGACTAGAAAAATATTAATAACATTACATATGCAATGTTTCTTTGATCCAGTGGTTCTTATAGTCAGCAGACCATCAGCCCCAGTACCCCAGAGTGATTATTAGATGGAACTCTCAGGCCTCACTCTAAAGCTGCAGTAAGCATTCTGCAGTCAACATTATGAGTTTTAGTGCGCCATTGGGTATTTCTGGTATTTGCTAAAGCATTTAGAAATGCTTTTTAAAGAATAATCAACGGCTGGGCAGTGGTGGCGCATGCCTGTAATCCCAGCACTTGGGAGGCAGAGGCAGGTGGATCTCTGTGAGTTCGAGGCCAGCCTGGTCTATAAAGCAAGTCCAGGACAGCCAGAGCTGTTATACAGAGAAACCCTGTCTCGGAAAATCCAAAAAAGAATAATCAACCACAAGTGCACCTGCATTTATTTTTTTCTTACATATATTTAGTGACATAGATCTAATATAGCTTTTATTTTTGCATTGACAGTATATGTGTAAAACGTGTCTATCCTTTGTTGCTCTAGTTATATACTGTCTTCTATCTAATATGTTACTTATTGTCTGTTTCTTATCACATCATCTTCCGTATATCATTCCTTCTAATTATCCATACTATTTCTGTTGTGTTCCACCTAAAGGGCGATGAGAATTATCATCGCTGTAGCTCATGTGATATGTTTTGTATGTACACTTAGGTGTGCACATATGTGCACCTGTGCATATGCATTGAAGGACATCAGATGTGTCCTCCTTAGTCACTGTGTAACTTATTATTATTATTATCATTGTTATTATTTTACTCTTGTTATTCTTGAGACAAGTTCTCTCACTGATCCTGAAGTTCACTTTTTCAGCTAAGACTAGCTGGCCAAAGAAGTCCCAGGATCTGCTGTATCTGCCCCCCCCCCCCCACCCAGTGTTGAGGCTACAGGGTCATTCCTGGCTTTTAAGTGGGTGCTAGGGATTTGAACTCAGGAACTCCTGTTTTTACTCCAACTGCTTTTACCCACTGAGCCATCTCCCCAGTCTCATCCTTAGATTTGATGTGGCCATCCAATGACATAAGTTTATTTGGTTTGCTTATTAGCACAATACTAGGAGAAGTTGGGACTAAAGACAAAAAAGCAGACATGAAATTCTAATTATATTACTTTGTTGATTATAACTTTATTGAAATTTTTCTATAAAAGTTTTGTTTAGTCACAGAATTAAGGCCAAATACTAAATCTTGCCACATCTTAACTGGTTTATTGAAGATTAGTAAAGGTTCATGAAAATCAATGTATAATGTATTTTATAAATTGGTAGTTTGATTCATGAAGCATGAATCAAGCCTAAACTAGGTGCTCATGTAAATAAATATAAATAAAGCATCTTTCCCTTTGTACTGATGGAATTCACTTTGGATTTCACATTAGTGAAATTAAAATAGGTTTTATTAGGTTCGAGTAGTTTCAGAAGTGCTTTTCCTAGCACCTTCTTGTCCTCTTCCTCTCTGGTGGGTTGTGGGAGCTGGTTTAACAGGTCAGACAAGATTTGGATGCTGTTTTTCTGCAGATAGTAGAAAAGTAGGAACCTGAGGCCAGGTTTTCCATGGTGGAAAAGAAGGCCCAGAGCCTGTAGCAAACTCGACATGAGTCAGCTCTTCTGTAAGGCCACTTGTACCTCTGAGTTTACAGCTTGTCTCAGCTAAACCCCTTCAGGTTTTTGGGAAACAGAATCTGAAATTTTTCCTAGAGCTAGCTTGAAGCCATAGTAGAGGTGAGAGATTTTGTAAATGTCAGACAGCTCAAAGTGATGGCCTCTCCAGGTGGACCAGAGTCTGTTGTGCCCACAGGCTCTACCATGTTCTTTATATTGTGTGGCTGTGTGGCTCTAGAAAGAGCAAAAGCAGGCTTAACTTGTTCCTCCTCCTCCTACTACTTCTTTTTCTCCTTCTTCTCCTACCCCCCCCCCTTGTTTCCTCTAGGCTTGGGGCTTGTTCTTTGTTGTTGGAAGAAATAATTACAGAAATTCCTCTTCTTTTCCCCCTTTCTACCTCTCCTCTCCCCTGTCTCTTGCCGTGGCTCTCAAGATAGGAAAGAATTTAAAATTAAAGAGAGAGGTACAAGTTTGTATTGAATCTCCAAAATTACCCTCTTAGTGACTTAGTAGACTCATACAAAAGATGACTCATTACCAAACAATAATATGTATTAGTGTATTTTCCAAAACGTTTCTTTTAAGGGGAAAGACTAAACTGGAGCTTGCTTTTCTTTTCTTTTCTTTTTTTCTTCCCTCCTTTTCTTTCTTTTGAACTGATGTAGACCTGTAGTTTTATCAATCATACAGCCAGTTTCTAAGGTGATGGATAGTAGAATCTCAATATAAATGTTAGGAACCTACAGGTGCTGTAGTAATAGACGTGTTACTTAGTACAAATTGGGTATTCTGTACAATAAAATTAATTTATTCCACTAATAAGATATGCTATATCCTTCTGTTCTTTACTTAATGAATTTCTTTTTAAAATATGTGATAGTCAGTGAAAACATTACAGAAATAAAATACATAGTCATTGTATTCTGCACACCGTAATATTTTTATTTCAGTAAATTTAACTTCTTAGTTATGACACATTTTAATTCTAGAGAAGGGTACAGAAGGAATGTTTCATGAAAACTAAAATATTCCCCACAGAAACTTCTCTTCTAAACAAAAGTGAGTTTATCTTTGTAATCAAACATTATAATTTGTAAAATCATTAAGTCATATGTTCCATTCTGCAGGTCTAAGTACTGGTTTCATTTTGGTGTCTTTATTTTTGTTTGTGTGTGGGCATATGCACACAACTTTGAATCCATGTTATCCACTGTGGTTTCCCTATATTATGCCTGTAATATGGCCTAGTTACTGGAAACTCCCCATTGTAAGCAGTATTGTAATGTGCAGCATTGGACCCTTTCATGAGTGTGCAGATGTTGAACACTTTTGGATTATTAGGATCAATACCTGAAATCTATCATTGATACTTATTGCTAGAAGTAAAGGGAAGTGAATTCTTTTTAGTGTCAAGTGTAATTTTTAGAAGACCTATTTAGGAATGAAATCTTCAGCACTGAATGATCTAAAACAGTAATTAACACTTAGCATTCAATACTTAACGATTTAGTCAGTGTGGCATGTTCATCGAGTACTGAATGCTGTCAGTTCCTCTGCTATTTGCTTGAGTTCCAAAGTGAAGTCACAGTTTTATTTGACTGCAAACCATACAAAAAAGTGAACTGGACATTAAAATATGACACATTAGGGATAAATGCATGCTTGAACACCATATTGTAGTTGAGAGAAATTTTTGTGGAGAAAGTGGCAGGGAGCTCAAGATTTAAAGAGTGACATATATGAGCCACCAGGTAAAAGGAAGTGAGAGGGAGGATGGTCTTAGGCACAATGATTACGATAGGCTTCAGGCACTGTGTGAATTTTAAACATATGGAGTAGGCTCTGGAGAGGTTGCCCTTACAGAAGACCTGTGTTCAGTTCCCAACACCCACATCAAGTGCCTCACAGCTGCCACAGCTAACACCTTCTTCTAGCCTCCCAGGGTACTGTGGCACACACAAGAGGTACATACATCATTCATACAGAGAGACAGACAATACATACATAAAATAAAATTAATAAATAAATGCAAGTACTATATATAAAGGATAAGGCAAGAAATAGAAACAAGAATACAGTAGAATCACAAGGAACCTTGTAGTTGTACTCATGAGTTTAGACTGTGAGAGTTAAGGGGTGCTAGAAAAAAGACATGCAGTCAACCTTGATAAAAATTTATGAAAGGATGATCATGGCATTAGTTTGCATAGGGACTTGAAGGCATACAAGGTCATAGATCTGTGCGGTGACCATAATTCAGATAGATAGACAGCTGAACTGAGAGAAACCAAGCCTTCCAGTTAGATGTTGATTACGCAGATCGCTGTAAACATCAGATGAAGAAGAGTGCAGACGGGAATCTACCTACCCAAGATGAAGAATCTGGGATTAGAACAACAAAACAAAGTAAACACCATCCTCTTCCTCTTCATTATCATTGTGTAGTTATTATCGGGAAAGGCTTCCATATAGATACATTTGATGATAGACCTGAAGCAGAATGACTTGGTTTTGACCATGTTCTTGAGTGACTAAGAAGAAGCTCATACCTTTCTGCCCATCACAAATGAAACTGGCTTTTAGATAAAAAGAGGGGCTCAGTGTTTGTTCCTCTCTGGAGAGAAAATGGCAGGACCAACATCACCAAGCTTAAACTGTGAAATATTAGTCATGGAGGATTGTATACACTCAAGTTAAGTCACTTTGTGAAACTGCAGACTTTTATGGTCCTCTAGAAGCCATTTTCTTTTATTTTAATCCATGTGAAAGGCCAGCTGGTCAGCCAGAAAAACTTCCACCTCGTCATTTTTTCCTTACTTAGTCCATACCATGTGTACTGTGTTTAAAATTGTTTGTCCACACATTCATTCTTTTACATAATGTGAAAAACATTTTAGTGTCAGTAAAGCAAAGAACTCTGTTGGAAATGGAAAATCTTTAGTCATTTCTAAAGGTTACTATTTTCAGTGGATATAGACTTTTGATATGACCTCATCTTTCTATGGGTACATTGTTTTGTCTAACGTGCTCTGAATGGTTTTATTATATGTGCTACATTTGAGATAGTTTTCTTGTCACAAAATCTCCCTTTTCTCCAGCCTCTACATTTTCCTTCAGTGGTTCCAGGATTAGCATTTGGATGCTGTTCCTGGTTTATGCCTGTGTTTATTATGCACCAACTACATACTTCGTCAAGATTCTGTACTCAGTGTAGCTAGTTAGACTTTTTTCCAAATGACTTCAGCTTTTTCTGTAAATATTATGCCTAGAAATGGAAAGATGGCTCAGTGTATATAAAATATTTGCCATGCAAGGATGAGGAACCCCAGAACCTGGTACAAGGTAGGCAGATATGGCAGCTGTCTATAACCTCACCACCCAGGAGATTCCCCCAAGCAAGTTGGCAAGGTACACTAGCCAGAATTGGTGAGCTCAAGCTCCACCTTCCATGAGAGAGAACCTTCCTGAGCAAATAAAGTAGAGAGATGGAGAATATTTTCATTGTGTCTATGTTCATGGCAGTCACTGTCAACTTCCAGCCTCCACATACATGTATACTCACACCCACACATACACTGCACCCATACACATGCAAGCATACATATACAAATACCCATCTGTACCACATGCACATGCAAAAACGAATTATTAATTTTAAAGTTTTGACAAAAATTATGCCTGTCATGAAAATCTAAAGACAGCTGGATATGATTGCATATCTTTGCAATCCTAGCATTTTAGAACCTGAAGCAGAAAGACTGAGAGTTCTAGCTAGCCGAGGATACCAAGCACAGGCCTGCCTTAAAATACAAGAAAAAATAAAGTCAGTGTAGCCACAAGAAAAATAGTAAAAGAAACTGGAAATAACACCTAAAGATACCTAGAAATAGCTATTATTCAGAATAAAGCAATGTCTCTATATACAGAAGAAAGATGTAATTAAGTAGATAATTTTATTAAAAGAGAATTATAATACATTTCAAAATTGCTATATCTTACTTGAACTTAAAAATACTAAATGGGCTGGAGAGATGGCTCAGCGGTTAAGAGCACTGGTTGCTCTTCCAGAGGTCCTGAGTTCAATTCCTAGCAATCACATGGTGGCTCATAACCATCTATAATGAAATCTGGTGCCCTCTTCTGGCCTGCAGATACACCTGCAGACAGAACACTGTATACATAATAGATAAATAAATCTTTTTTTAAAAAAAAGACACTAAGATGTTAAAAAATGGAAGCAACAAAAAGATTTCTACATTTTATCCATGTGTTTATTCAGAGCTTTCTTTAGAAATTCATCTTACAAAACTAATAAGATACTAAGGCTCGGGTGACTTGTCTAAAACTGTTCTGTCTTTTGTTGGTGTTGAGAAACTTGTTCTACTGTTTAGGAACTTGGTGTCCTTCAGTTTTTCTGCCCTGCTCCCAAGTTTGAGATTGCTGTATTAGTGTCCATGCTGCTGATGTGCAGTGTTTCCATGGGGAATGTTGGCAGCTGATGCTCTAGTTCTGTACTTAGATACGTTCATCATTCAGCATCTCCTATCCTAGTACCTGTGGTTCTCCATTGGAATCCACATTTTAGTTATATAATATCTTGTCATCACATGCTCTTTTAAAAAAGATCTCACAGAATTTGTTAATCCCATTTTCTTTGTATTTGAGATTGTGTGGGTTTTTTTTGTTTTGTTTTGTTTTTAATAACTCCATGCTGTTTTTGTAGCTGTAATATTCTTGGGTCCTATTTCCCTTTCCTCATTAAGTTCTATATGTTTTCCTGTTTTTTGTTTGTTTGTTTTGTTTGTTTTTCACTATCTACAACAAAATCTGCAGCCATCTCCCTCTTGTCTTTCTGCCCAGAATAATTTGCTTTCACTCCCAGATTTCTTTTTGTTTGTTTGTGTTTTTAAAATTTTTGTTTATTACTTCAGGTTACATCTCCATCACAGTACCCTCTTTCCACCTCTCCCAGTCCCGCCCTCCTACCTTCTACCCCCATCCCTTCCATCCCACTCCTCCAGAGTGGAGCGTCGCTACGCTACATAACAGTCTCCCATGTCCAGCAGTCATTTGAGAGTCAAGAGCCTCCTCATACAATGGGTTTCTACAAGGCAGCAGCACCACTAGGGAAAAGTGTCTCACTGACAGGAAACAAAGTCTATGTTCCTGTTTCCTTTGGTGCATTGGTTGTCGTATAGTTATCCTGTACTATTTGTCTAAAATCCAATTAGAAGTGAATAGATGCCATGTGGATCCTTCTGAGTCTTCACTCCCAGATTTCTTGAGGGTTTCACTGTTTATCCTTGAAGCTGATTAATATACTCAAGATAAAAGCAGTATCACTTGTTTTATATTACCTTTTCCTTACTAGGAATTTCCAGTATATATCTAGATCCATTCTATTTCCCTAGAGTTCACCTTTCTCTTTGAAAAATCACAGTCCCTTTCTTTTTTTCCACATATAGCTATTTTATAACAGATGTAAATTGTTTCACAGGTCCTTTCAACAAACAGCTTTTCATCCCTAAGAAAAAACAGTTGTTCATTTAACAATTAGCAAAATACCACATTAAAACACTTTAAGGCAATACAATAAACACACACATACTATGTTGTCAGTGAATGGGAGCATTATAAAGTGTGCTGACTGGATCAAGATATAGTAAAATTATTTTAGCTTTCATAGTGCATAATAATCTAACTGGCAGATTAGGATGGGTACAACTGGATATGAACTTCTCTATATGCCCATCTTATCTGTAGGAAACTGATAACAGTTTTGAAGCAATGACTTTGGTCAGATTACATCCCACCCCTAAAATGTTCACTTATTTCAGTTTTGCTTGAAATGTATTCTTCCAGAGTCACCATTAAGGTACAGACATTAGTGTATACATTAGCAAATTTACAACTTTTGAATTTTTAAGTAAAAGCTTTAGAACACATTTAAGAATATTATTTACGCTAATGAACATCTCACAGTTTGAAAAAATGCAAGTTATTGCTGATGATCACTTGTCCTCTTTCGTAACCTTTACCTGGGCTGTACTCTTCACTAACATACAAGTCTCTATTGTAGCTTCTAGTTAATGGGAAGCTGCAAAACCCACAAAGGAGGCTCT
>CAJQZJ010037497.1:1201685-1253140 GCA_907164525.1 Lophiomys imhausi | reverse complement strand
GTAGCTTCTAGTTAATGGGAAGCTGCAAAACCCACAAAGGAGGCTCTTTTTTTTTTTTAATATAGACAAGAGAAACAGTCTTATGAGATAAAGGAAGACCAAAGTTCTCCTGCAGTCTGGATTATGTAATTATGTATTTTAAACATAACAGGGCGTATTTTAACCTTTTAAATGTAAAAATTAAGTAATGAAACATTATTTCTTCAATTAAAAATGTTAAATCTAAATCAAACTTTCCTTCAATAAATCAGCTTCTTTCTTAAGTCAGTATTGAAAGTGTAATGACCAATAGAGCCACCATAAGCTGTGAGGAAACAGAAAGACTCACAGAGGACAGTTTCTCAGTATAAAATTTAATGCCTACATTTTATTTATTTATTTATTTTTTTTTTTGGTTTTTCGAGACAGGGTTTCTCTGTGTATCCTTGGCTGTCCTGGACTCACTTTGTAGACCAGGCTGGCCTCGAACTCACAAAGATCCGCCTGCCTCTGCCTCCCAAGTGCTGGGATTAAAGGCGTGCGCCACCACCGCCCGGCTAATGCCTACATTTTATGTAACAAAATCTCAATAAGGATGACAGATACAAATTGTACATTTTTTTTTAAACAAGGAAGGATGAAAAGGCTTACATGGACATTTTAAATAATCCAATAGTTATATGAACATTTAATTTTATGAAAAAAGCATGGGAAATGTTTGAATGGAAGTTTATTGAAGAAGAAGAAAAGATGCTAAGAAAAAAAGAGAAGCAGGAACTAGTGGTGCACACCTGTAATCCCAGCACTTGGGAGGCAGAGGCAGGCAGATCTCTGAGTTGAGGCCAGCCTGGTCTACAAAGCAAGCTCCTGGACAGCCAGGGCTACACAGAAAAACCTTGTCTCAGAAAAAAAAAAAAACGAAACAAAAAAGAAAAGAAAGAAAAATAAGAGAGAAATGAGACTATGGGGAATGTATGTGTTTCAAAGATATTAAAATAAAAATATCTCTGCACAACAGGGAAGGAGAGGAAAGAGAGGAGCCTTTAGTCACTACTAAGAGAGTAATTATTTTAAAAAGTTCTTGTAGCACCACATAACCTCACACTCAACCCCTCCACTAATAAAAAACTCCAATCCACTATAACTTGTTTGAGGTTTTAAAGAAAACCCTATGCAACCTAAAATAAAATAAACACTAAACATTATACTTTCTGCATGTACTTAAGTTGACTAAACTCATGAAATAATCATACTTCAACTATAAAAATCTTAAAGACCAACATATGAAAATTCCTATCTCCTTCCCGAAATTACTAATTACTCATTTATTGGGTTATCAACCCCACTCAGCACTTCAGGAGGTTGAAATTTAGGCTCAGCATTGTAGTGTTTAGCCTTAGGAGTCACTGCAAAACTGTATCTAACTATACATGTACGTCTGCCTAGCTGTGCACTCCACCTGCTGCCCATGTACACAGTGCTGGTTGTAGTTGAATCGTTCCATGTCCTCGTGCAGGTAGAGTCTCCATATACTTTATTTGACTGTGTGTCCCAGAAGTTGGGATCCACCTGTGCAGTGGCTCCTTTATCTTGATAGAAACCTGATATACTGGAATTTACTTATTATTTGCAGTTCTAACTACAGCTTTCATAGACAATATGAAGTCAAATTTCCATTTTAAAACTTAAAAACCAGTGGTCTGTGAGATTACAGAAAATTAGAAAAATACGTGATTATAGGCAAAATTGGTTAGCCATTTAGAAACTGTCCTGACTTGGAAAAATTATGAAAGTTTTCAAGGCCTTCATACATAATCTGAAATTTTTCTGAAGAAATAACTGCTTTCAATAGCAACTCCAATAAGTTGTTAGTTATGAGCCCCTCACAGTTCTCATACTTGCTGTTGCTGCACTCCAAATATCTTCTGGTTGGGTCCCATCCATGTATTCGACCCATAACTGGCTCATCTGCTTTGTACTCAATGTTGTAATTCATACTTACTATTAAATTTCAGTAACCAATGACTGCCTGGACAGTTCCCATTTTCTCTCCATACATTCCTGCATCAGTCTTCAGCCTTTGGGTCCTGTTTCTCTGACAGACATTTGTTGTAGAGCAGGGATTATGAAGGACTTACCTACCCTGTCTTGGCAGAGTTAGGCTGTCGACTTCCCTGCTACCAAGTTTTGTCCTTTTTGGACAGCAGTCTGTCTGCAGTTGGTGCAAGGGGTTTTTTCATGCCAAGAGATAGGCTTGCCACTAATTCAACCATCTTACAGTGGAGGTTCTTCGATGCTTATCTTCTACTTGGCTGCAGGCCCTGCACTTCCTATATAAGCAGATATATTTATCCCTCTCAGGTCTCTGAGGTGGTTGAAGAATAGACAGCTAGAGTCTCATAGTTAAATTTTGAGTTGTTTAGAAATCAAGAGGGTGTTATAGATCTAAGAAGATACTCTTAAAAGTGTGTTGCAAGTTAGTATGAATGTTGAGTCAGATATAGACCTTTAAACTCATGGAGATGGTTAGATAGTAGAATGTTAAAGTCAGGGGCCAAATATGTATAAACTGGACATTGGGAAGGTATACTGGGCCATTTAACTCTCATAAATGTGGCATATTTATATCTGTTGTTTTGTATAATACTTACTGTTATAAGAGAAGGAACCTTATCTGTTGGACTGAAAGGGGAAACTTCTTGGGGGAAGAGGGTGGAAGGGTGGAATAGGAAGGGGGAATAGGGAGGGGTTTGTGACTGAGATGTAACTTGAAGAAAAAAAAATAAAGTATTTAAAAAAACAACAAAAAAAATTTCAGTAACCAAGTATTTTAGAATCCTTTAAAATATTTTATGTCTTCTTCCATTACAATATCCATAGATTTCTTTAGAATATTTTTCTGTTTCATTCAATTTAAGACATATTTATGAAATACTGTAATTCATTAATAAAATGCCATCAGAATATGATTAAGGGCCTGATCCATAGAACTCACCTTTTCAGAGTTCTGTAAAATATAGTCTGAGGATGACTTTCTTCAGAGAGGATTTGCATGAGGTCCTGAAAGGTGCAGTGCAATACTGCAATGTAGTGAATCAAACAAAAGAAACTTACAAGTAAAAAATTGAAATGAATAGAATATGAAATGAGAAGAAATAGAAATGAAAAGAATATAAAGATTTGAGTTGTTTGTTTGTTTGGTTTGTTGGTTGGTTGTTTGGTTGGTTGATTAAACAGGAATCACATTTGTCAGTAGCTGGTTCTAGACTCTGTGAATACTAATAGTAGTAGTATCTGTATAGAGATGAGGCCATCAGCACCACAGGAAGGGTTTTGTGTTACATGTATCCTCTAGGCCAAGCATCATGTGAGCTTTGCTAGTTTCCACTGAATCTTTGCCTTTCAGTCCTACTCTTCCCAACGTTGGGAAGCAGACACTTAGCTTGGTCTCCTTGGTCATCTAATCCTTACCACCAGCAAAACGTAGAACTGAGTTTTGAATCACTGTGAGATGTCCGTGATTTTGCTTTCAAAGTTTACGCATAAGCTACATACATTATGGTATTTATGAGTTATAGCAAATCTGTATCTCTGCTGTAACTGATGCTACCATAAGTGTAAAGCTATAACATATACCTACAGTCTTAATACCTACGATGGGCTTTTATTGTAGTGATTCTATGATTTTATCAACAGCCAAGTTATTGTCACCATTATGAACAAACTGATTTTGTTGTGAATAAAGCAACAAACTGAAAGTCATAAAGTTGTACTGTTTGGCTGTCAGCCATTTCCATGTGTTGTAATTCTTATGTTGGGAAATAGCAGGCTTACGCTAACTTCAAATGTTAGTCCATGGACCAAGCAACAGCAGTCTGCAATGGACTTGTGGTTAGCTATCAGCTTCCTTAGTGAAGTCTTTAAGCAAATTTATTTACTATCTTATGTAAGAAACACATATATTTCTTTTTTGTTGACTAAAATTCTCTTAAAGGCATATCAGAAAATCAGGGCTTGATAATATATTACCAGTCTTTAAAGGTAAATGTTAGTAATGGCCAGTGTTTGAATTCAACAACTTTTATTTCTATGTTTATTCTTCCACAAGGCAAAAGAAAAAAAAACAGGTATAATTTCATTTTTTTTTCTCTCTTGAAGGGATATTCATGGTACCTGAAGAAAATGGAAGAAGTACCCGGGGAAATTTAAAACTGTGTGAAAATTGTACCATTGTAAATTCCTCAGTCTCAAATTCAAAAGTTGCATGATTTAAAAAATGACAGGATTTTGGAAAAAAAAAGAATACTTACATAATATGATGCAAACAGCCTGATAAAAATGTAAACTTGCTATAGTATACTATCATTTTTAAAATGCCTATGTAACTATTTATTCCTTTTCTTCAGTTAAAAATGTGCAAGTCTACAAGAACTTTTCCTTGTATGGGCAGCTCAGAGTTCAGAGGGAAAACGCATTCAGAACTGGGGTGTCTGAGTCAGTGTGTAGTTCTGCCCTGACTCATATTGTTTCTAACTCATGTCTGTGTCCAAGATGAATATTAAATTATTTTACATCTCATTATTTTTAGATGTGAGAACTGAGAAAAAATAATTTAATTCATAATGGGCTTTCATGTCCTAAAGCCAAAAGACTTGAAATAAAATGACCTGCATATAATGATTGTTTGCACTTAAAATTTTGATAATATAGCTCAGAAATATTAATGTATATCTTACCCAGAGTGTTCTTGTAATGATAAAACTAAAGCAAAGGATTAATTGCTTTCTTGTGGCCGGACAATAATGTTTAGCCTAGATCTCTGATAAATAACCCTGTCTGTATACATTCAAACGTTTTGTCTATGATCTAGAATGCTAGCATAGATATTGGATTGGAGGGTGCATATGTGTGTGGAGGTCTGAAGTCAGTGGTTCCTGTTGTTTCCTTAGGCACCATCTACCTTCTTTCTTGTTTTTGTTTTTTTGAGACAGGGTCTCTCACTGAAGCTGGAGCTTGCCCAGTTAGGCGAGTCTGGTAGCCAGAGAGCTTCAGAGATATGCCTCCACTGCTCAAACATGTGTCACTTTCCATGGCTTCTCTTGCATTTCTTAGGATCAAACTTAGGTTATCATGGTTGCAGGACAAGCATTGTAACAACCGAGTTACCTCCCTGTCACTACCCTTAGTTTCTTTGCTTTTGAAACATTTGTTTATTCTTTCAGTTTCATACAAACATACTCGAAAAAGTACTTTAATTCTATCTCCTCCACTATCTTCTCCCTTAGCATAATGAACCCCTTCTTCTTTCCAACAGTCCCCTCCTATTTTATATCTTTCTGTTTGTATTCCATTGCATCCAATTATGATTTCTTATATGAACATGGGTAGGAGGTTGTTTGTTGGAAGACCCTGCTGTTAAAGTCAGAGTCTCCCTTCCACAACAGGGTCTCCTCTGCCTGATCTTCTCTGAAGAGGACAACCCCCTCATCCTCTACCTGAGGAATGTCACATACTCCTTGACCAAATTACGGGTACAGGTTCAACTCCCCACCGACCCCACCTTGAGAACCTGCCTGGCAAGCACCTGGGATTCTTGGAATGCCTCTCTATGTAAAAGAGGAATCCCCAATACCTTAAGTCCCAACCAATGACATACACTTATCCTGGGAACCCTCACCCACCCCCCAATGATCTATATAACCCTTGTTCACCCCAAATAAAGTTGAGTTGTCTCACTGAATCTGACCCTGGAAATCAGTCATTCCATCATACTCACGGCCGTCTGAACCCCTCTGCTCTCCTTGCCCTCGTAGCCCCATGGCCCCCAGCTCCTGAGGAAAGGGGAGACTCACAGTTATTTTCTTGAGCAGGAGCAGTTTACCAGTTGCTAAACCACTGAAGATTATGCCTCCCCCTACTTAGTAACAGTTAGGTGGCTGTCACCTTTTCATCTGTGGTGAATGTTGATGGCCCAGCTTTGTGCACTTAACCATCACTGGTAGCGGTATCATGGCTGTAACAACCATGTCTTATCTAGAAGACGTTCAGAGCTCTCTTAATCGTCCTCAAGCGTGTGCCTTCTTTCTACTTCATCTTCTGCAATGTTCCCTGGGCCTTGAGGTGATTTATAGATGCCTCCCCACCTTGACCAGTTCCAAATCTCTGCTTAATTGCTGCCAACTACAAACAGGAGCTTCTCTGATCAAAGTTGAGAGGAGCACGCACCTATGAGTATATGAGTATGAATGTAAATATTTCAAGGAGAGTTGGACAACGTGACCACTCAGCAAATGAACAGTAGTAGGTTCCTCCTTGGGCAGTGGTTCTCAACCTTCCAAATGTTGCAACCCTTTAATACAGTTCTTCATGTGGTGGCTCCCAACCATAAAATTATTTTTGTTGCTACTTCATTAGCTGTAATTTTGCTACTGTCATGATATCTGTGTTTTCTGATGGTCTTAGGCAATCCCTGTGATTGGGTTGTGGGGGACACAACCCACAGATTTAGAATTGTTGCCCTATGGCCTGTGGGTTATATAGCCATGAGCTTTTTTCTTCTTTTTTGAATGAAATTAGATTTTTTTCTCATATAATACATCCTAACCACAGTTTCCCTTCATTCATTCCTCCTAGCTCACCCCCAAATTTTTGTTCTTCACCAGATCCACTCCCTATCAGCTTCCTTCTCAGAAAAGAGCAGGCCTCCAAGAGATGACAACCAAACAGGACAAGATACAGAAAGACAAAATGAAAGCCCTAATATCGAGACATAGCAGGGAACCCCAATAGGAGGAAAAGAGTCAGAGACACCCCCACTCCCACAGTTAGAGGTCTCACAAACCACCAACCTAACATGCTTAGCATAATGCAGAGAACCTGCTGCAGGCGCCTGCAACTTTGTTCCTCCATCTCTGAGCCCATGTGAACCCTGCTTGGCTGATTCGGTGGGCCATGTTCTCATGGTGTCCTTCATCCCCTCTGATTTCTAAATTCCTCACCCTCTTCCACAGGGTCCCCATCCCCAAGGAGAGGAACCCAATGGAGACCTCCAATTTAGCCATGAGTTTTTAACCAGGTTTATGGTACCAGAAAGGAATTCCCTTCCTGTGAGCAGCCCTCGGATTCAACCAGGAAGCAGTTAATTACCCCACAAGAGTCACACCACTATTAATACTAGTGGATCCACCTTGTCTGGGAGGTTTGTATTCATAACTGGACAAAACTGTTAATTTTGTTTTTCCCCTAGCTACCTATGTAGCCTCTCATAGCACTGTGTAAGCTATTAGTAGGGAGGGAGTTCCATTTCAGTTCCAGCTTGTTTTATCCTTGACCTCCCGCAAAAGTATGTAGAATATTACCATCTAGTCCCGGTGGATAACCAAGAACAGTGTCAGTAGCTTGCATTGTTTTGGGTGCCTCTGGAGTATCTCTAAGCAATAGATAATGGGAAGGTATCTCACACTTGACACTGAGATTTATATTTAATATCTTATGGCTTCTAGGAGGAGTGTTATCCACTCATTCAAGGTATCTGCTTCAAACTCTGTTTTTGATAATATTTTAAAGTTAGACTACATACATCCTTAGCACTTTATTAGTTGAGGTACCTCCCTAGCCCTCACATTACTCTTTAAAAAACAAAATCAGGTTTTTTTTTTTTTTTACATTCTTTTCTCATACAATACATGCTAGCTAGTTTCCCCTTATGCACTCCTCCTAAATCACCCCAGAGTAGAGTAAATCTTGGTATGATATTCAATTTCATTTTACAATTTCTTTTAAAAATCTTACTCCATTAAGTTGCTGCTAAAACTTCACAGTCATGAATTGGTTGTGACACATTTTGATTATAGACATAATTTTCTTCTAAGTACATGTTAGTATACTTTTTCATGTTAATCCTGAATTGTTTTTGCGCTGACCTTGCTATAATAGTATATGTTGTTAATAGAGCCCCAGCTTGTGTGCCACTTTTTCTATGAAGCCTGGAAAGATGAAGATTTTAGTAAACAGCAATAGCAAAATGGCCCTATTTTAAGTCACAGAAATGGCATGAACAAAGGGTATGTGTGCCAAAGCTTAAATTTTGCCAAGATAATGATGACTAGTATATTTTGACTGAAAGTTAGAATAACTGTATAGTCTACATGGAAGATAAAGTAGAAAAATGTGTTTTGAAACTAGCTCATGAGAGAACTTAAGTTCTTGAGAAAGAAGTTAGTGCATGACTCAATAGGGTTTATGGAGTTTGACATCTATGTGAAGTTAACCTCAAAGTAGACAGACAGACAGACACTGTGGAAAGGAAGGGTGTTACAAGTCAGGAACTAATGCCAAAGTGAGCCTGACACCAGTGTTCTGGTGGCTTTATCAGAAATAAGAAAGACAGGCATGGGATTTTATGTTTGTTTTGACACAGGGTCTCTTTGAATACCCAGGCTATCCTAGAAACTCACTGTGTAAAGCAGGCTGACCTAGAACTCAATACAAATCCATTTGTGTCTGCCTCCTGAATGCTAAGACTTAAGGTGCACCACCTCGCCTGGCTCACATCCAGTGTTTTTTACATGTGTTCCAGGGACAGAACTCAGTTGTCCAGTGTGTACAGCACACACCTTCACCTACTCAGTCAATTAACCTTTTTCTTTCATTTTTCCTTCATATTTTAGAACTTCCCATACCCTGTACTCTCTGCTCTCTCTATTTAAGCTTACTATGTGGATGCCTCTTCAAACTGGCTGCACATGGCATGTTCCTTACTGTTATGTAGGGTCCAGTTCACACACCTCTCCTACGAAGTCACCGCTTACCTAGCTTGCAGAAATCTCTCTTTCACTGAATTTCAAAGTGCTTCAGAGATTTCTTTGTTACTTCTCATCAGGTACTGTTTTCATTATTGGTGAACAAGCCTTATGTCCTCCTTTTCAATTCAAGCTCCTTGAAGAGTTTGTATAGGTGTTGGTATGCTGTATTAGAAAGAACCTGGACTGGCATTTACAGACTTCTGGTTTTGCATTCTAGTTCCCTCAGGGAATGGTGGTATGACTACAGACAAGACTTTCATTAACTCTCTGTAACCTCTAACCTACACAGTGCCTGTGTTACAGGTTATTGAGAAGATTATCATGAGTGAGGTAACCGAATTGAAGACTTTGTTGAGGTTAGGCTCCCATCTTTTCCTTCTTATCTTGATCTCTGTACTGTGTCCAAAATGCTACATATAAATATTAGAAATGTTAAATAAATTAGTAATCTCTAGTAAGTAGGAAAGAGAGTGTGAATTTACTAGATTAGAATATATACATACAGCAGTATAGAATTATTGATTGGTTAATAGTGCTGGATTCAAACTGCATTAAAATTCAGATAAATATATAATTAGAAGCATACCCATTAGAAAAAATTTTACCTTAGACTTAATAATAGCAGAAGTCATTTATAAAGACTCTTTATTATTCAAACAGAAAGTAGGCCTTGAAGAGTCTGAGGAGTTGATTTTTTGGCCTCGAAAGCAGGCCCATGGTTTTGTCAGTACATGGTGATGTATACTGCAAGATTATAATTTTTATTTTTTGCTTTAACAGATTTAAACATATTTACATGCCAGTGGACAGGAGGATTATGTTCTAGAGAGCATCAGATTGGGATCCCTAAAATAAACCTGTGATCTAAAGATTAATTTTTAAAGTTATATCTCATTCCAAGATTTATGGATCCCACAAGCATTGACATATGATTTTTATTAGTCTGAGAAATTTTTACAATACTGAAAATCCTCAATCACTTGAAAATTTCAACGTAGTGAGAAAAATTTGTGTAGATATATGCTCTTTTTGTCTCGCGTTCTGTTTTTGGGATTTTTAGTCCTTCTTGTTCACTTTCTGCTACATTACTTCAACAGAGTGTCTAAATCTATGACTATTTAGGATAGATTTTTACTTTTTGCACTTTCAAATTGTAAACAAACTTAATTTTCATATATACCAGGGGGTAGCTTTCATTTAAAATAATTACAAAATATCCCTACATGATAAACAGCCCTAAGCAATAGTGCTGTTTTAAATATCTGACCTACAATAAGTGTGCTCAATATCTTACAACCTTTCCTAACTATATAGTGGGAGGACTGAATCTCAAAGAAGTTAAGTGACTGTTCTAAAGTCACTCCTCAGGTGATAAGTGACAGGGTTGACTTTTCAATCCAGATTGCTTAATCTAAATTAATTTTCTTCATTAACTATGTTCTTTTCTGGTGCAGTAGTATCAGAAATGGTATAAAGTCCTTAGCCTCCTACTTTCTATGCTTCAAGCTGTTCTCATAGCGGATTTATCTGACCTAGAAATGTAGCATTTGCTCTACAACCTGCAAAATAATCTGTACCTCAAAGAACTTAGTCTTCAAGAAATATCCTCTAAATGACTGAATTATGTACCCAACTATAACCTAGCATAGTAAAAGACAGGAGTGCTTAGTGGGTGGAAGAGAGCCTTGTTTGATGGTCCTTGTGTAGTGGCTACACAGTTCAGTTTTACTTCATGCTCACTAAACTAGAGACTTCTAGGATTGTGTCCACAAGCTTCAAGAAGAAGGAAATAACTGTATTATCTGAGATGTATATAAGAGCCAGAAGTTGGCATTGATGTGAGTGCCAAGAGGAAGTCTTCCATGTGTGATGTGTTCTTTAACACTGATCTAGTGGAAACAGAGAACAGTCCTGGAGAAGTTTGATGTCTTCTGTTGGGATAGATAATGGTTCCACCATGAGGTACATGAAAAAATAGACTTGTCCGAAAAAGAAATAACATCCGGTTTGTATGTGAGAGAGTAATTTATTGAGATGTCTGGCCTGCTGTCCATCCAGGTCACAGTCCTTGAATGTGGCTAGGCAGAATTACAGCACTCCTCAAAAGTAAAATACACACCAGATTGGGAAGGCTTAGTACAAAATAGATGAAAATATCTTGAATATAACTTAATAATTTCTTTTTACATGTAGGAATAAAAATATCTTGACTGTAACTAAAGATTTTCTTTTTGTATTTTTATAAATTTGGCCATGTAGTCTTGACTGTCCTGGAACTAGCTCTGTAGACCAGGCTGGCCTTATACTCACAGAGATCCACCTGCTTCTGCTTCCTGAGGATTGGGATTAAAGGCGTGCACCAACATCACCCAACTCATTTATATAATTTAAGTGCTTATACGTTTTATCTTATATTTCTTTCATGCAGCATTCTCCATACTTTTATATGGACATGTGTAATGGTTAAAAAGGTAGGAGCAAACTCAAGGCAAAGCATCCACACTAGATTTGAAAATAACTTATATGGGAATGATAGTTGATATGGTAAGTGTAAAATGTCACTACACAGGGGATATAGATGAGGAAAACTCCCACAATTTTAAGTTAAAAAAAGAAGAGAGAGAGAGTAACTATGACTTGGGAAATCTTTACTCCAAAGTGCCCGAAAAGTCTGATTCAGATAGAATTTCAGGAAGGAAGTAGTTAACATCTTTGAATGACAGCAAGACCATCTGGAAAGAAGAAATCTGAACATAGGCCATTGAATTTGGTTGCTACAGAAACAGTTCAGGAGGCCATGAGAGGGATAGATTACCAGAGATTGTGAAGCAGACAGTATATATAAACTGCCCCTTCCAGGATAGAATCTATTTGTAAAGATAATAATCATTCAGCCCCAGCAGACTATAGAGAGAAAGTTGAGATTGTTTGTTTGCTGATTGAAAGGATTAGCGAGTAAGAGTGCTTGAAATTGTAAAAGATGAAAGATAATTTCTAGAGTAGAATACTAAACATTGGCTCCCAAGCTTCAGTGTATGCTCATGATGGGCATTTGTTACAGGGGCAAACCCTCAAGCAACATCTCACATCTAATGCTACCCTTTCTGGGTAGGCTTGACTTGTAGAACAGCCCCTGAAGGGGAAAACTTGAACCATAGTCACAGTTTATTCCAAGCAGCTATGGCACATCCACAGGGTCAGATGGTTCAAGAAAATGAAGAGCTCTGATGAGGAGAGTAGTAAAATGACTGTCAGTATAGTATCCAGAATTGATATGATGTTAATGGGTGGACCATGAAGTATAGCTGAAGAAGTGGCTTTGATGATTTTAAGAGTGACTTCAAGCTTGGTAGAAATGAAAAAACTGAAAACATTTAAGATGTAGTGAACTTAGATCAGAGAGGGTAGTTTCAGAATTTATGATCTTGAAGTCTGGGTAGACACAAAATATGCCTGTTTGTATAGAAAACTAAAAGAACTAAAGCTTGCATGTTTTCAGTTTGATAAAACCTTAGTACTTGTTAGTAAGAACTATGATGGGATTCAGGACCAGGAGAAAGCTTTACACACAGAGGTATCCAGCCTTTTGACATTGTAACACAACATGATCATCTGCACAAAGTTCATACTCTGTGAACTGTGCAGAATTACACTAAGTTACAAAAAGAAATCACAAAAAGTTCTAAGTGGTTTTGCAACAGTGTGTTGGGCTGCATTCATAGCTGCACTTGTCACATGGGGCTGTGGTCTGCAGGTTGGATGTGCCTGCAAGATCGGATCAGTGTAGAGCTATCTAGACTTAAGGTTGGCCTGAATAACTTTAGAAATCAGGATTTGGTATCCGCTTGAGCTTCCAGTCTTCTGTGAGCATCCTTGATCCAGTCTTGATTTCCTATAATAGAGTGAACATTTGTCTTTTAAAGATAGAGCATGCTTAGCTCTAATTTGTATTAGTCACTTAAATATGTTATTATTTATATATATTTAATTATATGTATATAGTTAAATTTTTATATTAAATTTTAATTAATATGTGTAATAATATAATATAGACAATAAATATTAATTATAATAAAATCATATATATTCATATATAGCATTTTATATTAAATGCATATCTATATGTGTGTATATATATTCTTATGGACCTTGTAGTTTTCAATGGTAAAACACCAAATAGCCTAACAACTTTGTCAAGACCTCCACCTTAGCTGTGTTACCTGATGGTAAATGTCAGTGTTGAAAGCATGTTTAAAAGACAGATTATGTCTTGAAACAGGAAACCAAAGATAAATTGGAGTAACATAATCCCTTTTAAATTGGCCTAAGGACTTCCTACCTCTTAATGGTTCTTTCCTTCCCTATACTATGACTGAGAACAAACATTCACCCTGTGGATACTGGGAGAGTAATAAACCATAGCCAAGCTAGGGTGCATGACATGAATAGTTAATAATTGTTGTCAAGAAGTAAATCTGAATCTTTTGTCCTTTAACTGTGTTGCAGAAACAAGTCACATAGCTAATGACTTCTAAATTAGCATTTGCTTTCCACATGATACGCATGTTAATTATCAGAATACTTTGGCCTGGAAAGTTTCACAGAAGAGGAGATTACATGCCAAACGTAGCATTAGATGAGTTTTAAAATTTGAGGTTGGGGAGTTGAGTTATGATATAGAAAAGGGTCTCGTTTTGTAGTCCAGACTGATGTAGAACTCACCATATAGCCCAGATATGCCTTAAACTCTCCCAAGTACTGAGAAAACTTAAATGAGCAAACTATGCCCATAGAGCTAAAAGGAAAGGAGGAAGTGGGGGCTTTTCTGTTCAAAACCACCCTGAGCTATGTAGCCAGATCCAGATCAGCCTGGGATACCTACAAAGACCCTATCTTCCAAAAACTATATTTTTAAATTTTGATTTGATACAATAGCCCTATTCATTCAGCCTAGCATTAAACTCACTAATAAGTTAGGAAAACAGCAGGCCAGTTTTTATTTATTGTATATGCTGGCTGATCTATATCAGCTTGACACACAAACTAGAGTTATCCAAAAGTAGGGAGCCTTAATTCAGAAAATGCCTCCATAAGATGCAGCTTTAAGTCCTTTAATGAACTAATTATTGATGGAGGAGGACTCAGCCCATTTTGGGTGGTTCTGTCCCCTGGGCTGGTATTCCTGAGTTCTGTAAGAGAGCAGGCTGAGCAGGCCATGGGAAGCAAGATAGTAAGCAGCATCCCTCTATGGCCTCTGCATGAGCTCCTACCTCCAGGTTCCTGCCCTGTTTGAGTTTCTATCCTGACTTCCCTTCAATGATAAACAGCAATATGGCAAGTGTAAATAAAATTATCCCGTTTCTCCCCAACTTGATTTTTAGTAATGGTGTTTTGTTGTTGTAATAGAAACCCTAACTAAAACACTGTATTAATTACTTTTTTATTGTTATGAAAAAACACCACAACCAAGGCAACATATTTTTACTTTGGTATGTAAAAAAATATGTTTGGTTTAGTTTGGTTTCAGGGGTATAAGTGTCTACCACCACCACACTGGAGTAGTTCAGCAGCAGGCAGGCATGGCTGCAGGAACTGCTAAGAGCCCACATCTCAAAACAACAAACAGAAAGCCAAGAGAGCAAACTCAAAATGGCATAAGTCTTTGAATTCTTAAAGCCTGTTCCCAGCAACATACTTCCTCCAGTAAGACCACACCTCTTAAGCCAAACAGCACCAGAAACCTGAGACCAATTGTTCAAATGCCTGAGAATATAGGGCACATCTCATTCAGACCACCACTTACCTTCTTATATTATATTTAATATATTTGAGAGGGAAAGTTTTTATAGGTGCTTATACTGTTATTGTGAAAAATGACAACTTATGTAATATCATTTACTTATTCACAAATGCATATACTTGGCAGAAAATTAATTAGTTACTTTATTGACTATTTTTCTCTGATTTAGTGCACCTAAAAATAAACAGTTCTGTTTTTGATAAGCCAGTTTTTCTGTCAGAATATTATAAACTTATATATCTTCTTTGCTTTATAGTGAAGAGCTCAGAAAAGAAGCAAGGCAATTAAAACGGGAACTACTAGCAGCAAAACACAAAAAAGAAACTGCTGCAAAAGCAGAGAAAGGAAGTGAAGGTAAGGACTTTGACAGGTTTACATTATCTTTTATTAAATTATGTGTTTGTATGTGTGTATGTGTGGGGGGGGAGCATCAGAGGTCAGCCTCAGGTGACATTCATCAGGAGCTGTCCACTTCCTGTTTTGAGATAGTGTCCTTAACTGAACCTGCAGCTCATTGGTTGTCTCAGCAAGCCCTGGGGGTTCTTCTGTTTCCTCCTGCTGCTGCTTGGACTCCAGGTGCACTCCAATGTGCTCAGCTTTTTTGTGGGTTCTTGGAATCCAAACTCAGGTACCCATGCTTGCACATCAAGCACTTCAACAAATTAGCCATCACTTCAGCCCCTCACACTGCCACTTGATACCCCTATTTTCTACCATCTTCATGACCTCCTTTCTTGCTTTCCTCCTCTTCCTTCTGTCCTTCCTCCTTCTTCAGGATTGGCAATTTTGGTTTTTTCTACAAACTTGCTCTGGGCAGTTACCAAATAAAATGTTTCCACTTAAGGAGATTATTTTTCTGAGAAATAAATGCAAACAGGGCCATGATTATTGCTTTTTTTAATTGAAAAAAATTATTATGTGAATTTCATATCATGCACCCTGTTCCCTCTTATCTCCTATCTTCCCTCAGACCCACTCTCCATCCTTGCAATCTGTCCCAGCATAAAAAATAAAATCTTATTGTGGAAACTGCAGTGCGTCTCAGTAGGTCCCACAATATTCCCTTTTGTCCACACATTTTGCTTGCAAATGTTCATTAAAATGACTCCTTGGTCTGGTACGAGGCCTCTGGTTTCTGCTACTTGGTCAGTACTGGAACCTCACTGGAACTTCTCTCAGATATGCTGTAACTGTCCTGTGTCATGGAGATCCTGCAGTTTTGGGTTGTGGAACTGGCTTCTTCTTGCACTCCAGCATTTCATCCATGGGGTAGATGTTGGGGTGGGCCAGCTCAAAGCCTTAGTTCTGGACCTGCAACCCCTACTTGCATGTCCAGTTCTACTATCGGAAGGTATAGGGCCTGCTGCAGCATGTGAGGGGCAGGGACAGCTCTCCTGCGCTTGTGACCCCATCTGGGCCAGATCTCCTGTGGGCCAATGATGGAGAGGGCAAAAGGGAGGGAAGGGGATCTCTCCCTAGCAAACACTTATTGAGAACTCATTGAGCCCTTAAAACCATATAAGACTTAGTGTTGCTGTAATATGTAACTGGATTAAAAATGCACAGAAACTGTTCATTCTTTTTATATTGCACACTCTTAAAGTCATTTAAGTATTTTCGACCTACTCATATATTTGTTTATTGGTTTGAATGGTATTAAATACCTATTAGATTTTTTTGTTGTTGTTAGTCTTATTGTTGTTTTTAATCTCTCTCTCTCTCTCTCTCTCTCTCTCTTTGTGTGTGTGTGTGTGTGTGTGTATAAAAACACACACCAAGTACACACATGAAAGGTGGTATGTAGAGGAGAAGTTCAGATATCAGTTTCAGCCTTGCACCTTGTTTGCAATGTGGTCTCTTGTGCTCTACTGTGTCCTTGGGCTAGCCGGCCTTGGAGCTTCCAGGGATTGTCCTGCCCCTCTCTCTCATTTCAGCATAGGAGCCCTGAAGATGCAGATGAGTATAGTCATGTCTGACTTCATATGGGTTCTGGGGATGCTGACTCAGGTCCTCATACTTATAGGACAAGTACTTTACCTACTGAGACATCTCACTCATACCATCTATGTTTGGTTTTCTTCTACAATAAAACATACAAAGTCTAATACGTTGATAAAGCTCAGCAAAACATTGCCATATTGTTATACAAGTTTCTATATTCTATACTGAAAAAAAAAAGAAAACTCTTTGTAACTATTTCACAATAAAGCATGTAATATTCAGTTTCCAGTATTACTGCTTGGAACCTTTAAATCTGTTTTCTTTCTTTCTTTTTTTTTTTTGTAGTCTTGTGTTATATTATAAATTCCCATTTTAGCATAATTATAAATTTTATTCAGTTGCCTCTAAAGTGTGTAGTAAATTTGCTGTAACATGTTACTTTGTGCAGACAGCTTCATCCTCATGCTCTTGTAAAGCATTTTCGTCTGTTAGATTTTGAAGTGACTATTGGAGTTATGTTTAAGAAAATAACAAACATCATATATCTACCCCCAAAGAATATATGTGCTGATACAAAATAGCCATGTATTAATTGTGAAGCATGTTATTGTTGTAAGCAATAAAAGCAGTGCCCCATAGCTTCTTAAGGACTTAATTCAACAGTTATTTGGACTGTATCTCCAAGTGACTTGAAATGAACACAGGTCCTTGATGAAAATTCAAGACATTGGAGTATATTTGATTAAGTGGCTAAAACTTTAAATAAGTCATCCATAATGGCCCATATTGTATAGGAAAAGATGAATTTACTCATGACCAGCTTATGTAGTTAAAATATAACTCAGAGTAGAAAAGGGCTGTATCAACAGTGTAGATTTGAAATAAGTTTAGTAAGGATTATTATATATGTAATTTTCCCAAGGGATAGTTTCTTATATTTAAAAAATGTCAAATATACGATAGTATTTCTGCTGGACAAGAAAGGTCTTTTACTTAAGTATGTTATTCATTTTTAAGTTAATAATTATGGTTTCCCCCTTGTGTCAAAATCTCTGCTAGAGCAGGGTTGGCAGTAGGGCAGACCCTTCTCCTCAGCTCAAGGCCTAGGAGAAGTGAGCAGATGCCTGCTCTGTTATACGACCTGTGTGGTGTGTATCTGTAAAACTGGGGGAGAGAGCCTGTGCTTACTCCTTCCAAAAGAGAGGATTCTTAGACTCTATCTGAGCCTATATGTCGATAAAACAAACCATGTTGAAGACTATTGTGTCATAATTAGAAAGGTGTCTGTATTAATATTTTATTCTTTTTCATTTTCCATATATCATGCAGAAATAATTGGCTTTGTCCTAAATCTGAATGACCCACCTAGCTTCCAAAGTGTAGGGTTGGTTGTTTGCTTGTGTCATTGTGTTTTCTATGCTTTCAGAATGATCTGTTCGAAAAACTTGTTTTGTTTTTGAGATAATTTTAAAGCATATTTTCTTGATTTCTAATGGCCTTGAGCATTTTTTTAGCTTGTTTGTTTATATTAGTGTGTGAGTGCAAGGTTATGACTGTGGAGGTCAGAGGTCACCTTATGTTTGAGGCTAGGTTTCTCTTGATGTTTTCTAATGCGTGGGCTCTAGGTTAGCTGGCCCACAAGCATCTTAGCTGACTGCCCTATCTCTGGCTCCATTCGCTATAGGAGTGTGGGGCTGTAGACGTGTGTGTACCACTGCATCTGGCATTTTACATGGATTCCAGGAGGGACGTAGATCATCAGGTTCTCACAGCAAGCTCCTCTACCTGCTGAGCCCTCTTGAAGCCCAATTTTGAAAAATAGTTTTACTTAGCACAAATCAGAATTCTGAGTTTCCATGGGCCTGCAACATTAAGATCTTTCATAATCAAAGTACAGTGGTCTGGCCAAGCCTTTAGCGCTTGACCGTGCTGATAACTAAGTGCAGCCCTTACTGGAAGTGGGCTTCCTTTCCTACTAGAATCTTTTTTCTGTGTAGGACTCCACATTGCCTCAGGTTCTGCTGTCGTCAACTCTGACTGTTAACTAGTCCTTCCATATTTTTCATCACCTTGGTAGTTTAAAGCAGCAGTTCTCAACTGGCCACAACTCAGTCTCAAAGGCCACGGCCCCTTTGGGACTTGCATATCAGATATCCTGCATATCAGATGTTTATATTATGATTCATAACAGTAGCAAAATTACAGTTATGAAGTAGCAACAAAATAATTTTACCGTTGGTGGTCACAACAACATAAGAAAATGTATTAAGGGCTGGAGAGATGGCTCAGCCGTTAAAGGCTAGGCTCACAACCAAAAATATAAGAAAATGTATTAAAGGGTCACAGCAATTAGGAAGGTCAAGAACCAGTGCTTTAAAGAGTCCTGGTTAAATGTTGCATAAATATCTGTTGATTTGAGTTTGGTTTCTCATAAACACCGACACAGAAATTGCATTCCTTGTCCACACATTGTTAGCAGTACAGTTCTCTCTGCTGACTCACATGATATTACCATACTTGGGTGCTACTGTGCTACATTGTGCAATTATTTTTTATTCCTTTACATTTTAGAAGTATTTGATGGCAGACACTGTCAGAATATCCAAATATCCTACTTCTCTCCAATGTGTCACATTAATTTTAACATCTACTGGTAGATGGTATATTTTTACTCTAGTTATTTATTGTGATATTCTAATGGTGACATTCTGTTTTCCTTGGCTTCTGCTACTTTAATTACTTGAAATAAAAGAAAAACCTCTTTCAGAAGTACAGAGGAAGAAAGAAAAATGAGATCTCCAGCTCTCTATTTCAACATGAGCTTATGGATATCCATATTCTTCATTTCTAAATCACAAATTATCATTTATTTAAAAATTTTTACAGCATTAGTCATGGATAACTTTCTAAGTTCCTCCTGTGTCCTTTTAACTTTTTTTAAAGATTCATTTATGTATTTTGTATCTATGGGTGTTTTGTCTATGTGCACATCTACACAAAAGAGGGTATCTGAACCCATGGGAATGTATGTATGTATGTATGTATGTATGTATGTATGTATGTATGTATGTGTGATGCAAGAACATCAAGCCACGAACCTTATTATCACTATGTATACTGTGTGTTT
Organism: Lophiomys imhausi; assembly: GCA_907164525.1. NCBI lineage: Eukaryota > Metazoa > Chordata > Mammalia > Rodentia > Muridae > Lophiomys > Lophiomys imhausi. Next base: position 1,233,489 of record CAJQZJ010037497.1, on the reverse strand, counting down.
AGTTTGATGTAACCTTTCCTAGAACCTGCTTATGATATACATTATAGATTCGCTTTTTCTTGGAATTGTACTTCCTCTAACCCTACTTTGAACTTTTTAAATTGGCAAGTATTGGTGATATGATAATAGAAAAATGATTAGTATGAAAGATTTGTGAATTTCAGAAAATGGCACTTTATATTTGAAAAGGAGGTTGGTATACAATTTTTTAGGCAAATGGAACTTCTTCCTGTGATTATAAATGATAACACAAGCCATCTTACAACACAAAGTTATGGAGACAAAGTAGAATTTGATTATCTTTCAGTATATGTCAGAATTCAGCCTGCCTTCCCAGTCAAAGATATTCCAAGGTTAACTCTGGGAACAAACCCAGAGGTTCTTGTGTGTGTTTCTGTATAGTAAGGTCTGCACATGAAAAGAAGTTGGAAAGTGTTATTTGACCTTGGCTTTGTAGATTATACATCAGTTGAGCTGAATATTCTCATGAGCCTATTCAGGAAAGATTTTGTGATTTGGCTGTGTAGCTGCATATCTGGCTTGTGTAAAGATTTTTTTTTCAGTCCAAGAGTAAGTTATCTGAGTAGCTAGAAACTAGATGATTTGTTCTTTTGAATGTGTTTGCTCTATATAGCAGTTTAATTAAGTAATGAACTTAGAGGCAGGTAAACAATAGTCTAAAGCCTTAAGATAACTTTGAATGCAAAATTTTATGTAATATAGACCTGTCTTCCATATAAATCTTCACTAATGAATATACTATATATTGTCAAAATAAGTAAGAAAATAGCAAAACTCTTAATTTCAGTTACTAGTAGGGAAGTTATTTAATCCTTAATTACTCACTTTTCTTACTGTAAATCTAGGGATAAAACACCTTATATACCCTTTGGGCTTCTTATTATTGAAAAACTTTTAATAAAATTACATTACTATGTAAAAATAATAATTTTAAATTTGCAAGAAGAAAAACATATAGCTGTTCCTGCTTTCATTTTGTTTCAACCTACATATAGAGATATGAGTTTTAATACTGTCAGTATTATGTAAAGCCCACATTGAACATTTATAAACATGTTATAAAAATCCCTAAACAAACTTCCTTTTCATGTTCTTCAGTTATAGTTTTATAAAGATACTGTGATTGAATATGTGAACTTATCTACCTTCTTAAGTGTCCGATGGCATGATCTCCTGGTTTTATGAGTTCACCTGGCACTCTGGTCACATGCTAACGATAAACACTTCATTCTAGAATTTAGGGTGTGATAGTTGGACTGAATCACACCTGGAAAGAAACTGAAGAGCCAAGAAAGCCTTGCATTCTAATACCTTACATTAAAATACCTAGTATGAGTCTTGCATGAATAGATGTCTCCCATTAACCCAGATACTCTGACAGGTATGATGTTTACTTCAGGGATTCAGCCATCTTAGGAAGCCTTTGATTAGGGCATTAATATTCCTCTGGGTTTATAATTCTTACCCAGTTTCCTGAGCCAGATTCATATTCATAAGTGATGACTTGACCTTAGTCATTTTAAATTTATCATGTCACATTAGGCAAGTTACTTTGAAATCTGATCTCATGATTTTCTTCTTTTATAGATATAAATTTTGCCATTTCTTGAGTCATCCAATATTAATCAGTTAATAGATGTAAGTACACTTAAGGAGAAATACATAATTTTGCACTTGTCTTCTATTTACTTTAATTTTTACCACATTCATTTGTGTGTGTGTGTGTACATGTATGCATATGGGTACACACTTGCCACAGAACATGCATGTTGGTCAGAGTACAACTTGCAGGATGGTTCCCTCTTTCTACTGTATGTCCTAGATTTCAAACTCATATTGTTGGACATGCTTGCAGCCATCTCACTGGCCTCCTATTTACTTGTGAAAGACTGCAGACAATACCTAAGTGAATATTTCAATAAATAAAATAAATCAAATGTTAAGGAATAAAACCATTAGTACAGTCATCCAATTAAATCTTCATATTGGACCTTGCAAAATTCAAAATAGTTCCTTCATTTAGTTGATTGCAAAATCTGCAGTTGATTCTAAGAGCAAACACCCAATTTAGGTAAACAAGGAACATAGTGTTTGGTTTAGACACCACCAGTGTCAAAAGAGATGTACAACAGGACACTCTTGTTTACAGCCTGGGGGCTTCATTAGTCCCACTGTAAATCATCCTGGCTTGTGCACAGGATTCTGTGGGAGGTAATAAATTCAAAATAAGATTTATATGAATTGGTGATAAAGTTGATTTCCTGTGTTGGTTTTTTCAGGTTTTTTACTAAAATATGTAATCCTTTTCATTAAATTATGTCTCAATCCTTTCCAGGTTAATCATCTTAGAAGTAGTAACAAACTGTATGTAGTCATACAGAGGCACAAGTTTGGACAAATTCTTCATGAGCCGTAAGGACATAAGGTGCCAGATCCACCTTAAAATTCTGAGCAGATAATACTGCCAGATGTGAGAGGAGAGGGGCAACCTGAGCTTATAAGTCAGGGAAGACTGTCAAAGCCACTTAGGGAAATACACCTTAGTGCAGCTCACCTTTCAGAGTACGCCTGGCCATTTCAAGTTGCTTCTGACTATCTTGTAGTACTGCATTAATCAGATGAGGGGCCCTGGGCTTGCCTGAGTTATGAAAGTTTATATATTTAACTACTTCCCATCCGTCTGATAGCTTAAACTTGGTTTTTATGGAAAACAAAAACCCACATGGAATGTTTGCTCTCTGTTAACCTAACAGGACTCATCATGAGTTCCTGTGAGCGCAGTGGTCCTTTTCCCAAGCTTCTAACTTTCTGCAGGTACTCCTGAGTCACTTCTCTTGCCCTCTCAGAGGCCAAAAGTTGCAGAAGTCTCCTCCTAATTTAGGTGTTTTGAATAAAAGGTGAACTATATTTGTGTTTGAGTCATTGAAACCCTTTTAGGCCAGGAATCATTTAAGGTTAAAAACAGTTTTTAAAGTAATGAACATGTGGGTAGTTATATCTGAAAGGGTGAAAAACACATGCCTTAGTTAAGGTTTCTGTTGCTGTGATAAAATACCATGACCAAATGCAACTTCAGAGGGAAAGGTGTGTAGTAGGTGGCTCTTTATTTTGTTTTAATCTTCCACTTTACTTTACACTTCTTAACCTTCTACCCCTTATTCCTTCCAACCCCCAAACACTAGGTAGGAGAGAAAGAAGGTTAGAGGGGAAAGAGACATAGGTCTCTTTGAGCTACTTCCTGCCAAATAGGGTCATCAGGTTCTTTGGGGCAATACCAATCTCAGTCAAGATATCAACAGTCCAGCAAACTAGCGATAGCAAACACAGCAACAGAATGAACCAGCAACAGCACAAGGGGTGGGGGAGCAGCAGCCTCTTCTTCAGAGCACTGCCCCCCTACTCCAGAGTCCTCAGAACTGTCTGCAGCTGGCTAAACCATGCTCCTGCTAGCAAACTAGACAATTATAGTTAACAAGTTAGCTGCTGTAGACAAACTGAAGCAGCCCCATATCCCATACCTGGGAGTATAACAAAAACACTCACATAACTGGGTTATTATATGAAATAAAACTTCTTACCACAGAAAGGGTTTATTTCATCTTACACTTCCACATCACTGTACATCATCAAAGAAAGTCAGAGCATGAGCTGAAGGCAGGAAAATGGAAGTAAGGCCATGAAGGAGCACTGTTTACTGCCTTACTCCCCATGATTTATTCATCCTGCTTTCTTATAGCACCCAGAACCACCAGCCCATCAGTAGCACCATCCACAGTGAAATAGACCCTCCCACATCAATTTTTCATCAAGAAAATGTCCCACAGGCTAGTCAAGTAGCATTTCCTTAGTTGAAGTTTCCTCTTCTAAAAGGATTCTAGCTTGTGTCAAATTGACATATCTCATTTATTTTTTTTCTTGTCCTGGGATCATACATTCTTTTTTTTAATTTATTTTTTATTTCTTCAAGTTACATCTCAATCACAATCCCCTCCCTACTCCCCCCTCCAGTCCTACCCTCCCACCCACTTCCCCCTCAACCTCCCCATCCCCTTCCATTTTTTTTTAAGTTTAAGGTATATCTTTTTCCCCCAAAAGCTTCCCCTTTCAGTCCAACAAATATTTTAAGGAATAAATTAAACAAAAGAAAGCCAAAGCAGGAGCTATTCTGTGTGTCTTTCTAGCATGTATGTATGTATGTATATATGTATGTATGTATGTATGTATGTATGTATGTATGTATGTATGTATCTAGTTCGTTTTTGTCTTTAATTCTGTTACTAAAAACTTCTTCAAACATATAGTATGTTTCTAGCACATGGAAATAGTAACATGTTTAGTAAAGGTCTTTAGCAGATGTCACGATGTATATACCTTAATGGTTATATAAAGCGTTGAATCATTTTGGTAATATAAGTAAGAGACCCTCCTTAACTTATGAGTCCATGGTTCTTAGGGACAGCCATTTCACTAGCAAATCATTGGTTGCAGACTTCTTCCTGATATTCCTAGATTGAATGAATGCTTTTCAGTGGGATTTTTAAAGTTGGGTGGTAACTTTCTTTTTTAGTGAAAAGTCTGGAGAGGAAATAAATAAGCAAATAAGTGGATAAATAAATAAGTGAGCAAAAATTTAAAGCATCATGATAAGTGTAGTGACCCATAGCTATAATGCCAACAGTCAGGAAGCTGAAGAAGGAAGGTCAGAAGTTCCAGACCAATCCAGGGACAACTGGACAACGGAAACCTCAGCAGAAAACAGATCAGACACCAAAGAAGACGAGTGGCCCAGATGATCCAGCCTTGCAGACTTCTTCAATAGCAGTTTCCTCAAAAGTCTATAACCACAACAACTCAAAATCGCTAAGATCGTTCAGCTCCACAGACTACTCCAGCCAGATCTTCAGTAAAGTTCTGAAGATCAGCTTCTGTCTATGAACTTCGTAGGACATCTAAATAGCTGAGCACAAAGGGACTGAACATCAAATGATTCTATTAACATTTTTAACCATTTTTCCATTCTTATTTGGGCCCCAAACAGGTTTACTACGTCCCAAATCAGCAGGAAGTCATTTTAAGAGAACAACGTCCCATCCCCAGAAGGAGGGGAGGGTGTTCTCCCCCTTTGGTTATTTGATAGATAATAGAAAATTTTGTTATTTAGGGGAAAAGACTACAAGCTGTTAAATGGTCTTGTTAAATGGGTTTTGGAGGTTAGACCCAGGGACTTCTCTCTTTTGCTTTTCTGTATCCTCCTTTCTCTCCTATGTAGGAGTGAATAGACTTGAGAAAAATGGGACATAGACATAGTATAGGAAAGAACAAGAAAATAGGACAGATTATTGAATATAGCTTTATACCTTTGTTTACTGATACAAAATTAATATTATATTTGGCTAAAAAAAAAAAAAAGTTCCAGACCATTCTGAGCTTCATAGTGAGACTTTGTTTTAGATAGATAGATAGATAGATAGATAGATAGATAGATAGATAGATAGACAGACAGATAGATGAAAATTAAGTAACATTTCCTTTACAAAATTCTGGAATTGTCAAAGAGCATAACAGTAGAAAAGATCATCCATATAATTCTCTTGACCAACACAACCATGGTTAATATGTAATACTTGTTTTTCCAGACTGTCTTCATGACAGAAACATTGTATCTTTGCCATAGTAGTGTGATTTTATTATAATCTGTATGTAATATAGTATATATTATAATCTGTATAAAATATAAAAAATATTTTGTTGAAACTGACCAACAAGTTCTAATTGTCAGTTTGCTTTAGGAATATTTATTCTCAGTTCTTTTAGCCAGCATAAAGCATAGAGCATATTAGATACAGAGACCATATAATAAAGATAAAAATAAAAAGAACTCAGCTTTAGAATGTAAAATATGTGTAGCATCAACAGCAAGGACTCCATCTCTGAGAATTATCTCCACTGCTCACTCAAAAGAAAACAACTCACTTTTAAATCAGTCTTAACATCTTCCTTTCTCAAATGGCTTATGATCATTCAACAAGGAAGCACTGGAGTCAGTTTGCTATTTGGATCGTAAATTGAAATAATTAGATTTTTCCATGTAGAAAGTCAAAGAAATGACGAGGGCTATGTGTGCATACTTGTGTTGCTTGAATGTTTTGCAAGTATTTAGATTCTTTTAGAAGATGAACTAATATCATTAAAAGTTTGATTATAAATAGTGTTCCCATTTGGAAATGGAGTTTTAACCTTTCCAGACTGCTGTCAAAATCTTATTTTAAGTAAGATGTTTTTCTTTTGGGTGACATTTTGTAAGATATTTGCCAAGAATGACAAACGTGCAGTTTGTCAGGTGAGTGCTGAGCTCCTTCTGCATCTGCAACACCCAGCCCAGACACACTGGGAAGAGATTCTACCACAGCTCCATGGTGTGCACCTGTTACATGAAAAGTGATTTGTGGCAGCTTAATCTACACAGTATTAGATTGTTTTCTTATGTGATTGATGCAATGTGCTAATAATTTTAAATAGTTATACTTTCAGGTTTTCCCACAAAAACTCCTGGCAGGTGTTATAATTGCAACTTTTAAGTGTGAGTGTTTTTTCCTTAAAAGTCAGATAATTACTAATTATTTTATTAGTGACCTCAGTCAATTTGAAATGTCAGAACAGACAAAAAGAATAATAAAATTCTAAGAGCTAATGTCCACATACTAGGAAATCATTCAGAAACAACTTTGGTGGCACAAGAACATTGTATACTGTTTTTTACTTCATATTTTTAGGAAATGGCCACAGCAGAATGGAATCCTACTTCAGACTATGCTGTTGAACATTTAAAATATGACTATGAGGAAGCCTCAAGGAATGTATTAAATACCAGAAACTCTGATCTTGAGTGTGTTCTGGTTATACTGCGTGGCATGTCTGCAATCCTCACAGTTCAGCCAGACTTCCTCATCAGAAAGCCAAAAGCCAGCCATTTCCAGGGCTCAGGGCCCCAGCAGAGTGGGAGCACTGACTCAGTGCCCTGTCCCCAGAGCAGTGCCTGGTCCACTACTCAGGGCTCCAGTGTGGTCCAACAGCTACACAGTTTATTATTATGTTTTTAATTCCACTGTGACTTTAACTGGAAGAATTGTTTCTAGAACCCCTTCAGCAAACCTGAGTGCTCTCTAGCACATTGCCATCAAAAACAACTTTATAAAGATTGATTTTGGAATGAATGACAAAAACAAAAACATGGAAAACATCGGTTTCTGGCAACATGGCAAACTAGAAGTCTAAATTGATCTTCCCATAAAAGACAACTGGAAACCACAGACAGAATGTAAGAATAGCTTCTCACATGCTCCATGACTTGCACAAGGTCAGTTATACTTAAAGCAGGGATAAGTAAAAGTGTGAAATGAGAGAGATGTGCGAAGTACTTAGTCTGGCCTTGACTTGAACATTCATTTTGGAATAATCACCATGTTCTCACGAGAGAATACAAAACCAAGGTCTTCTGAAGGCAGAAAGGCTCTAACTAAAGACTGGTTGAATGACCTCATCATATAGGACTGAGAGAATAAAAATAAGACTGGGTTACCTTGTGCTCAGCAGAGGAAGACTCACTGTCTCAAATCAAGACACACATTGTTGGATGGGAAGAATAGGAGTGTCCAAAATTCTAGCAGCAAGTTAACCTTCCAATGAGTTTAGAGCCCATGGCCTTCCAGCCAACAATTAATTTCAAATAGTCTTAAATCCTAAGTGACTCTAAAAGTCTAATGGAAGCAAACTTAAATCCATTTGGGAGGGTACTTACTTCCATCCTCAATCCTGAGACAGGCAGGGGAAAGGGGGGGAGGGAAGGAGAGAGAGAGAGAGACCCAGAATTAACACATAATGACTGTTCAATCACCCTGAGTGAAAGCTAAAAGAAACAGCAAATATCAGGCATCAGCTTAGGTGCATACAAACTTAGATTTTATTCAGACAATAAGGGTTAAGTATATTTGGCCTCCTCCTCCTTGTTTGTTCATTGTTTTTTCAAGACAGGATTTCTCTATGCACCCCTGGCTGTCCTGGAACTCATTCTGTAGACCAGGCTGGCCTTGAAATCAGGGATCTGCTATCTCTGCCTCCGGGTGCTGAGATTAGAGGTGTGTACCATCACTGCCCCACCTAGCTTACTTCTAAAATGACTTGAGATTATAAAAAACAAGCCAGATTGAAAGTAGATGATATCACCTGAAAGTGAAAAATCCAGTGCCTAACACTGAACATTCAACAGGTTTGATAGCAAATTAAACAATGTTAAAAAGAGTATCAGTAAATTAAAAGAAAAAATTGGCAAATATTATTTATAGAATTAAGCCCCCAAAGAAAGAGGATTCTTGGGAAATGGAGACCTAATAAATGTCTACTCAAATTCCATATCAAAGGGAAGGTAAAGTCAAGGTATCAAGAGATGGTGATTGAGAGTTTTCTATACCTAATGAAAGAGATCTTGTCACAAAGTGAGGAAGCCCCAGAAGCCTCTACAATAAATGTCTGTCAGAGAAACAGGACCCAAAGGCTGAAGACTGATTCTGGAATGTATGGAGAGAAAATGGGAACTGTCCAGGCAGTCACTGGTATGTCATTTCTTATTTTTGGAAGCTGCAGGCCCTGCACTTCCTATATAATCAGATATATTTATCCCTCTCAGGTCTCTGAGGTGGTTGAAGAATAGACAGCTAGAGTCTCATAGTTAAATTTTGAGTTGTTGAGGAATCAAGAGGGCGTTCTAGATCTAAGAAGATGTTTATAATAGTGATGCAAGTTAGAATGAAAGCTGAGTCAGTTATAGAACTTTAAACTCATGGAGATGGTTAGATGGTAGAATGTTAAAGTCAGGGGCCAAATATGTAGGAACTGGACATTGGGAATGTATACTGGGCCATTTAACTCTCATAAATGTGGCATATTTATTTCTGTTGTTTTGTATAGTATTTACTGTTATAAGAGAAGGAACCATTTGTTGGACTGAAAGGGGAAGCTGTTGGGGGGAAGAGGGTGGAAAGGTGGGACAGGAAGGAGGAATAGGGAATGGTTTGTGACTGAGATGTAACTTGAAGAAAAAAAATAAAGTATTTAATAAAAAAAAGTAAACCTAGACCTAGATTTATCATAATATGTTCAGTATCAAGACTCATTAAAAGCAACCAGAGAGAATTTTATTACCTTTAGAGAAGTAAGAGCTGATTCCTCAGAACGTGAAGATATAAAGCAAAGTATTATGTTCAGTGCTTTCTGAACAATGTCCTTCAAACAGAAACTGAGAGACCTTGCTACCTGCAGACCTTCATGAAAGAAAATGCTAAAATGCATACTACAGGCATCAATCTCACCAAGCTACAAACCTTGGGAACTATAATAAGGGCTTACTTGCAAGATATGGCTACTGGCGCCAATAGTGGAATAAATTTTAGGAGAGTAATGAACAACTTTTTGATTGGATGTAAGGATCACTCCATGAGATAAAATCCATACCTGACACTGTTAATGAGACAAGAAGCTAAGGCTACAACAGCCATAGGACCACGGGAAAACCTACTACTATTATCTTCCTAAACGAACATAGCAATAAAGTGACTCCTAGTGACATATTGTTATACTCACAGATCAGTGTAGCACTCAGCCCTCATCAGAGAAGCTTCTTGCAGTAGATGGCAACTAACATATACTCACAACCGCACTGTGTTCAAAGATTGAGAGACTTTGGAGTGTACAGCCTGAATAGGATATCTTTATCACACCTCTCCCCTCCTGGCTCAGGGATTATTGTCAAAGAGGGGACAGAAAGACTGCAAGAGTCAGAAGCGGTGGGTGATTTAAGGAAGCAGTGTTTTCCAGATACCACAGGATAGATGCACATATGAACTCATGGAGTACATTCAAGATGAGGCATTACATAAAGCAGTGACACAGAGATGTAAAGATCCCTTCATCTTTTCTATTTCTGCCTTTACTTTCCACACTCTTCTGAGCAGCTATCTGGTCTGCTGGCCACAGACCATTGTCACATGACCCAGTCTACTGGCCTGTACATCAGTAATAGAAACTACCATTTCATAAATGTGCATGTGTTCTCTGTGCCAGGTCCAAGGAACACAACTGTGGAGCATCTGTATCTTTGGACATTTCTGTCACACTAGCCTGAACATGGGTTCTTTTTATTCTCCTTACCTGCTGCTCTGGGATGTTTTTTAAGAATTCAATTAATGTTATCATTAAGAAATAACATAGCTCAAGTACCATTTTTACGTATCTTTTATGTTCCTTTAGTACAGTATCCAATTAATCCAATTCAAATATTCATACTAAAGATCTTGCCTTTCACAATGAAATTATGTTTTATAAGGTGATTTTACAAGATTTTTCCATGTTACCTTAAGTATTAGAAATAAGATTTTTAAAGAATTCGAGACATAAAATCAGCAAATGCTATAATTTCCATTGATGGTAGGTACCATTATCAGAACTCAATTTTCAAAAGTCAGTTAAGAACACAGCCTTTGAAGTGAGAAAAATCTAGGTGTGAGTCACCTGGTAATCTTGGGTAGTGTGCTGTTTTATAACTACAGTTAAGCCATGGGATTAGGAGTCCAGCTAGAACGAATGGAGCAGAGCCCTGTTTTCAGGCTGCCCAGGGCCTTAGATGAAGGAGCTCTCTTCAGGGCAGGTCTGATCTGCTTATCATAAGGGTTCAGTGTGGAGAGTACACAGAGTCTGTATCGACCAGCTGCTCCATATTGAAGGTGTTCTTCATATTAATGGCCTTGAGTGGTATTTTGGGAGGTTTTTAGGTGTAGGATCCACTTTTTTGCTATGAGTTGCTAATAGTTGAAGTTGCCATGTACTTGTGAGACTGTGCTCTCATTACTCTAGCCTTAGAACTGTGTGGCTTGGGGCTGAGAGATGAGTTTTGTAATGTTCATTTATTGTTCCCTCTACCTCCATGTTACTCCATTTCCTACAAGCGCTTCTGTGTAAACTCTGACTGGGAGAGCAACAGAGGCACTGCAGTCTTTTGACACTAGTTGGGATGTTTCCTTTCTAGTTAAAGCAGCAGTTCTCAACCTGTGGATCACAACCCCTTGGAGGTGGTCACATATCTACATTACAATTCATAATAGTAGAAATAATAGTAGAAAAATTAAAGTTATGAGGTAGCAATGAAATAATTTTATGGTTGGTGGTCACCACAACATTGGGAAGGCTGAGAAGCCCTGAGTTAGGGGATCATTTCCACTCACTCACCCCCACCCCTGTTTTTTTGTTGTTTTCTCTCACTGTGTGAGTATGTACACGTGCACTTGTATGTGCATGCTTATGTGTGCTCTTGCCTGCCTTTGTATGCACAAGAGAGGCCTCTTGCTCTCCACCTCATTTTTTGAGACTGGGCTCCCTATTAAACCTGGAGTGTTCACTTTCTGCTGGATTAGTTGGCCCAGAAAGCTCCCGAGATCTACTTGTATCTACCACCCCACCTCACCTGTGTCCACCTGAGTGCTGGGGTCTGAACTCAGGTCCTCCTCCCTCATGCTTGCCTGGAAAGCATTGCATACAGTCACCTCCCGAGCCACATTGTCTCTTTCCTCCATGTATTTTATACTCGTTTCAGCTGGTTCCAGAAAAAATGAATTCCAATTGTCTTTCTGTTAGAATCAGCCTAAGTAAAAATGTTTGCCCTCCCAAGCATTGACATTCATCCTAGAAGTTGACAGTCTTAATAGCTTAATGAATTTGACCCTACAGATGGTAAGCAGTTCTTCCTGTGTGACTGCCTTGAGCTGGGCCATGAGTCTTTTCCTACCATCATATTTCCACTGAAGCATTCACATTTCTTTAGCTTCAAGTCTTTGATGTTCAGTATGGAACCCAAGTGTGAGTTTGCAATCATGTCAGCCATTTTCATATAACAAATCTCTACATATATGGGCATATAGCTCTTTATTTTGTTTCTCTAGATAACCTTGATTAATCTAGCTGATAATTTAAAGTAAAAAAAAAATTAGGGGCTCAAGATGGCTCAGCCTTTAAGAATATTTGCTACTCTTTCAGAGAACCAGAGTTCAGTTCCCAGCACTCCACCCATTCAGTGACTCACAACTGCCTGTAACTCCAACTACAGGGGGTCTGATGTCCTCTCCTGGCCTCTGTGGGCACCTGCACAAATGTGCACAGTCAGACATATATACATGAATAAATAATGAAGTCTAGTTTAAAACCTTCAAAATGTTTTTCAAATGAATTTTTATTTTAGCATCCTACTCTCAGTTTAAAGGGGGAAGGAGGAAGTAATGTAGTCAAAATATATTTACCTCATCCAGCCTGGTGGTGCACACTTTTAATCCCAGCACTCAGGAAGCAGAAGGAGGCAGATCTGTGACTTTAAGGCCAATCTGGTCTACTAGCAAGTTTCAGGCCAGCCAGGGATACACAGTGAGACCCTGTCTCCCAAAAATATCATATTAGTAATTGTATGGCATACAAGATTGGATGACAGATGGAAAATACACTACTATCCCCCACAGAAAGCACTATCGAAAAACTTTAAAATATTTTTAAATGGTGATTACTAGGGATAAGGTGGAAATTGAGAAGCTGTTGGTCAAACGGTATGAAATTTCTTTAAAAAGGAAGAATAAGGGGCTGGAGACTGGCTGCTTTCATAATAACTTGCATCATAATTTTAAAAACATCTTCTTAGATCCAGAACACCTTCTCAATTCCTAAACAATTCAAAATTTAACTATGAGACTCTAGCTGTCTATTCTTCAACCACCTCAGAGAACTGAGAAGGATAAATATATCTGATTATATAGGAAGTACAGGCCCCACAGCTTCCAAAACTAAGAAATGACATATCAGTGGCTGCCTGGACAGTTCCCATTTTCTCTCCATACATTACAGCATCGATCTTCAGCCATTTGGTCCCGTTTCTCTGACAGACATTGGTTGTAGAGCAGGAATTATGAAGGATTTGCCTACCCTGTTTTGGCAGAGCTAGGCTGTCGACTTCCCTGCTTCCAAGTTTTGTCCTTTTTGGACAGAAATCTGTCTACAGTTGAAGCAAGGGGTTTTTCTTGCCAAGAGATAGGCTTGCCACTAATTCAACCATCTCCCACTGGAGAGTCTTTGATGCTCATCTTCTACTTGGAGTAGAATAGGGGATGCTGTCAGGAGCTAACATGTCTCAATATAAAAAAAAAAAAATCTTAAGTTAAGAAAACATCCTTGAATTCCATATTCTGAAGATCTCTTGAAAGCTGAGTTAGATATAGAACTTTAAACTCATGGAGATGGTTAGATAGTAGAATGTTAAAGTCAGGTGCCAAGTACATATGGACTGGACATTGGAATGTATGCTAAGCCATATAACCCTCATAATGTGGTCTATTTATTTCTATTGTTTTCTATTGTATTTATTGTTATAAGAGAACCATTTGTTGGACTGAAAGGGGGAGCTGTTGGGGGGAAAAGATATAACTTAAAAAATAAAAAGGGAAGAGGTTGGGGGGAAGAGGGTGGGAGGCTGGGACTGGAGGAGGGAGTAGGGAGGGGATTGTGAGATGTAACTTAAAGAAATAAAAAATAAATTAAAAAAAAAAAAGAGGACTGGCTGCTTATCCCCAGGACCCATATAGGCATAGGAGACTCACACCCTCAGTAACTACAGTTGCAAGGATTCGGGCCCTCCTTTGCCCGCCAAGTGCACCAGGCACAGATGTGGTACACAGATATTTATGCAGGCAAAACACTGATGTGCATATAAATGAATATTTTTAAAAGAAAGAAAGAATAAGAGATTTATTATACATCAGAGTGACCATAATTAGCAACATAGTTAACTTACTTGGAAATCTCAAGGAAAGTAGATTTTAATTATTCTTACCATGGAAGAGGAAGATAATTAGCCTGATTTGATCATTCCACAATGTACACATATTTCAAAAGATTATATTGTACTTTATAAATGTATACAACAGTGAGATAATATGTTGAGGGATTTTTAACTTCCGTAGAGAAATACAGAGCATAAATATAGGTTATTTTATTATGTTACTTTCACTTATTTTCCTGTATAGTTTAAAACATATCCATTAAATATATAAATGCTTATATATGTTTCTGTGTTTGCATATGCACATGTGTGTGCTTGCTATATCAAGTCAATGGCTAGGTCTTGTTGCTTTATTTTGTCATTTGGGATCACAAATATTGGCCAGAATAAAATTAGAAATCTAGAGCAGTCTCTTAGAATTAAACACAGTATATCTCCAATTTCTAAAGCTTTATATTTGTTCTAGACTGGATCTTTTTAACCAAATTGTCATTCTTTAGACTTAAGTAAATATTTAAAGAAAAAAAGAAGAGTTGCATGAAGCCAGGCTTTCAGGAAGAGGTGTGTTTACCACAACTTTAATACTAATTTGTATGACTATTGAGAATTAGCAAAATCCCTTCAATGTGTTCTCATTCTGTCCCTTCCAAACTATTTACAGATTCTTCGAGATCTACAATAATGCTGACTAAAGATCCTGTCTTCCAGTTCTTCCCCATAAAATTCAGTATTCTCACCAAACTATTTTGATGAATCCATGATTATACCCTACCCTTTGTTATTTATGTCAGATTTCTTGAACAGTTCTATTGACTGAAACATCTGTTTTAAAATATTTATTACTTCAGGTTACATCTCTATCACAGTGTCCTCTTTCCACCCCTCCCAATCCTGCCCTCCCACCCTCTACCCCCTATCCCGCCCTCCCACCCTCTACCCCCTATCCCTTCCATCCCACTCCTCTGGAGTGTAGTGTCCCTACATAACAGTCCTCCGCCCCAGTTCAGCAGTCATATGAGGACCAAGAGCCTCCTCATACACTAGGGGCCCTCAAGGCAGCACTACTAGGGCAAAGTGTCTTATTGACAGGAAACAAAGTCTGTTCCTGTTCACTTTGGTGAATTGGTTGTATTGTAGTTATCCTGTACTATATGGCTAAAATCTGATTATAAGTGAATAGATGGCATGTGCATCCTTCTGGGTCTGGATTAGCTCACTTGGGATGAGCTTCTCTAGTTCCATCCATTTGCTGCAAATTGAATGATTTCGTTGTTTCTGATGGCTGAGTAGTATTCCATTGTGTAGATGTACCACAGTTTTGTTTATCCACTCCTCGGTTGAGAGACATCTGGGTTGTTTCCAGTTTCTAGCTATTACAAATAAGCTGCTATGAACATAGATGAGGGGATGTCCTTGTGATGTGGTGAGGAATCATTTGGATGTATGCCCAGAAGTGGTATGGCTGGGTCCTGGGGAAGAGCTATTCCAAATTTTCTAAGATATTGCCAGACTGACCACCATAGTGGTTGTACAAGCTTGCACTCCCACCAGCAATGGAGGAGAGTTCCCCTTTCTCCACAACCTTGCCAGCATGTGCTGTCATTTGAGCTTTTGATCTTAGCCATTCTGACAGGTGTGAGATGGAATCTCAGAGTCTACCATTTTTGCCTGTGAAATGTTTGTTCTTTGTATCTTACTTCGAACACTTTCACATCCTATGAATCTTTCCCCAACTGATGTGAGACTATCTAAAAATCCCACAAAAGGTATGGTTACTACTTCTATCAATAATTATTCACTACTCTTTATTTGTAGCTATAAGCTCTACACACGTTTTTAAGCATCTGCATGAATCCCAGTGGACCTTATGGTAGTCTGCAATATATTAACCTTCTGTACCACTCTATTTGTACTCTGTAAGGCCACAAAAAATATTAATTAGATTGCAGTCAGCCTAATTACAACAAATATACATTATTTAGAAACTTGGAGCCTGTTGGTTTTATTCAGCAACAATTTGTTGCTGTTCCAGAACTTTTAGCATGAAGGGGTGTTGGATTTTGTCAAATGCTTTTTCTGCATCTAGTGAGATGATCATGTGTGTTTTTTTTTTCTTTCAGCTTGTTTATATGGTTAATTACGCTGATAGACTTTCGTATGTTGAATCATCCCTGCATTCCTGGGATGAAGCCTACTTGATCATGGTGTATGATACTTTTGATGTGTTCTTGAATTCGGTTTGCTAGTATTTTATTAAGTATTTTTGCATCTATGTTCATGAGGGAGATTGGTCTGAAGTTCTCTTTCTTTGTTGGGTCTTTGTGTGGTTTAGGAATCAGGGTGACTGTGGCCTCATAGAAATGAGTTTGGCAGTGTTCTTTCTGATTCTATTTGGTGAAAAAGTTTGAAGAACTTTTAGCTCCTATTTGAAGGTCCGGTAGAATTCCGTGCTAAAACCCTCTGGCTTTTGTTGGTTTGTTGTTGTTGTTTTAAGACAAGGTCTTTCACATAGCTCTTGCTGTCTTGGAACTCACTCTTTAGACCAGACTGGCTTCATACTCAAAGATCTGGCTGCCTCTGCCTCCCCAACGCTGGAATTAGAGGTGTGCGCCACCATGATTTGCTTAACCTAAATAATAAAGAATTTAATAAACTCTTGACCCCAGTATATTTCACAATTACTGATCTAGTATACCAAATATAGTTATTTCTGAAGAATAATTGATAAAAATTAATTTCTAATCATAAAAAATCATTTATATCAGACTATTTTTATACACATTAGGAATCTACATTTGATTCTTCACTAATTAATCCATGTCTTGATTTTTCTACAGTCTAATCATTTTTTCAGGACAATTCATAAAACAAATACACTGTGAAAAAATATCTGTCCTTTAGGGATTACATTCCAATCCCACTGGATTACATTCCAGTGGGACGAGTGACTGTATACTGTTGGTAAAGAGGTAAATACACAATACAGTGTCAGGCATTGGCAATTCTATTAGCTTTTAGCTGTCAGAAAAATAGTCTATTTTCAAAATGTCTGTGTTGTGAGGGAAATTATTCGGCTACAGATTTCAAATAAGGGAAAAGAAAAAACAGTACTTCAAACTCACCTTCAAAGAATGCCTTTCCTAGTGACCATCCCTACTTCTCCGTCCCAGAGCTGGACTGAGCCATGGTCTTACTTATATCATGAACTCTTGGGCTCTTTATGTTTCTCCAAAACCAAGATAAATTCCTGGAAACTATTCCCAAAGAAAGGGGTGTGTAGCTATGGAATGTCAGTGTTTACTAAGTTAAACTTCAATTCATTCTCATAGATCCATAGAATAGAAATGTAGTTCCTTCTGCTATTGTTGTTATAGTAACATATGAATGTGCACATGTAGTCACCAAAATGTGTGTGTGTGTTCAGATCGAACAACAACTACTTCTTCTTCTTCTTCTTCTTCTTCTTCTTCTTCTTCTTCTTCTTCTTCTTCTTCTTCCTCCTCCTCCTCCTCCTCCTCCTCCTCCTCCTCCTCCTCCTCCTCCTCCTCCTCCTCCTCCTCCTTCTTCAGTAATAGAAGGATGGCAAAAATTTCATAATGGTTACCTCATTTCTTAAATCTGGCTGGTGTTAACCAAAATAATAAAGATCAAGATGCACTTGCCATTAACATCTCTAATATTCAAAAAGGCCAAGTGAATTTTATGGTATAAAACTCCCACAGCTGAAGAAATTCCAACAGACTGTCATGTTTATAGAATTTACTGTGTACACCCTGTTTTCTGCCCTTACGGTCCTGGTGCAGACCCTGTCTCTCTGTCTGTTCTTGTCAGGTTACCTCATCTTTGTCTTGTAGCCATGCTGTTCAATATGCTCTCCTTGATTTTACACTTTGACCCCAGGGCTTCTGTTTCCCACCGTTTTCCAACATGTCCTTTGTCTTCAGATAAAGTGACACTAATTCAAGAGTAGCCACCACATCCCTTCTCACAGTCTTCAAGAACTTCCTCTTCCATGTTCTAGTGTGGAAGTCTCTTCATAACTATTGCAGGACTTTCAAAAATCCCACTTCCAGCTCCATTCAGTCTTCCTTCCCTGCTTCTCTTGCCTCTCCACTTGTCTCTGCTTGCCCAGAAGTCCTGCCCCCATACTTCTGCCCCAGCTCTTGGCCCTCTGCTCCTTATTATATGAAAAGCCACATTTCAGTTTGAATGAATCAGCAGCAAGACAATGCCTGATCCTTCTCTTCTGTGTTGCCCTTTGGTAGGTAAGGAAGGGCAAATGTTTACAAATAGAAAACTAGTGATAGGCCATAAAGATTACAATATTAAAATCCTGCCAGTTCTTAACTCTCTGCCAGCACAGAATGAACAATTGAAAATACAGAGACACACCTTTACAACATGAGGGAAGGTCATCCCAACACATATCAACTAAGGTTTTTTTCTGTCTCTCACTCTGTTCGTTTCTTCCATTACCTCATAGATAATTTCCAAACTTTTTTTCTTTTCTGTGCATTCTCTTAAATGCTTACTTCTACTATCACCTACTACTTCTGAAAGGAGTAGTCTTACCTCCCTGTTTAAATTCCCAGGCATGTCCTGGCATCTACATTATGAAATCCCAGTGTCCTGTGATTGTTTATAACAGTCAGTGGCACTCACTGCCACTTCTCCGTCTTCATTGTTGAACTGTTTAGGGGGAAAAAAAAATGCCTTTTCAAGAGTTCTCTGCTTGTTTACTATTTGAAATTAATGGGAACAAGCCAAGTACAAAACAATTACAGTACATACCTGCCTCCTCTTACTGTGGCAGAACAATGTATAGAAGAGGAAGCCAGAAAAAAACAATGTTGGTTATTTGTAAATGAGTGAGGAGTGGAGAGTCAGCAGCTGAGAGGCAGGGACCCCTCCCTGAGTTCATCTTTTAGAGCAGTGTTAACTTTGGAAATGTATTCATGGTCTATACTTTTAAATATTAAATCAGTAAGCACAAGTAGGAAAAAGAAACTGAAACAGTGAAAATAAAAGTAAACCTCATTTTGCTTGATGAGTGACATCGCACTGGAGAGAGTTAACAGAAACTAATTCAAACCTTATTAGAAGCTGCCTTGTATTTTTCAACTTTTCCATTAAAGGGTACTATTAGGAAATAGATTGAGGTGATACTAATGCTTATGCAAAAGAAAAGTAGTAAAACATGACAGTATTAAGCTTGTTGAATTTGGATGGAAAAATAATACTATAAGATTATTAAATTTTATTCAAAATAATAGCCATCTTTTTTTCTTTCAAGTTTTCCTTTATCTTATGAAATGTGGAAAATATACAAAGGAGTACAAGGACTCTGCTTTTGTTTTGTTTTTCTTTGTTTGTTTTTTTGAGACAAAGTTTCTCTGTGTGACAGTCCTGGCTATCCTGGAACTTTTTTATTGACTAGGATGGCCTGTTCTCAAACTTAGAGACCCGCCTGCTTCTGCCTTCCAAGTGCTGGGATTAAAGATGTGCACCATCACTGCTCTGTGGGCTTTGCATTTTTAGCCCACCTTACCTTAATATAGTTTATGTTTGTTTTGAACTTCCACAAATATAGTATAATCCTTCTATTGATTCTCTTAATTTCCTTTTTCTCCCTCCCACAAAATGCCCTCACTATACAGAGGTGTGTTTTCTTTATGTGCCTGCTTTAAGACTTGTACTGAGTCATCAAAGGTAACAGCACCATCCTTGGTTTCCACTGTGTCAGTTTCCCTTATGCCTTAAATACCTGTCTGTGCCTTCATACTTAGTACGTACTCTTGGTCATCCTGAGTGACCCACATTATTACATGTGCATGCCAGTTGTCTTCTCTTTTGTAGATTTTGAGGGTTTTCCATGTACTTCCTAGTGCACTAAACGGGACTTTCTCTAGGATATGTCTTGTGTAACTGGTAGACTTAACAGAATTGGGAAATTAGTAACACTCATAGTCAAAATTTTTATTCTGCCTTTTGTTTTCAATGTGTTTTGCAGTTGTCTTTGTTTTCCTAGCTGGGATCTAAACCATGGGAATGACACCTGTGTCTCAGATTATGTTTCACTTCTCTTTAGACTTTCACCTTTAGTATTAGTCTCCCATTTTCTGTCGTTAGTTCTCATCCCACTGTACAAACAGATTTCCTTTCTTCCTTGTTTACCTAGTAGGTCAGAATAAACTTGTGACATCTGATTAGTGTGTTGGTTGCTGACTTTTCAGTTCGTCAGTGAGCTCAACTAATCTCTGTGTTCTTTTGACATACTCCTGATAGTGCTTAAGTACTCGCATATCTTTAACAAGCTATTCTAGGTTCATATTGTTCTTTGCCTTCCTAAGGCCTGAAAACCTACTGTTTTCTAAGGAGTTGTGCTTACCACAAAGAAATCATGTTTAGCCATCAAAGTCTGGGCACTGGGTGATCATGGATTTTGCTGCTTAGGCTGTCACAGTTCACAGAGCAAGGAGAGGCCCTCATAGTCTAATTACAGACCTGCTCTGCATGATATGTTCTTGTCGTCCTATTTCTTCTAATTGTGTTCCCCAACAGTAAGGATCTTCAGTTCTTTGCTGCTGCTTTTTATATAGGCAAATACATTATTTAAAAGTTAATACATATTTACATTAATATATTCTTTATCATAAGAGAAAATTTTTGTTCTTACTTAGAATCACTACTACTTTTTATTTTATGATAATATTTGTATGCAAATAAAAAGTAAGGTATTCATTTACTTTCTTTTAATAGGGTGTGAAATCATATTAATTAATGTTTATGAGGCATATTTTCCCCTCTCCCACACTGTCAGGAGTGTGTTTTCACAGTTTATAGCTGTCACAGACATCTATATTTGGCCTCCCTTACTCTGATTTGTGATTCAGCAATCTTGAGTATGTCATTTCTAAGCTTCAGTTTCCTTGACTGTGAGATGGAAGTAGTAGTAAATAAACAAATTTATTTCAATCTGTTAAATTGTGTGTGTCTGCCTGTCTGTGTCACCACTAATTACTAATTTCTTAGCATGGCAATTAACAAATTGTAACCATTATATAAAATTCAAAGTACTTATTTGCATGTGTAGACAGATAATAATTAATTTGTTTTTAATTATCTGTTAATTAATTAAAATTAATTATTTTTATTAATAATTTTTTAGTATGTGGAATATATTGTTTAGGAATAAAGCACTTTTTTCTTCATTTTTGTTGGTATTTTTGTTTGGTATTGGCATCAGACCCAGGGCTTAGAATATTCTAAGCATGTACTCCACCATTAAGCCACATCCCTATCCTGAAGCACTCTCAAGATAGGAAATGGTATATTTTGTGCTAGTAAAGAATTTTCCATAAATCTTTTTTAAACAAATGAGTGATGTGAAAACATTTGACATATATATGCATGTTTGTATAACGTCTAAATCTATATAATAGTTAATAATATATAGTACGTAGTTCATGTAGGCATATACATCTATAAATGAGGAATCATGCTTTGTATGAGGCATAGGCATGATGAATACGTGTGTTATTTGCTGGCAGAATGTGCTTGCTCAGCCTGTTTTTAGCCTTCATGCTTGTAACACATAATGAAAACATTGCCTCTCCACAGCCAACCAAATATTTGCTTTGCTGCTACTTACTCATTACTGTAGACTAAATAATTTTTCTTGCCTTCAGCAGCATAAATATGGTTTTAGTCCAGACTTTGGTTACCTCAGGCTTAATTTCATGTCTGTTCATGAACATGCCCCATGTGTATTTCATAATAAAATTGTAAATATTTTATCTTCTGTTGACTGGTGAAAGAGTCATTGGGCTCAGGTATACAGAGATAATTATAGCAGAAAAAAATAATGCTATCTGCTAAAATGAAGGGAGCTGCTGGCACGGGGTGTAGAGCTACACTCTGCTAAAGGAAAAAGCAGATTCTAAAATGCTTAAATATTTAAAGCAGGCTATCTTGTATATTTTTCAGTATAAACTCGTGATAGCTGTGGTAAAATGTTCCATCAGTATGATGATGCTGCTGCTTGCTTAAAAGAAAAAAAGACAGAGACAAAGGGAGAAGTATGAAATTAATGAATAAAGCAACTGTTGCCCAGATCATGTTCTTGTATATGTCTTACTAAGGAAAAAAACCTAAGTTTATAAAGTTTGGGGTTTTGTTTTCAATTTAATATTATAGAGGAATTGAAGTTGTTGGAATTCCTAACAGAGAAAAGCATTTTATAATTAACATTTACAGAGGGCAAGCTGCTTGTCATCATATTATGCCAGGAAGTGTATCATACTTTCAGAGTCAGGAGTAAGTCTCTAAGCCTCCCTCAGTTACCTAGCACCCTGTACCTGTTACCACTTTTTGTCTCTCCCTCTACCCTCCTGAACCTCTGATCCTGTGTTTACTAAGTTGCCAGTTTCTTCTCGTGCTCGTAAATGTCAGTGCCGCTCTACATGACTTTTTGACCTATAATTATTGAGATCACGGCTTGAGATGCATATGATCTGGACTGTCACTGAGGAAGAGTAGGATTTCCTAACTCTAAACAACTGGATGAGAACTGCTGTTGCTGTTATACCAACTCTCCTGACCCCGCCATTTGTTGGCCTGCCCTTTGGCAGCTGCCCTGCACAACCAGTGCCTCTACTAACCCGTGCATCCGCCCATCAGCTACTTCTAGATGTTACTGTAGCAGTTCTTTCTCTCCTCATCTCCCTTGAAATCTGTCAAATCCTATCAGTGCTTTAAGAGTAAACAAACAAACAAACATTGGTGGATTTCTTAAAATCCAAAGTCCCTACATGTATCTATTGCATTCCACGTACTTTCCACCCTGCTATCTTACCATTTGAATATCATTTCCTTATGCTTCTCTCTCCACTGTGTTCTAGACTCGGCAGCCTCTTTTGCAGATCAGAGCCTGAGGGAAGGCTCATTACCTTCCCTCTCAGGTCTTCCCTTCTCACAACATACACTTAATTTAGACTCATATGCCCTTCCTGGCAAGTGCCAGTTGCCCTTCCCTAAGACATTCTTCTCTGAATTATCTGTCAATCTCTCATGTTATGTGCATCACATTTTTTTTCTTTTGCTTTCTGCTCAAGAATTTTTTTGTCTACCTTCTTCATTGTTGTTTTCTGAATGCCTTTAACAATATCTAACTTTCTCTCAAGAAGCTTGGGAAGTAAGTTGCATGAATGAATGTTGAACTAGAGTGACTGACTCTAAGCAATCACTATGTGTCATCTGATACTTAGTATTCCATTGACTAAAACAAATCAGAATTCAATAGCAAAAGAGAAGGTAGAAGGATTATGACTTAGGCAATCCACTGAATTTAACACATACCCATACTTGAGAAAAACTTGATACATATATATCTTTGTTCATTCCCTTCATTTCTCTGTGGAAAAAGAACCACAGGGAAGCTAGAACAACTGGTATTTATGTAAAGGAGCCATGGCTCACAGACGTCTGCTGATTTCCCACCAGTATCACCCTGTAGCTGATGGGACCTCCATTGCTCAACAAGTCAAATGCCAGTGCAGTAATATTTTGTAGAATAAATTAAAATCCCTTTGAGTCAAGAAACTAGCCCTTTCCTCCAGGAAAAAAAAAAAAATGGTTGTTTTGTCTGTAGATTGGGGAAAAAAAAATTGACAATGTATTTGAGATTTTAGGGAGTTTTTTTGTATTGTGAATTAAGTTCTTGTATTATAGCCAAGAAGTTAGTTTCTACTCTTGTTGACTAACACCATATACATATTACACAATGACATGGAGAATATATTCCTTTGTGGCCAGCTCCCACCATATTTCACCCACCTCATCCTTCTCAGCGATCAGTTACTGCCTTCAGCTCCCATTCAAATACTCAAAACAAACTTAATGAAGGCATTACTTTTGTGGGATCATAAATTGACTGATTAACATATAACCAATATGGTTGTTACTTTTTTTGTTAACTTATAGAAAGCTGACAGATATCTACAAACTCTTTCACTGAGAAGACATTATTCCTAGTAATTACAGCATGCTGAATCTAGTACATTCACTGTGTGTGTGTGTGTGTGTGTGTGTGTGTGTGTGTGTGTGTGTGTGTGTGTGTGTGTCTAATTGCCTGTTTTATGCATCAGAATGTATTTTGGGTTTTTAAAGCTCCTTTCGGTGTCTGTCAGTATCATTGAGCTATGGACAAACAGATGTTCACAAGATTTTTGGAGAACAGTGACGGCCCCTCAGACTTACTACTCAGCGAAGAAGGCACAGTGGGCATCCTCTTGTACAAACATGAAGGCAGAGGTTGGAACAGATGAAAGTGATGGGCTTTGGTCTGAGACTGAACGAAGACATCTGTGTTGAGAAAGAAAGAGGTTTATTGATGAAACTGTTTCCATTTGCCCCTAGTTAGCTTAATAAAACTGTCGTGGATTTTACTTCTTTTCTGCAATTAGGCAAGCAGTTTGATTTCCATCTGCTTTTTATATTTGCAGCATAAGCTGAATGTGGTATTTGATTGGCATAGTAAGTAGTCAGGCCTGTCGCAGACTAGGACTTACTATTTTTGCCATCAGTTTTTGTCTTCTGTTGCTTAATCTGTCTGATGCAGAGACCAAGCAGCACCTTCCGTCAGTCAACTAGAGCCCATCAGTTTCAGGCACACACTTCCAGGTGGCCATTTATTTCCTTAAGACCTGTTTTTCATGTGAGAATTTGAGTGATTTCTTGCACACATTGGTCATCTATTCGTCATTCTTTGGCTCTGTATCTTTTAAACTTAAAAACGTGTCTTGTATCGGCAGCCTGTGTTAGTCGGTTCCACCTTGTTTCCATGTATCGTCTTACTGCTGCTTCCTAAAAAGGAAGTGTTCCCTGCAGCCAGCTTGTTCCACCTTGTTTCTCATCAGTAGTTTGGCACCAGCCCAAGTTCTGTCAACACTGGTCATCAGATAAATAGCTGTTGGTAACACAGAGGATGGGGGTTGGGCAAGCACACCAACACCACTGAGCAGCCTAACAGCATTCCTGCTACTCTGTCTTAGCCTGTGTTTCCTTGCTGGGCTGAAGTCTAGTGTAATTTATCTTTACCGTGGTGCTGCGGGTAATTCTTGCCCGTGCAAGCATGAGCATGTCTGATAACAGTTGAGTCATTTGGATAAGAATGCGATCTCTTCCAGTTTTTGTTGACAAAATGGTTAATAAGCTTCTGTTCATGATCTTTATATAAACATCCCTTCCCTTCGGTAAGATACAATGCTAAGTCAGAACACAGCAGCATGTCTGCGGCCTTATCATTTGTACTAGTGCACTGTTGTCAATAGAACTGGATAGTCTTCACCTTGAGAAGATGCTCCATAGCTGAATCCCAGCTCACCAGCGAGCTTGCAGAAAACACGAAATACTCCCTCCAACTTTCCTCTATAGAAGAAAATTTGGTGTTACATGTAATGTCATCATTATTGTTGGATTCAGGAATCTCCATTCTGAACAATAGACCACCTTCTGTGTTATATGATAAGTTTAATTATGTCTAATCATAAAAGCCTTAGTAAAAATTCTTCAATTCTTGAGTGATCTGCATTTGCTATGGTCCTCATCAGTTCTGCCAAGTTCTCCTAGGTACTCAGTTTCCAGACAGATACTTTATATTAAATACTTTTGTTAAAAAGTGTAAGTTAGAGGGTAGAACAAAATTTAATTATAGGCAGTAGTTTACTGGTGGAACATGAAAGCAGTAGTTTGTCTCAATCAGCATTCTTGTTGATGTTATTCAATGGAAAAGCATTGGCCAGAAAATGCTAGAGTATATCATATATAGTAAGGACAAATATTATTTGTGAATTTTCAAAAAGTTCTTTTTGTTAAACAATATTAAATTGGCATCTTTGTTGATAAAAAATAGTATGTAATTTTATAACAGTTAACCATATTTATACTAGTTTTTTATATATTATATAAATACTAAATGTGTAAAAATATATTTGCCATATATGTCTAGTCAAAAGAATTCAGATGCCACTGAACTAGAATAAATGTGTATGTAGTAGCACTGTGGTCAGCCCAGAAGGCTCTACAAGTCACTTCCCCTTGTTTCTGAAGGAGCTAGCCTCAGCTGGACAGAACAACTCTAAGTCAAGTGAAGTACATATCTTATTATGAACATCTAACAGTTGTCATTGCACAGTATTCATTCCTAGTGAGCAGCATTTTAAGAGCTAAGATTTGGTTTGCATATGCACAGAGGCATTCATATCTGCAGGAGCGAAAGTCAAGAACTGTCCTCGTTGAGCTAGGCAGAAGAATATTAAGTTAGCAGCAATCCAAAGAGACCTAATTGCTATAGGGGGATATATATGTATGTATGTATATATATAGGCAAAAATAATCAGTAGCATATAGTTCTTGTAAAATGGGTTCAGAAAGTAATTTTAAAACCAACTTTAATTTGTTGTGGGGGGGTTTTGATGGGAGAGACTTACATATTTTACTTTCTAAGTCCATGGTTTTCTAAATGAATTAGATTTCTGAATTAAGAGTCTGCACAATTCTTGGATATACTGGGACATTTGTATTTTTCTTTGCATACTCTTTCTATAAGCTCCTAGCCAGAGCCTATGTCCTACCATGACCATTTTAGCCACTCTATTCCTGTTGTGCTATTGTAACAGCCTGCTAACAGACTGCCAACAGATTGTTTTTGCTAATATAGAGCCTGCCAGTTTATTCTGTGTGTGGCTTTCCTTAAACACATACATGACCATGTGTTTAAGTTCATAAAGTTCTTTAATGGTGTCTAATTTCCTTTGCACAGGACACGGCCTTACATGGTCTATGCTCTGACTCCTACAAGGATCTCACCACTCACCCAGGATCCTATGCTCCGTATAGACTAAATTCTTTAACACGCAAACCTATTTCACCTATTGGCCTTTGGCTCCATAGCTTCCTCCTCTTGGAAAGTTCTCAGTATTGAAGATTTTATTTAAGATCATCTCTCTAAGATGCTTTTCCTGATGCCTCCTAAATGTTAGACTGCTGGTTCTCAAGCTTTTCTGTGTTTTAGAATCTCCTGGAGTCCCCAAAGTCCAGCGTGTGAGACCAAGGCATCATTGATTGTTGAGGCCTTATAAGTGGATCTGCTGAGTTGCACTGTGCTGGTTCTAAACTGAGAAGTGCTGTAAATGTGGCTCATACACCAGATTTTAAATTCTTAAAACTAAAACCTGCTGATTAGCTCATTAGTAACTATGTTAATTGCATATTGATATAGTATTTTAAATGTTAGATTATTTTTAGTTATTACAATTAATTTCACCTACTTCATTTTATTTTTTCATGTAATTGCTAGACTTTTAAATTCTTCTTGTGGCTTGCATTATAGTTCTATTGATAATCCTATGCAAAATAAATATCATGACTATACTGATTTACAGTCATGTATCACATAACATTTCAGTCAGCAAAGGACTGCTATATTAGTCAGGGATCTCTAAAGTAGCATATATATATATATGGAATTCTTGAAATGACTTACAAGCTGTAGTCCACCCAGCCCAACAATGGCTAGCTATGAATGGAAAGCCCAAGAATTTAGTACTTGCTCAGTCTAAAAGGCTGGATGTCTCAGCTAGTCTTCAGTATTTGCTGGAATCTCAAAGAAGTACACTCTAATACCAGTGAAGGACTAAATGTGCTAGCAGGGCAAGAGCAAGTAGGCAAACAGCAAAAGCTTCCTTCTTCTATGTCTTTATATAGACTTCCAACAAAAGGTATGATCCAGATTAAAAGTGTGTCTTTCTGCCTCAAGATCCAGGTCAAAGATGTATGTCCTCCATCTTCAAAGATCTGGATTAGAAATAGATTCTCCCAATTCAAACTAAGTTAAAAAAAAAAAAAACAAAACCTCTCACAGGTGTGCCCTCCACTTGTAGATTATAGTTCATTCTAAATGTAGTCAAGTTGACAGCCAATAATATCTATCACAAGTGCATATACCACTAGTCCCATAAAATTACAGAGGAGATGAGAAACTCTTATCCCTTAGAGACATGACAGAACAGCAAGCTGTTCACTGTTTGTGAGCTGCAGTGCAGCTATGTACATAAGACTTGGTGAAGAGATCCACTAGCAATTGGAACGGAGTCTGTCCCAGACTTAGATGTTGCCAGACACGTAGTCCTGTTGTGGTCTGATATGCCAGAGTGAGTTGATGGAGAGGGGGCGTATAGGGAAAGTGGGTAGAAGGGAGGAATTGGGAGGAGAGGAAGGCGGGGGATGGTGATTGGAATGTAAAATATAAAAAATTCTTAAATAAAAAAATGAAAAAAAACCAAAGTATGCAAAGATTAAAGAAAGCAGATGTCTAGAATGCAGTTTAAAAGACTTGGGATTATATTACTGAGTTATGTATTTACTCTACTTCATTGCTATTTTAGAATATATTTCTTGTACTTGTAAGTTGATGGTGAAACAGTATTCCATGCTATCTTGGCAGCAGACTCATATATCTCATTCTTCGTATTCTATTGATATCATCAAGGGGCCATCTCAGGGCTCGGGAGATTGTTCATTTGGTAAAACTCCTGTTGCTTGAGCATGAGAACCTGTTTGATCTCTGGCACCCTTGTTGTTGTTGTTGTTGTTTTGTTTTACAAGACAGGGTTTCTCTGTGTAACAGCCCTGGCTGTCCTGGACTTGCTCTGTAGACCAGGCTGGCCTTGAACTCACAGAGATCCGCCTACCTCTGCCTCCTAAATACTGGGATTAAAGGCATGTCCCACCATGCCCAGCTTTCTGGCACCCTTTTAAAGCTACCATGTCACCATGTCTGTATTTCCAGTGCTGGGAGGCAAAACCAGCACATCCGTATAGCTCACTAACCAGCCAGCCTTGCAGTCTGTGAAGTGGAGAGTGATCAAAGAAGACACCACTGTCAGCCTCTGACCTACACAAACACACACACACGCAACCACATCACATGAATGACATGTATCACCTAGACTTATGTGAGTTCCACTTCTTGGCCTTTTGGCTAAGATCAAGTGTAGTTTTTGTGTAGTAGCTACATGGTGTGAACACTTATGAAGTTGCTATTAATAAATTTTCAGCTTGTCTCCATCACTAAGTATCACATGACTGCCTATACAACTTGTTACTAGTAATGTTGTATGGTAACTTTGTAATAGTTACTTCTGAAGTGCTTTTACTGACTCTTTTATGCCTCATTGAGAAAGTAAACATGGTAGAAACTTTCATTATACTAGAGCCTTCCCCATATTGATTTATTCATTCCTTAATTCATCAAAAATTTAAATGCTATAATTATTATATATTTAAAAACTGGAAGGGCAACTAAATTAGACAAAATAATTATATACAGCAAAATTAAACATTGTTAAATATAAATTTCAGAAGGATAGAAATTATAGCCAATATCATTTTACTCATTTAAATAACTGTGCTATTTTCCTATAATGGTGAAATGCACAAAGTATGGAACCTTTAAAAAAAATCAATTTTAACCAAGTTAAAGGCATGTGGTGGGACACGCCTTTAATCCCAGCATTTGGGAGGCAGAGACAGGCAGATCTCTGTGAGTTCAAGGCTAGCCTGGTCTACAGAGTGACTCCAGGACAGCCAGAGATACACAGAGAAACCCTGTCTCAAAAAAAAAATCAATTTTATGAATATGTACTTTATGCAATTTTAAGTGTTTAACAGAATGAGATTTGACAAAAATACATGGAGAATCTCTTGTGTCTGTATGGAGGCTTCACCTGTCAATAAAAAGCTGATTGGCCTATAGCTTAGGCAGGACATAGGAGGGAGGAGTTCCAGTAGAAAGTGGATGCTGGGATAGGGCCAGGCATGGTGGGCAATTCACCTACGAACTCTGGAGGAGGACAGATGCATGAAAGCTGAACAGAGGTAACCAGCCACATGTTAGAACTTAGATTAGAATAAATGGGGTATTAAGTGATGAGCTAGTTGAGGCCTAGGCATTGTAAATATAATAAAGCCTCAGGGTCATTATTTTGGGGAACAGGGTCATAGATGGAAAAACACCACACAGCAGTTATGTAACTACCACCACAATGAAGATATTGAACAGCTCTATTATCCTTCTCCGTTGAGTTTGAAGCCAACCTAGCTTACATAGTTAATTCCAGGACAACCAGGGCTATATAGTGAGACCCTATCTCAATAATACCAACCCCACTCCACCCCACAAAAAGAAACTACTAGATAGTTTTCCAGAGTTGCTGTACCATTTAGCATCCATTCTACACCTCCTCCCGCATGTGGACATGTTCTAGTTGCTTAAAATCCTTGCCAGTCTTTGGTCCTATCAGTTTGTAACTGAGCCATTTCTAGAGACTGCATAGTGGCATTACAGTATACTTTTAATTTCCATTTCTTTAGTGACTGAAAGATGTTTGCTGAACATCTTTTTCTGTACTTATTTGCCATTCCTCCATTAAGTTCCTGTTTAAATCTTTGTCCATTTTAAAAATCAGATTCCCTTTTGTTTCTTTAACTATACTATTTTAACTGTATTACTTATATATTCTATATACAAGTTCTTTACCGGATATATCTTTTTCAAATACTTTTTGAAGTCTATACTTTGCTTTATTGTTTTCTTAAGAGGCAGGTTGTATCCCTGTGAGTTTGAGACCAGCCTAGTCTACATAGTAAGTTTTAGGCCAGCAGTGGCTACATAGTGAGACTCTGTCGATAGGTAGATAAATTCATACATACATAGATGATGGATGGATGGATGGATAGATGGATGGATGGATAGATGGATAGATAGATGGCTACATAGTGAGACTCTGTCGATAGGTAGATAGATACATACATACATAGATGATGGATGGATGGGTGGGTGGGTGGATGGATGGATGGATGGATGGATAGATAGATGGCTACATAGTGAGACTCTGTCGATAGGTAGATACATACATACATACATAGATGATGGATGGATGGATGGATAGATGGATAGATAGATAGATGGCTACATAGTGAGACTCTGTCGATAGGTAGATAGATGCATACATACATAGATGATGGATGGATGGATAGATAGATAGATACATAGATAGATAGATAGATAGATAGATAGATAGATAGATAGATAGATAGATGGCTACATAGTGAGACTGTTGATAGATAGGTAGATAGATGATTGATAGATAGCATTTTGAAGAGTAGATGTTCTAATTATAGTGAAGTCCAACCAGTAGTTTTCTTTTGTTCTTTTGAGTTTTTAAATATTTGTGGGTTTTGAGGATTTTTTGTAGTGTATTTTGATCATATTCTCATAACCCCTCTCCTTAATTCCTCCAAATACACCTCTGCACCCAATCTTAACTTCATGTCCTCTTGTTTGTTGCTTATTTGGTTGGTTAAAAATATTTTTTAAGCTTAATGATGAAAATTCCTGATGGAATTTTTTTGTAATAATATGGAATTTATAAATAATTTCATAAAAGAATGACATCCTAATGTTGAGGGGATTCTTTTGGTTTTGTTGTTATTGTTGTTGTTGGAAATACACTTTATTCTTCCATTCATGTAAGTCTTAACTTCTTTCAACTATGTTGAATAGTTTCCCAGTGTAGAGATATTTTACTTATTTTAGAAATATATCCTTGCCTACTTTATGTTAAATGAAGCTAATATCAGTGATATATTTCTTTTAATTTCTTTTTTTATTTATAAACACTTATATTTATTAATACTTAACAAACACCTATAAAATACCTAAATCCTATAACCTAAAGTCTAAAGACTATAATCTATCTAAGAATACCCTAATATCTAAGAATACTCTAATACCTATCTAAAAACACTTAACTATGACTATTTTAACTTTCTTAAAAGGTTATTAATATTCTTTTTTTT
>CAJQZJ010037497.1:1142721-1196191 GCA_907164525.1 Lophiomys imhausi | reverse complement strand
TTTCCTCCTGTGAAGTGGTCCTCAAATCTGATCAGATGTGGATTTCCCCCTGTGAAGTGGTCCTCAAATCTGATCCGATGTGGATTTCCTCCTGTGAAGTGGTCCTCAAATCTGATCAGAGAATTGTTGTTTATGCTTATTTGCGACTTGCACTATGGCGGCAGTGGGCACCTCAGCTGAGTACGATTTTGGATGACAATTTTCTCTCACAAATATGCGTAGCACCTCCTGACACTTTGAAAACTAACCAATGAAGAAGAAGCTTCTATCTCAGCCATAACTGGATTTCATATCCTGTGACCAAGGTATAGAGCGTCTTCAGCAGGAGGACGTTGGCATCTAATTTTGGTAGGCAACCAGCAGCCATGCCAAATGCCTATATTGCCCGTATTGTTAGGGGGCACTCAGAGACCTTTCTATTGAACCACTTATAGGGAGGTAGCCTATCTTTTCTGGGACCTATTTTATTCATCCATTCAGGGTACTTCCATTTAAATTTCAGTACGTTTTATAGGTGGTAGTCTTGTGTGTGTGTGTGTGTGTGTGTGTGTGTGTGTGTGTGTGTGTGTGTTATCTCTTTATTTTTATTAGATCTCCCATTATCAAGATTCTTTTTAATATTTTTAGTGTGTCCTTACTTTTGGTTGATACTCTCCCTACACAGTGATCTAGCTTTTTGAATTTCCTAAGAAATATTTAGAGAAAACAAGTCTTAAAAGGCACTTGATCAGCATAGCTCTTCAAGGTTCAGGACCAGGAAAGCATGAGCTCATACCATCTCTCCATTCTTTCCTTTCCCTCCTCCCTGTTTGTTTCCCCTAGATGAAGTCTACACTTTTGCTCAGGCTGACCTCAAACTGCTGGGCTCAGGTGGTCCTGTTGCTGTTTCTGAAACTCTCACTCCTGCACCTAGTCTCTACTCTCCTGCAATTCCTCTTCCTAAAAAACATTTCCACTAAACATTACTTTCTTTTTTTAAAACATTCATTTACTCAGATAAACTATATCAAGTGCAAGATAACTGAGCACTATTTGGATTCTCACCATAAATTAATGTAAAAGAAACATTCTCTCCCTTAAGAAACTTACTTATGATAACTTCAAAATGATGGTCATTCAGGCATTATGTGCTTTTCCAGTTTTCAGCTTTTACTGAATGAAAGGATTTCCAAGTCGAACACCATGATCTTTCCAGTGCAACCACTTCCCATTTCAATTCAGTAAATTGTGCCTGAAGCTCTTGCTCAGGGCTCTGTCTGAAATTGCAAGCTAAACTGAAAATGAGAATGGTGAAGCATGTTCCACCAGCAGCACGCCAGCAAATAGTATTTGGCCTTTAAGCAAGTTCAAAAGTATAGGTAAATCTCATGGTAAGCTTCTACAACTGAGCATCCATATATATAGAAAATATAAAATAAGTTTTTATCATTTCACTGAAGAATTTTTAACATTTTCCCTCTTAGACTTTTATTGGTACCTTGACAATAGGATTGAATATACAGAAATATGTTTTATTCAAGCATGTATGCTGAAATTAAAAATTATATCTACTCTTTTCTTCCTTAAGGGAAGTTTAATTATTTGAAAGGAGTTATAACTATAAAATTGTTTATAGATGTAAGATACAGTGCCTATTACTCATTGCCAAATAATAATACCTCACATTTATATAACATGAACACTGTACAGTCCTGCCACTTCTTTACAGTTAATATTTGCCAGTCCTGGGAAATAAGTTAACCAAGGAGAGTTTCCACTTTGCAAAGAAGAGTCCAAATCATTAAAGATACTTAGTGTCTACCTTAATTTACTCAGTGCATTTTAGGAGTCAGAACTTTGATCCAGTGCTCTTTCTACTGTAAAACTGCAAAGGACTGTTTCCTTTAAAAATAAAATTAGCCACAAACAACAGGGCCCATTTCTGGACACTGGGCTCAGCAAACTGAGTGCTTGCATGCAGTGCTCAGCATCAGGCCAAACCTGAGCAAAGACCCCTGCTCCACCTGCCCTCAAACCCGTGTTCCAGAAAGACCATTTGGACACAGTCACTTACAGAGAAAGCAGTTTGGTGATGGTTTCCTACCTTCACTCTGTCTCACAATTTAATTTGTTACACCTGTCACTAACCCTGGAGACCAAGGATGATCAGTGCTTGTAAACTGAGTTGATAGGGAGAAAACATGGTCAAAGCAGATAACCTATTCTGAGACAGTAAAGCAGAGCCAGAAGCAATTGACCATGCTGTTTTAAAAGTCAGGTGATTTTCCTACTTAGATTGTAATATTCTGAAAAAAGCTGGGGGGGGGGGCACCTTTCCCTAAAGTAGTTAGAAGAAATTCCAAAATTTGAAAGTGCTCTTAGTTATTCTCCACCCCCCCTCTCTCTTTCTCCCCCCATCTCTCTCCTCCCCCCCAGTCCTTTTCTCTGCACTCTCTTAAGACTAAGCTACTGATTAAAAGAAACTTGGAGATGTAGTCCCATCAGCTACCTCAAGCTAATAGTATAATCAAAAAACAAAAAACCTTTAACACATTCTGGGGCTTTATAAAAGAATCGGACACACTTAAGAATGGTTTCTTAAAGTGTTGGCCAAAGATGATAAGTGTGACCACCTACCTCTTACCAAATTTCAGTTCCTCAATTTAGCACTTTCATGGTCATATTTTTGTCTCATTTTCTCTATTCTTCATCTTATTCATCCATTCTTCCATGCTCAAGGAATGATTTCCCCCTATTCCTCATGTGCACCCTGCATTGAGTTATCCTCACACCGTGGCTCTGAGGCCTCTTGCATCTGCTGTGACTAAATGTTATTTCTCCTATAAGGCCATTTTGCTGCCTTTTTCTCTGTCTGGCTTTCAGTCTCACTCAACTACATGAATTTCCCAAATGCTTTCTTAAAACCACTTATGTCGTGGTTCCACCTCAGTTGGTAGTGGATGTCTTACTCCCTGTGCAGTGGACAAACTTTTAATGGCAGGAGCTAGCATTGTTCCCTTCCTCCCATGCACAGCGTCACCTCCCCCCACCCACCATAACTGTTCTGCCTTGTGACAGGACAGAAAAACAGCAGTCTTTGAAGTCTGAAAGCCCTGATCTCAAACCCTTGCCCTTGCATCTATTAACCCTATAACCTGAGGCAAGAGACTTAACCCCTCTGAACCACTACTTCCTCTGCCATAAAATAGGGGTAAGTTGGACTGAAAGGGGGAGCTGTTAGGGGGAAAAGATATACCTTAAACTAAAAAAGGGGGGGTGTAGAGGATGGGGGCTTGAGGGGGAAGAGGGTAGTAGGGTGGGACTGGAGAGGGGAGTAGGGAGGAGATTGTGATTGAGATGTAACTTGAAGAAATAAAAAATCAATTATATTAAAAAAAAAAAAGAATACACTTCTGTTGCAGAGTGAGGTGAAGGGAGAAAGCACATTGTGTCTCAGTTTGTAGGGTCCTAAGAGTGGTGCTGCTGTGACTGGCAGTTGTACTGTAGAGCTCACTTCCTGCACCACATTCTACAGTCACATAGGAGAAATGATGAATGTGGTGGCACACCTTGCTTGCAAGTATTTTAAGGCTTAATGTAAACTCTTGCAACTATGTGAAAAATGTTATCTCATGCATTAATGAAAACAAACAGTACAGCCTTCAGTTAAGTACTACTAAAACCATACATATTCTGCAGTGCTTAATTTGCTGGTATAAGCCCATAGCTGTGGGCAATTTTAATTAACTTTTCTTTTTAGTCTACCTAGTTGGCTTCAGAAATCTTGGCGGGGGGGCTGTTTGTTTCTTAGTTTTGGTTTTTCTTTTTCCCTTATTGCTGCAATGCACATGCATAATTTGTAGTTTCCTCATCCAGAAAAATAGGGTGACATGGGGATTTTGACTATAAGGATTATGGGTCACACCACCTGGAGAAGTACAAAGTGTGCTCTGTAGAGGGACCTGTGAAGTTCAGTTGGTCTCTATGAAGTAGGGTGCAAATTGAACAGGAGCACCAAACCATAGCTCATAAGTGGAAAGCGTAATTCCCTCCCTGAAAATCTATTGATAGCCCCCCGTAATTCCCAGTAACCCTTAATAATAATTTATGCAGGACAGTTCTTTCTTAGAATCATTAAGAAAGGAGAAATGTGGGGAAAAGTTACATATCAGATAAGGTGAATCCACTATTTAGTGGATTTGATATCATCTGTTTAGAATCCGTTTTTACTCATTTAAGTTTTCTCTTCAGTGCTAGGGAGTTGAGTTCAGGACTTGTGCATGTAGGGCAATCTATCATTGAGGTATATTCTCAACCCTTGAATTATAAGACAAGATCTCTTTTCTGTACCTGAGACTGATCTTGAACTAATTTATCTCCTGACTAAGCTTCTCAGTTGTTGAGAATGTAAGCATCCACCACATCACCCCATTTCCCTAGTTTTTAACATATCAATATGACCTAAATTAATTTAAATATGGTAGCATCAATTAAGTGCTATTATGACTAAAAATTGTTGGTTTATTTTTTTGTTTGTTTGTTTTGAGACAGGGTTTCTCTGTGTAGTCCTGGCTGTCCTCAACTCACTTTGTAGACCAGGCTGGCCTTGAACTCACAGAGATCCACCTCCCCAGTGCTGGGATTAAAGGTGTGCACCATGCCCGGCTAAAAATTGTATTTAAAAAAATAGCCGTTACTTGAATTATAAGCCCAACAAAGTAATATGATCCTGAGCAAAAACAGTAAAATTTTGCATTTAGATAGAAGGGGTTTTAAAACATTTTTAAATCTAACACATTAAGGGAAAATAAATAAAAGAAAGAAAATATTTACAGAATGTTTTATAAATGGATTGCTAGCATGCATGTATGTGTGCATGTATGGAGAGATGCACATACATGCATGCACAGAGGTCAGAAGTAAGCTTCTGATCTGCTGAAGCTGCACTTACAGGTGGTTTTGTGGTACCCATCATGGGTCCTGGAACTGAACTTGGGTCTGGGGTCTTCTGGAAGAGCAGCAAGCACTTTTAACTTCTGAGCCATTTCTCCAGTCCAGTCCTAGATAATTTTTAAATGTAAGGATACACTCCATTTTATAAATGATCATACTTGTGCTATTGAAAATATCTGCAGTGAATGCTAGACATGTTGGTGCTTGCATTTAATCTCGGCACTCAGGAGGCAGAGGCAGGTGGATCTCTTTGAGTTTGAGGCCATCCTGGTCTACAGAGTGAGTTTCAGAACAGCCAGGGCTATTACACAGAGAAATCCTGTCTCGAAAAAAAAAACAAAACAAAAAAAGAAGAAAATGTCTGTCTAATGTCTACAGAGAGTATTCACTGCAAAGAGGAAGTGCACATGGTAGTAGTGAGTGTGGAATGGAGGTGTTGGCTTGTTAGAAAACTTCATTTCAGAGTGGGAAGATAGCTCAGTCGTAAAAGCAAATAAAATTAGAAAATATAATAAAAATTTTAAGTAATTTGATTTCTGGAATTCACAGCTTAGCACATTTAATGTCTTTGAACTTCATTTTCTCCATCTGTAAAATTAGTAGATGCCTAGGAACTGTTAACAGTGATGTTTCATGTTGTGATTCTGGAATCAGTCCTCTAGCACATAATTTACAAGCCAAGATGAGGCTTTAACTATAATGCAAATGTACAGAACTCCTCGATCCACAGTCTACTGTTGTGCAAATGCCTAATGGAAAATACAGCTGGAGATCAGTGAATATTTTTATACTTTATAGTATAAAATATATTAACTGTATTGTTCTCAGAAAGTTGTTACCTGCACTTTTCTCAAATTAGCTGAAAGAAAAGCACACAGGAAAACATTGTGTTATTTGAGAATTCCTGTAAACTCCTTAATAATATGAAGCCATGAGGCTAAGGATAGAGGGAAAAATAGCACTCCCATCTAAATAAGATGGAATTAAACCTGGTTAATCCCAGCATTGAGTGTTCAGATATACTTTTAGTAAACCCTAAACTCTTTAGCCATTTTGACTGAAATTAATAAAATTACAGAGGCTTATTGACCACCAGATGGAGCCAGTATTGCTTCAAAGATGAAGAAAAATCCCAGGTTCTGGAAACTGCTAAAATAAAGTTTTACTTGTAGTAAACTTTTTTAGTTTTCTCTGTCTAGTTTTTGTGAATGTTTGAATATTGAATATGTATAGAAGACACTACTTCTTATGAAATTATTTTCATTATTGTAATCCTAACATGAACCTTTAGACAAAGTAAGGATTTATATTGTGGCCATGTGATATTATGTGTCAAAGCTATGAAAAAAGAGAGTAAATTATGTATTGCATTGGACAGTCATTTAGATATCACCATATCATTTAGTGAGTTTGCACTGTAATCACTGCCATAATAGGTTTTCAAAGGAAGAAAAACAGGCATATGGCTGGATGGGAAAGCTATGTCTTCAGGCCCCTAGCTTCGGACGGGAGAAGGTTCAGACGGTTAGTGGGCGCAGCTCCTGCAGACCGTCCACCCACGAGATGTGCCCGTGGGCCTTCGTCAGCGGTGAATGCTTCAGTTGACCCCGTCCTGTTTGACAAGGGTCATAACTATTTAATCAGTCAGCTACCCAATGAAAGAGTCTGTGTGTTCTGGAGCCCTAGGACCTTGAAGACCCATTCCATCCAGTAAAAGTAAAGATGACTGTAGACATTGTTCTTGATACTTAAACTAATCATCTGTCCCTGTTGCTACTGCTTACTGAGCACGTAACACAGGTCTCTGCAAGGACAGCAACAAAGGATTGAGTGACGGGAGCTGTGATGGGAAAATGTAGGAAAGGTCATAAAAAACATTTGGGGTAGAAATGATTTGAGTAAACCTACTCTGTGGCACACTGCTCATATACTTTGCATCGTCCATTTGAAGCTAGAGGAGAGCACAGGACCTTTTTTTCTTCTTCTTCCTCTTTTTTTTTTTTTAACTGACATTTTTTTTTTCCTTTTTGAGAAATGGTTTCTCCATGGGTGTATCCATAATTGTCCTGGACTCACTTTGTAGACCACTCTAGCCTTGAACTCACAGAGATCACCTGTCTCTGCCTCTCGAGTGTTGAGATTAAAGGCGTATGCCACCATGTCCAGACATTACAGACAGCTGTGAACTGCCATGTAGGTGCTGGAATTTGAACCCAGGTCCTTTGGAAGAGCAGCTAGTGCTCTTAACCACAGAGCCATCTCTCCAGCCCCCAGGACCTCTTTTTTATATTCAGTTTTATT
This sequence comes from Lophiomys imhausi, assembly GCA_907164525.1. Lineage (NCBI taxonomy): Eukaryota > Metazoa > Chordata > Mammalia > Rodentia > Muridae > Lophiomys > Lophiomys imhausi. Next base: position 1,188,958 of record CAJQZJ010037497.1, on the reverse strand, counting down.
TACTAGAATAGGTTGTATTACCTGATGCCTTTGCATGTTCAATTATAACTTTCTTTTTGTTTCTCTGTCTCCCTCTCTCCTACAATTAATTAAAAGCTTATTATTTTAGAGCCAGAGTACATGGGTTTACACCCCACTGCCACCCCAGGATTAATATCTATAAGATTCATCATTTAATATTTTTGGTACTTTAATTTACCAATAAAAAAATGGAATTAATAGCACACCTTCCTTATAGGGTTGTTGGTTATAAGGATTAAAAACATAATTCACTTGCTAGTATTTGGCACATAGTATTTAATTTAAATGTTTACTACTGTGGTACTTGTTTTTGAGTGTGGCACTTTTCTTGGACTTAACATCTGATAAATTAAAATTTTGATGAAAATGTTTTGTCATTTTGAGACTATGTGATAAACAAAACTGTACATTAGTAGTAATCTCTCCCTTTGATTACTCAAATATGTTTACTATTATTGCCATATCACGTTCATTTACATAAAATATTTTATTTATTATGGAAATTTCACAAAATATACTTTGAGGTGATGGGTCCAGGGCCATTTAAAACCATTCTATAAGTAGGTTTCTGGCATACAGGAGCCATTAAATACAGCTAGGTAGATAGATAGATAGCTTGCTTGCTTGGTTGGTTTAATGAGTAAGTTTGTTACTTCTTGGACAGAGCTGCTAGCTCCTTGAGTTCCGGTCCCAGAGCTATAGAAAACAAAAACTCTTACTCTATGATGAAGTTTATGGGTTCATAGTATCAGTTCATTTGCTAGGTAGACAAAAAATTCAAATGGAACAAAGATTAAATTTACTCACTAGTGTGTAGGAGAAGGGTTAAGGATATTTTTATAACAGACAGGTACAAAGGTGTTTGTGCTCTTACTATAGTTGGCTTATAAGTTGTAGCTGCTGCCTCACGTGGAACACTAGCTAAGTCATTTACTCACTTAGCCCTTAGTTGCCCCATTTATAAGCTAAGAACTTAGATTTAGATGGTTCTCAGCTTACCATCTGGCTCTGGTTCTCACTCCAGTTGTGAGCGTGTGGTTCTGACTATCCTGGGCGCTCCTCTCCCCAAGCACTGTCAAGAATCTGACCTGGCTTTGTCTCAGAGAGAGCTAATTCAGTTTTATATTCCTATTCTAATGTTATAACAGAAAATATTGAAACTGTTTATAATAGTGGTATTCTGTTGAATCAACTACTTTACATATGAATACACATGAATTCAAATTTTAGTGCTTACATTATAGTAAGTAGGTTAATTTCTTAATATTTTCATGTGTGTTGTGTGTGTTTGCCCTTCACATTCCTTTCAAAGCATCTCTTTGAGTATTAAGTACATGAGGTCAAAAGCATCTCAACTTGGTGCCTAACATGCAGTAGGTCTTTTATAAATGTTCTTTCTTTCTTCCCTTAATTCCCATTTTGAGTGTATTGCATAAAAATTTCAGTTGATAAGTAGTCATATTGTATTACTGAATCATAAACCAATATAACTTAAGATTTATAGGGCACTTAATAAAACATAGACCACTCTGGAAACTAAATGTTTCTTAATTTCTAATGTGTTTTTTGTCCAGTTGTATACTACTAGAGACATCCAGTTGTTTACTCGGGTTTTTGTTTGTTCAGGAGAATACAAGCGTATGAGAGACGAATGTCCTGCTTCCTGCTCTGGGAGCGATCATTCTCAATTCTCCTACAAACATATGGGAGTGCTAGATAAAGACAGCCCAAGCTCATTTACATATTTAGGCAATTGTGCATGCTTATGAGGAGGGTTGGAGAAGGAAGAGACAGAAAGGAAACAAAGGGAAGTGTAGCCAGAATATTAGGTGAGCAAGCTGGTACTAGGCTAGGGTTGCCCAGATGAGTGTTGGACTCAGATGTATGTTTTGATTGTTGTTAATTCTAATAGCTATAAATTGAAGTTTTAATCTCATGGTTGAACAGAATATGCAATCTTGGGTTGGATAGAGCCAGAAAACCTGTCCACCTTGCTAGGGAAGTCACACACCCACAAAAAAAAAAAAAAAAAAAAAAAAAAAGCTTGGCATTTTTTTCAGAACTATGAAAGGAAGAAAAAAGAAAATTTCTCATTTAAAAAACCAATTCATAGAATTCATACGTGCCCATTAGACTTGATTATAAAGTCTGACCACCTATGTGGAGGGGGAATGCTAAATAAATAAGAATTGGAAAAAGACAGCCCTGGGCCAATAGAATGCCTTGGTTGTTTGGAGAAACAATTGCAAGGGAACCTTTACACAACCTGTGTGCCAAAACTTTCCAATGGAATATGAAGAAAATATGTATGTGACTAAAATAAACTCATCTTAAAACATGAGAAATGACTTCTCTAGGCAAAGCCAAAGGCATAGCAGAAAGATCCCAAGAAGAGCCTAAAAGATGTAAGTATGTTTTAATAGCTGGAGAGAATGTTTAAGAATAAAAACCACAAGGAATGAATATGGTTATGAAAAAAGTAAGTGAATTTGAAAAAGTCAAATATAGCTTTAATTTTAAAATTAAAATTTTTAAATTCTAAAAATTTAAAAAACATGTATCTATTAAAGTCAGTGGTGAGTAAATGCTTCAAAACTGATTAGATACAACCAAACAGAGAATTGATGAGTTGAAATAAAGAGCTAAGGAAATTAATCAGATTACTGATGAAAACTGAAAACATGGAAAATAAATGTTCCATAAACTCTATAAGTATTCATAGTAGATCATGCTTTATATTAATATGGATATAACACACACACACACCATGTTAGAAAGTGGACAAGTTAACAGCCTTTCTTTTTTAAACATAGTTGGATTTGTATATAAGATTCCTTTGCCTTTAGCTGAATTTACCTTGTAAAAGCGTTTGAGCTACAATTTCCATTCAACTCAATTGAAACCTGACTAGGCTTAATCCTGGTGTCATAGAGCTACCTAGTGATGCCTCAGCAGACCCTGCAGCCATTCTCAAGCCCTCTGCCTACTTTTTCCAACTAGAAATGAAAGCAGAAAGAAAAGACGTCATTAAACCAAGTGATGTTAAGATTGATTAATTAATTTAATAGGAGGGGGACCTAACCTCATAAATAAAGAACTAGAATGGCCAGAGAGTATATCTTGAGGGCAATATACCTAGACTTGTCTGACTTTAATGGTTTAGAATTACTAATTTTTAGAAAATAAAATTACATACCATGAATTTGATTAAGTCTTTATATTTTGTCTAGTATGTTTCACACATGAAAAATAGTGACCAACTTAATTCTTCTTTTTAAAAAAGAATTTTATTTTATGTATATGTGTGTTTACCTGCATATGTGTATCATGTGCATGCCTGGTATCTGTGGAGGCCAGAAGAGAGTATTGTATCATCCGGAACTGGAGTAACAGATGGTTTTAAGCAACTATGTGGTTAGTAGGAACCTAACCTGGGTCCTCTAGAAGAGCAGCAGTGCTCTCAAATGCTGAACCATCTCTCCTGCTCTATTTTATTAATTCTTGATCCAAAAGTGACTTTCCTTTTGAACCTGTCTTTTCTATTGGAAGACAGGTAAAATAAGTTATGTAATGGATCTTGTCTGTGGTTAATTTCTGTGAGCACAGTCAACAAATCTTGTCATCCTTGTGGTTGTAAGAGATGGGATTCATTAGCAAATTTATGTATCTAAAAAGAGGCTCATTTACTGTGAAATGATTGTGAATATTAATTTGGACAGGAAAATTGCTTTTATAAGAATTAAGGATTTTAAATATAATTTTAGTGGAATATACAGGTAATTTTTTAGCTGTGACTGAAATGATTTTATCCCATCAACATATCTTAGTGCCGGGCAGTGGTGGCGCATGCCTTTAATCCCAGCACTTGGGAGGCAGAGGCAGGCGGATCTTTGCGAGTTCGAGGCCAGCCTGGTCTACAAATTGAGTCCAGGACAGCCAGGGCTACACAGAGAAACCCTGTCTCGAAAAAACAAAAAAAAAAAAAAACAAAAAACAAAAAACATATCTTAGTAAATGACTTTTTAATAGTATACTGTATTTAAATTACTTGGAAGTGTATCAAAACAACTAATCCAGAGCTGAAGAGATGGCTCAGCAGTTAAGAGTACTGGCTGCTGTTCCAAGGACCAGTGTTCAAATCTCAGCACCCACATGACAATTCACAGCTATCTAATTGCCAGGCATGGTGCCGCATGCCTTTAATCCCAGCACTTGGGAAGCAGAAACAGGCAGCTCTCTGTGAGTTCAAGGCTATCCTGGTCTACAAAGTGAGTCTAGGACCAACAAGGATACCCAGAGAAACTCTGTCTTGAAAAACCAAAAACAAAGTGTAAAAACACAACAGCAAAACAAACAAAAAAACACGCTGGGCAGTGATGACACACATCTTTAATCCCAGCACTGGGGAGCAGAGGCAGGCAGATCTCTGAGTTTGAGGCCATCCTAGTCTACGGAGCAAGTTCCAGGACAGCCAGGACTATGCAGAGAAACGCTGCCTCAAAAACAAAACAAAAAACTAATCTTACATACAGGCATACAAACACAAAGTAGTATCAAGTGTCCTTCATAAGTACTGTGAAGCACATCTGTTTTTACTTCATAACTGTGTGAGAAGATTATCATATGATAAAACTCAGACTCAGCCAAAATGCAACATGTTTCTCTGCTAAAATTGTCTGTCTTGGAAATAAGTAGATTGGCGAGACCACCCTTAAAACAGTCTTCATGGAGCAGCCATCTGCTTGGCCCTAACATCAAACTCAGGTGATTCATCTATGTCTCTCAGTTCTTACTCATGCACCTGAAACTAGTAAGCAGTGGGGTATTTTCTATCGAGTATATTGAGCATATCATTTAAAACAAAAACTAAATTGGAGTAAATGACCATAACCACAATCAAGCACCAAGAACCACCAGAATGTATTCAAGTAGTCAAACCCAAAGGTAGGTACAATTGTTGTGCCACCAAAGAATCTGTGAGTGGAACATTTACAGCTGTGTTGGGTTACAGCCTGTGACTTACTTATTTAGCCCTAAGGTCCCAAACATTCATATTCTTCATTTTCATCACAAAATCCAGTCAATTATATTAAAGTCAAACTGCTTTTACTTGTGACTAGAGGCTTAAAAGTCTAGTTTTTATGCTTTCCCTCTTGGAAGTCAAAAGCTCTAGTCAAGATAAGAGTACAGTCCAAGACTTGTTGGAGGCCACTTGGTTTAGCGATTGAGGGGGAGGGTGGTGGTCTTGACTTCTGCGTAGTTGCAGTGTGTCTGTTGAAAGTTGTAGAAGGAACTTTCCTGAGACTGATGTGGTTACGGGTGAGATGTGTGCAAGAAGAGCTGGAGACCTACGCAAAGGCTCTAAGATGCTCCGGAGAGAGAACGGAGAGGCTGGCTATAGTTTGATCTGAAATCATTTAAGTAACGGTGAAAATTCCCACAGTTTTATCCCTAACATCTTTCAAAATAAAATTGATTTGTAACCTATTGACTAGAGATGTAAATCTCTTTCATTTTTATTTGACTTGCTGTTGCCAAAGAGAATACATGAAAGAGATCCTAAAATTCATGAGTGACTCACTCACTTTTTTAGGTGCTTGCCATTAAAACTACCAATTACATTATATGACACTTTTGTAAAACTAGTTATGAATATACTTTTAGGAAGAATAACTAAGTGTTAAATATTAGGCTATTATCAGGCAATGTGCCCAGTTGTATCTGTATTACATGCCTGTATTTTCATTATCGTGACTAGAAAATATATAAGGAATAAAATATAATAAATATGGAGAGAATAAAGTGATTCATTAAAGTTACCTTAACTTCCATGTAATTTAAAATGTGGAAAATGCAAAAAAAAAATAAAACTAAAATATTTCCATATCTAAAAGCATACCTACTGAGGAATCCTTTTCATAATCAGACTCTAGGTAGCTTCAGACTCTGCTCAAAGTAACTTGTGTTTCCCACCATCATAATAAATTGTTTTCATAATGAGAGGAGTGGAGAGAAGGTAGAGATTGCACCCCCAGCAAGAGTGATAGTATACCGTGAATGTTTATCAAAACCAATCATAGCAGAGTAGAACTTTACCTTTAAGTATGAAAAAGAGCTAAAAGTTGTATAGTTAAAAATAATTAAGGGGAAGAACTTCTGTTACTTTGGAATGAGTGAACAATTCATAGATAGGTCACAAAATTGTGTGTGTGTGTGTTTACATGTAGTGTTTTTTTTTTTTTTAGTGATAAAATGACATCCTCCATAATGTAATTTCTCCTCTGAGGAAGGCATATTCAAAAAAATTAAAATGTAGACTGTAGACTAAGAGTAGCCATTTGCAGAATAAATGTCTGATAAAGGGCTTGTACCTAGAATATATATTTTTTACACTTTCAATACACTATTAGAACAAAAATATGAACAAAAGATTTGAACAAGCAGTTCAAAAGCAGCTATATGCATGGCCAGTAAAGCCTATCAGCTGTCAGCAGGAAAGTCGCAGTTAGAACCTAAGAAGAAAGCGCTCTCTCCAGTAGAATGTTAAATACAGTTCCAGACACAGCTGGGAAGCTGGGCAGCTTGGTTTCCTGCATCACTAGGAGTCACGTGTAGGAAGGCTGTATCCCTTTCTAAAACAATATGACAGTATCCTAGAAGCAGTGTAGGTGGCACTCAACCAGTGCACCAGTTAGTAATTGCAGTATGATCATACTATGAAGTGCCATTCATGTGTATCATATACACCTGACAACATGCATGTATTTGATAAATGAAAGAAGTCAGACATGAAAGATTGTATACAGAATAATTTCACCTGTGTGAGCTTCTAGAACACGAAGCTATAGTGGCAGAAAAATGACTGGTGTCTGAAGAAGGCAAATGAACCTGTATCAGGGAGGTTCAGATGATTTTTTTTAAAGGCCAAGGAGTTATTATGCATCTTGATTGCAGTGGGATAAAATATTACAAATACCAGAGTGCTTATATTGTATATGCCAAATGAATTTCACCATATATAAAATATTCCTCAATATAGCTTCTTTAAAATTGTTGTCATTACCGGATCCAAACTGAGATTAGTAGCATTCTCTAAATTATTTGAAGGCTTTTACTCTAGACAGCACAGCTGTAGAATGTCCATGCTTTTTTTATATATACCTAAATTTATCTATTGGTGACTTTTAAATTTTGATTTATAAGGATTCTTTTCTGCACAATTAAAAAATATATATATTTCCTGAAGTTGGGTGTGGTGACAGGCCTCTATAATTCTAGCCTCTAAAGAGGCTGAAGCAGGAGGATCTTAAAACTTGAGGGCAACTTGGACTATATAGTAAGACCTTCCTTATTTGAATGTTTTAAGTCTATTTTATAAACACTCCTTAAAAGTGAAATCAAGAGATTGACCCTTGCTAAAGGAGATCCATACAAAAAGGAAATCACGTTAAAGTCATTAAAACAAGCATGGATGAGTACTGACTTAGCTGGGGCAATGATAGCTCAATGCATCTAGCAGTGTTTCTATTTGTTTTAAGGTTTTCACCACAAATAAAGGTTTTCAGTGACTTGTACCTGGAAATATAAGGACTCATCTTTCTTATTTAACCCTAGCTGGTTCTCAGGATATTTGTTAGCATTAGAATTTTACAAAATCTGCCATAGGAAAGAGCCGAAAATGAATATAACTGATTCCTTATTGTGACAAAGCAGAGGATCCCAGATGCCAGGATAGTTGTGCGACAGCAGTGTATGTCGGGGACCAAACTGACCTGCTGCTACCTTTTCATTTTCCCCTTCTCCAGTTCCACTATCCCTTCTTTCCCATATTTTATTATTTATCAACATATATCACTTGCCAAGCTCTGCTCTGAGTGCTGGGGCAGTATGACTTTTCTTCAAGGATGTTAATGTCCGCTGGTAGGAAAAGAAGAGTAAACAATAAAATACCATAAAGTGTGATAAGTGCTGAGGGGCACTGTGGCCACTCATAGGAGCACCCAGACCAGACTCAGTGACTGTAAGCAGAGAGGCTGCCTGGACCAGGCGCCAGCCAGGCTGAGATCTACAGAGTGAACAAGGGTTAGGCAGGGACACTAATCGGGGGAATGGAGAGATAGAATGTTTTTAGTATTCCTTAAAGAAGAAACAACAAAAGGTAATCAAGAGAGCAGGCTGAGTTCCCAGAGGAAAGGAAAACATTTTGAGATGGACAGAACAAAGAAGTGGGAGGTGAGGCTAGGAAGGGACAGGATACATGTAGCTCATTGGTAGAGCATGTGCTGAGCAGGCATGAGAACCTGTGTTTGAACCCCAGCACCACTGCGGTGAGGGGGCGGGCGGTGGGGGGCGGGTAAAGGCCTTGACTGCTGTGGGTAAGGATCAGGTGCTAGATCCCAGGATACCGCAAGTGCAACTCATATGGGCTAAGAAGACGACTGATGGTCAAAGATGGAGCCAACCCAGACTCAGAAGGATGCACAGGGCATCTATTCGCTTATAGTAGGATTTTAGCTATATAGTACAGGATATCTGTACTACAACCAACACACCAAAGGGAACATGGACATAGACTTTTTATTTATTTATTTTTGTTGTTGTTGTTTGTTTGTTGGTCTGTTTTTTAGTTTTCCCTCCCTAGCAATGAGACACTTTTCACTGGTGGTACTGCCTTGTAGGCCCCCAGTGTATGAGGAGGCTCTTGGGCCTCATATGACTTCTGAACTGGGGCGAGGGACTGTTATGTAGGGACATTCCACTCCAGAGGAGCAGGATGGAAGGGTTAGGGGGTAGAGGATGGGAGGGCGGGGCTCGGAAGGGGGGAAAGAGGACAATATGATGGAGATGTAACCTGAAGCAACAAATAAATAAATTTATTATTAAAAAAAGAAAATAATAGGAAAAAAAGATTGAGCTCAAGGGGGGAAATGTGAGAATGGTCTTTAAAAATCTATTATAAGATATATAACCCTCCAAGTGGTTACTGAGCATGTGTATTTCTGATACTATCACTATGTTGATTATTTCGCTTGTTCATTGAACTGCTGTGTAGATTTGTTGTCTAGATTCTGACTTAGTAAAAAAAAAAAATTTCTGCCTCTCTTGTCTTGACTTAATTTGGCAGGTGTATTTATTCTCTGTTTACCATCAAGCTGAAGTTTGCTTTGGTTGTTTTCAATGGGGTGTGACAAAGGTGGTGAATAATTAAGACTTCAACCAGTATTTGAAAAATGTGTAAGGGTAGAAACAATATAAAATATTACTGGTGAGTTTTAGAAAATCTAAATTATTCTTAAATGAGAGCAGTTATTTTACAGTCAGCCTAAGAGAGTACATAAAAGAAAATAAAATGGTAAAGTAAAAAAACAAAGTTGCAAAATATGATATTTAATGCCTGTCACTTTGTAACTGAGAAAATAATAGATTTTGATGGATCTCACTGGACTATGTTGTTGTTTTAATTAATTGGATAAACCAGTCCCTAAGTTGAGCTCCCTATTTGGTGATCTGAGAGTGTACATGAACTCACAGAGCCCTTTTGCTGCCTGCCCTGACGCTCTGCCCCTGTTCTGCAGAAGAGGACCCTACTGTGGAGGGAGCTGTTGCAGAGTACAGGCGACAAAAGCAGAGGTATGAAGCCCTGAGGAAACAGCAGCCAAAGAAGGGGGCTTCCCGGGAAGATCAGGTAACTTCAGAAGCAAAGTCCATGTGTACTTCACTGCTTATTCTTATTCTCATTCAGTGTGCTAGGTAGAGCCTAATCTGATTATGAGTCTAAGGAAGCACTCTTGGAAAATGAAAAAGAAAATGCACAGGGCACAAGACAATGACCTTGTGAGCTCCCAGACTCGTGGAGATCAGAATGCATGATTTCCTTGTTTCTGATGGCTGAGTAGTATTCCATTGTGTAAATGTATCACAGCTTTTTTATCCATTCATCGGTTGAGGGACATCTGGGTTGTTTCCAGTTTCTAGCTATTACAACTAAAGCTGCTATAAAACATAGTTGACAGTCTCATACTTTTTAAACATAAAGGGCACCCAAAAGATTTATTTATCAAGTGCCACACACTACCTGGCAAACAGGCCAGCTAGTTTTATCTCATCTCATTCTGTTAATATTTTATTAACAGAATGTTAATTTGTGTCTGAGTGAGCTCCCAGAGTCGTGGAGATCAGAGTGCTAAGGTTCTTCCCAGGCATTTGTGTGAAAAGCCTTGACACTTTCACATTTCCATTGGTCAGGAGCTTCATAAAGCCCTGAGTTCTCAGACATTTCAGTGTGTAAGCCTCCTACAGTACCACATGGAGCAGCAACGGCTGCAGAACAGCATGAGGACATGAGGATGTCTTCTAGTCCAGTGTATCACATGCTGTACATAAATAGCACACTGCCTAGGAATATGGTGTTTGGTCCATAAATTAATTTATACTTACTTCCTTGTTTGTTATAAGAAAATTTCTCAATTTTTAAAAGTCAGAATGTGAAAATATTAATGTGGACTTTGTTACCTGTTAGTGGGACACTTTGCCCTAGTGGAGCTGCCATGTAGGCCCCCAGTACATGAGGAAGCTCTTAGCCCTCATATGGCTGCTGAACTGAAGGGGGCTGATATGTAGGGCATCCCACACCAGAGGAGTAGGATAGGTGGGAGAAGGGGAAGAGGGTGGGAGTGTGGAACTGGGATGGAGATGTAAATTGAAGTAATAAATAAACATTTAAAAAGTATGAGTCTGGTGCTGGAGCAGTGGCCCAATTGTTGAGAGCACTGGCTGTATTTGCAGAGGAGCAGGGTTCAGTTCCCAGAGCCACAGGCATTCATAACTCCCACTGTCTACAACTCCAGCCAAGAGATCCAGTGCCCTCTTCTGACCTCCTCTGGCCCTAGGCATGCACATAGTGCACATACATACATGCAAGCCAAAAACATGAAATTTAAAAATCTTAAGGGGGTGCAGTCATTTCTTTGCTGTTACCTTGCTCATACGTATGAGCATATACCATTTTAGAGATATAAATAAAACAAGCAAAATAAAAGCACATTAAAACTTGAAGCCTTGAGTTGCATTTCTCTGATGACTAAGGATGTTGAGCATTTCTTCAAGCGACTCTGAGATTCCATCTCACACCTGTCAGAATGGCTAAGGTCAAAAGCTCAAATGACAGCACATGCTGGTGAGGTTGTGGAGAAAGGGGAACCCTGCTCCATTGCTGGTGGGAGTGCAGGCTTGTGCAACCACTATGGAGGTCAGTCTGGCGATATCTTAGAAAACTTGGAATAGCTCTGCCTCAGGACCCAGCCATACCACTTCTGGCTATACACCCAAATGCCTCTTCACGGAATCATAAGGAAGTTTCCTCATCTATGTTCATAGCAGCCTTATTTGTAATAGCTAGAAACTGGAAACAACCCAGATGTCCCTCAACCAAAGAATGGATTAAAAAACTGTGGTACATCTATAAAATGGAATATTACTCAGCTATAAGAAACAATGAAATCATGCAATTTGCAACCAAATGGATGGAACTAGAGAAGCTCATCCTGAGTGAGCTAACCCAGACTCAGAAGGATGCACATGGCATCTATTCACTTATAGTAGGATTTTAGCTATTTAGTATAGGATATCTATACTACAACCAACGCACCAAAGGGAACATGGACATAGACTTTTTTGTTTGTTTGTTTAGTTTTCTCTCCCTGGCAATGAGACCCTGTTCACTGGTGGTACTGCCTTGTAGGCCCCCAGTGTGTGAGGAGGCTCTTGGGCCTCATATGACTTCTGAACTGGGGCGAGGGACTGTTATGTAGGGACACTCCACTCCAGAGGAGCGGGATGGAAGGGTTAGGGGACAGAGGGTGGGAGGGCGGGGCTGGGAAGGGGCGAAAGAGGACAATATGATGGAGATGTAACCTGAAGCAGCAAATAACTAAATTTATTTATTAAAAAAAAACTTGAAGCCTACTTAGTTAAGTTAATCTAATCAAAAGCTGTCTTATAAATGATATCTAATTACTGGTAAGAAAGGATTATAACCCTGATACGTAGCCTAAAAATAATCATAGGGAAAGCCCAACAATAAATCTTGTATAGGAGATTTTAATTAGAGAATGCTAACTTATATGAAGTTTTCAAAAGAATTGGCACACCAAGTTAATTTTTTAAGTGCATTATTAACTTGTTCTCATGGAGTCACAAAGTTTCTGCATAGCAACTACACTTGTAGTAACCCACCTAGCCCCCAGCCTTAAAGCAAATAACTATAAAGAACCTCTGTTTTTAGTGACCAGCAAGTAGGTAGCTCTCTGCCTTCCCTGAACTATAAGGGATAAGAGAAAATGAAGTAAAGTTATGCCCAAAAAAACCTTGTAAGTGTTGTTGCAAGGATAGTTCCTCGGGGACTATATAAACATGCAACAGATGGATCTACACATGACCAAAGAATCTAGGAAGGTCTGTCTGAGAAAAGGATCTTTCTGAGTTCTACAGATCAGCCAGGTGAAATAGAAGCCGTATGTGGCAAGGCAGAAAGATCAATGTGTGAGGGGTCTCTATGAGAAGACTTCAAAGAGGAAAGACGCTAAGTATGACTAACCCAACCGGAAGAAGACAGACAGAAAAGTAAGCAGGAGTCGGCTCATTTGAACCAGGCTAAGGATCTAGATTTATTCTGTGCAGTAAGGAACCATTGATAGCAGGGAGTAACATGATGTCCTTTGCCCTCTGGACCATCTATCCCAGCAGCAGGACAGTGAAGAGTAAACTGGAAACACAAAGGCTCTTGATTGTAGATGTTTGAGCACAGGTTGCCAAGGCCAGGCACCCAGAATACCTTCCATGTAAGAACTGTCTAACTGTACTTAAGAACCATGCTGTAAGTCCTTGGCCACTGATCCCTTTAATGAAAGTCAGCATACTGAATCATTCCCAGCAAAAACCAACCAGAAATGTGAGTGCTATCACCACCCTACAATGTATCCCCCAAATTTTTTGTTGTATTTTCTGACTATGCCATCTTTTACTTTAAGCTTTACCTACCCAAAATCTTAATACAAGATCTTAAATTGAAGAGAAGCTAAGAATGACCAAGGAAATTTTTGTTTGTTTTTAATAGTTAAAACTATTAGCATGACAATTAGCCCTAAAAATGAACTACTTTCCCACTATAACTCAGGGGGAGATACCCACATCTAGCATGATTTTCTAGAAATTTTTGCATTTTTATTCCACTAAGAAATTCTGGTTCCTTGTTTTTATTATTTTTCATTTTCTCAAATATATATTTCCAGACTGGAGAGATGACCCAGCTGGTTAAGAGCACATACTACTCTTGGAGAGGGCCCAAGTTCAGTTCCCAGAACCCATATTGAATGGCTCACAACTGCCTGTGATGCCAGCTTCAAGGAAACCCAGTGTCTCTGGCCCCCGTGGCCACCCACATTCAAGCGACATATCCTGTGTGAGTACACAGATACACACATAACTAAAAATAAAAGTAAGTCTTTAAAATTGCATATTGCCAGTTATATCAGACATCACCATTAAAAACTGATAGGGCATCTTTTACAGTGCATATTAGTTAGATATGAAGATACACATAAGGAGATCTTCATGCATAACATACAAATAAGCACATATGTACAAAGTCATAAATGACATTCAACAAAACTGTTACTATTGGCTGTTCTGAGTGATGATGTAATAGTTATTTTTATTTGTTTCTCTGTTTTACAAAACCTCTGCAGTACTTTTTTTTCTTACTGTAAATTAAATACAGTAAAAGTTGTAGTTAATAGTGTTGTTCTTTTGTTTTTTTAAAAAAACTGAGTCAGATTTAAATGAAAAATGAGGAGTGATTCATCTGCTAACATTAGTTGAAGGACTTCTAGAGAATCTACTCTAAAAGCAGATAACCCTATCCATGTCCTCACACATGCCTGTGGTGACATTTTGTTGACATTTAAACATTTTACCCAAATTTCTCTCAGGTAGCAACCATGGTGATATGTATATTTTTCATTCTTTCCCATGTGGGAATTGATTTTTTTAGTAATATACTTTTCACTACCATTTTATAGCAATAGCTGCCTTGTTTCTTGCTAGTATTTTGACACTTTTTTCTTACTGAACTCAAAGTAGACTGTAAATACTACTTAAACTGTTCATGAACTGTAATCGTAATGATCTCGAGACTGATCATGGAGCCGAAGTACCTCTCATGTGTCCTATTCCTGTCACTCTCATGTTAGGCTAGCAGTCACACATCCCTTGAAGAATAAGGAATTTAGAACTGAAGTTAAAATACCAAACTCAGGCAGGTTATGCTACATCCCTCTTCACAAGGAAGAACTCTTTAAACCCTAGAGTAGAAAATTTGATTCCTAGCCTGTGTTTTCTGCTCAGATTCTAGAATGGACTGTTAACTGCAATCAGGAGAGATGTGGATAACAAAGTTATAACCAAAAGGCTAAGAGACAACTAAGAATCCTATGGAATGCTCTTTTCCTTAAAAACATGCCCACTGAGATCCTTGTAGCATCTTTAAATATTTTTCAGTAGGATGCAATACTCATTTCTATAATTTCTGGCAGCCATACAATAGCACATTTATTGCTTTTTTACCACATTTATCAAGGTCCTTTTCATACACATTTAACATATCTGTGTAGGTGATATTACTGTGCAGGCTGTTTTCTGGACTATTTTTTTAAGTGTGTTTCCAGGACAGAGTGGCTGAATCAGAGGGCTGCTCACTTCAGTTTCTAAGATGAGTGAGTTTTCTTAGAATGTCAATTCACTGCCCTCATAGTCCACACAGCCAGTTGACGGGTTAGTCCACTCCACCTTCCCAGTCTGGATGTTTTACATCTTGGAAGTTTGCTAATGAGTAGCATGTAGTCTTAAGTGTTTGTATTTGATTCCACATACACTTCTGGTGACTAGCTCCTCTGTTGGGAAAGAACTAAAAACTTATCAATGAGCTTATCAGAGTTAGAGTGTGTGCTGCTGAGCACATTTAAGTCTTGGAATAGAAAATCGTGAAATGTCTCTTAAGGAAAGATGCCAGTCGAGACCCAAACAGGACAGTGTCAGGATTTGCTGATGTCACCGCTGTAGCGTGAAAGCAGTTTTATTAATTAAAAAGAAAAAAAAGAGAGAGAGCCAGCATTTACCTGTGTCTTACATCCAAGTAGTATATTTTATTTTCTACCAAATTCAAGTGTCTCTCTTTGGATGGTCTTTATCAAAAGCTTAGCATCTCATTGTCATTTCAGACCCTTGCACTGCTGAGCCAGTTCAAGTCTAAGCTCACTCAAGCCATCACTGAAACACCTGCAAACAGTGTTCCTGAAGCAGAAGTGGAGGATGATGAAGGATGGTGAGCACTTTGATCTCTTTGCTTTGAGAATGAACAAACGCCTCAGAGTAGACCCTGGAGACATTTCCATCACAGCATTACCGTCAGACTTTCCCCTCAGCACGGTAGGACCTCCTCTCCCTTTCACTTCACTGCAGTTAGGAAGTGAAATAAATGGACTCACCAGCATTCACTTAATGCCAGAATGTTGTGAGTCAGGGAAAAAAAATGTATAAGAAAGATTTGATGCCCTAAGTAATTTCTAAAATTATAAAAAAGATAACAGCCAGGAAACAATCTTAAAAGATAATAAATAAATATATTTTTACACTTTCCCACCAACATTTTAGAATTTAGTCATCCATTTTAGTAATATATTCCCCACCAAACTTCCTGTTCAAGTTTATCTACAGAATCCTTGGAACACATGCGTGATTAATTTTATTTTATCTTTAGATGCTTTTCAGCTTTTAAAGAAAAGATATGTATGTGTCCTGTGCTTAGAACTTGATCTTATTCTGGGGAAGAAAGTACAAGCAAACACCAAAAACAATCCAACCAAGTTTCCCGTATCACACCCCTGTCCTCAGGTTGACTTCACATGCAGTATATTAGGTCTCCCCACACCTAACTGCCTCCAGCTCCCACAATACCCTGGCTCAGGCTCATTGAAACAGGCCAACCAGGATAGCACCCCACACGCACATGACTCACCCTCTGGAGCCTCTGAATTGTCACATGTGCCATTACCCCAACCTAGAATCATGGCCCCATGCTCCCTGCCAACAGCATCTCCCCTATCTCAAACTGTTCAGCACTCCCATCCTCCCAAAAAGTAGTCAGCAAGATTTGTTGAGCACTCACAAATCTAGTGGGTGGAGGAAAGAGAGCTGGATACACATTTAAAAAGACATAAAAAACACTATTAAGAAAACATTTAAACAAGTAAGTCTCTGCAACCGTGCATAACTTTAGCCAATAGAGCCACATGAGAATGACTTGAATGGAATGAACCATATCTACCCGGACCCTGAAAAATATCTGTATACTTCTCCATTAATTTATCGTTTCCACAGGATCTGGGTTATGTTGCCAATCTTTATAAAATCCTTGATCTCTTGTAACCAGTTTTTACTACTTATATAATGTTTATGTGCAAATTCAAAGTTGCTTGAAGGCAGAAGTTGGCTACCCCTATGGTTCTGTGCCAAAAGCAAGCAGCTCCCTGAATGTTCATGACCCATAGAGACAAGTGCACATTGCTTAAAGAACATTCTGTACTTATGTAACCCAACGACAAGGTTAGTCTTATTTTGAATTCTTTCAGAGTCTCAAAATATCTTTCAAATATTTATGTGGGGGGGTCAGCTAACGCACACGCACTTGCACGTGCACGCACACACACTTTGCCAAGTCCTCTTTCCCTTATTTTTGAATCTATGCATTTTTTGAGGAAATATGACCCATGCGTTTCTTATTCCTTTACACTTAACTCATCAAGATGGGTGTTTTGTAAGAGCAGCTTAATGCCCATTAAGTTTTCCTAACCTTTGTTATATGCCATCTAAGCACTTTTTATTGAACAGGAAAGTCACCATCAAATTCAAACCCCAGAGGTTTCATTCGAAACTCATAACCCACAGGATTCAGATTTACTTTCAACTTGGCAAGATCAGTTAACTTCCTAAGGTTCTTCCTAGCCCCTTGGTTCAGAATTTCCTAATCCTGAATTCCTCTTTATCTTCAGATACCAATTAAATGTTTTCGAAAGGGTCATTCTTATTTTTTAAAGGATTTGGCCATATAATCAATGTTCCATCTCATCTCCTTGTTAGAAAGTTAAACAAATAAGAAAATTTACTTAAATGTGGGGGGATAAGTGGTCTGTGATGTTGGCTGATGATTCTCCATCTGAAGAAAAAACTGTGGTAAAGGAAAGAAGAAAAAAATGTGGCGCAGGAAGAGAAGTTGTTAAAGCAGCCATCAGCAGGACTTGGGGATTTATTTTTCCTTCCAGTCGCTGCCTTCTAAATAGAAAATCAAATCTATATGCATGTACCTCCAGAATACTTTGGTGTTTGTTTAGTGTAATATCCTAACCAGGATATCCTTAGTGATGAAGGCACTGTGTAGGACCCTCTAGAATGCACACTGTGCTTATATGAGGCTATGCACGGCACTGCAGACCCTGGACCTTTGGAGCTTTATAAGAACTGCTTCACTTCTGTTCACAGATCAGCCAACTCAGCTTCACTGAGTCTCTGATGACTTAGATTCTCTCTCATAAAAGTGTATTCTACCCAGGAAAGGGGACTCATATTCAAAATGAGTTATAGCAAATGTTATGAGGGCGTGGCATGTGCCTGTGTGTTATGCATAAATCACATGGTTCCCAGACTGTTTTGTAGGTCATGGTTGCCACTTTTTTTGAGACGTGAAAGTCAGCCAGTGTGCTGTATGGCACTGTCAGAGTCTGTTATCTGAGGAAAATGATTGCTTCTAAGACATTTTTATGTGTCCACATGAGTGGCCACACATTGAGGGATCATTTTCAGTTTCTGTCAAGATACAAACCATTACCAATTTGTTATGTTTTCTTTTACTTGGCAAACCATTCTGTTCACATTTTTGGCTGAGCTGCTGTGTTGGCATGGTATACAACAGGCATTTGGGTATCCTTCAACAGTGTTCTATTTTTCATGCAATAAAAAAAGAAAGAAAAGCAAAAGTAGGAGCAGAAAAGAAAGAAAAGAAACACGATTCTATTGTAAGCAGTATGTATAGTGTTTGATAATTATTACCAGATTTCACTGACTAGCAAGGCACTTCAAATGTGTTATTGGTAGAAGCTCAAGTGTGTGATAGAAATTTCTCCCTTGCAATAACTAGAATTTTTCATTTGTTCAGGCATGACTGCCAGTTTTTGGTGGTAGTGATGGTACCAGGTGGAGTGGTCTCTTTGGTACTATATTTCTTACTCCCACACATCAGATTCGTACTGCTGTAGGATCCTTCTCCAAGCATGGATTTCATAAAACGATATAGATGCATGACAGAAGCCATCAGTTGAGAACTCATATGACTGTGTGGGTGAAGTCAATATGCCAGTTTGAGTTTGCTTAGATAAAGCTTCATTAGTTCCAAACAAGGTTAGAGAAAAGCTAGTTGTAGCTAAAAAGGCAGTGGAGACAGATTTAAGTCACCTGCTTTTTCCACAAAAATATTAAATCTGTGAGAGTTGACTGAAATCCTGAAGATATTCACTATTTACTTTCAGGTTCTCTTGAAAATGTCTTCCCAGGATGTCAAACTGGAGGTTATCTTAATATTGTACAGCGAATATATGATAAAGTGATAACTAATATGGTGGTCCACTGCCTTCTTTTTTCTCTTCATGTCTCTACTCTACCACTTTGTTCTTTACTATATACAGCATTTCATACTATAGAAATTCAAATATCCTAACATTGCATGATTACCTCAAATCAATACTTTAATGATTATTACAGAAATAAGAATATTTACTATAGAAAAACAGGTAGCATACCCTTCAAGTAAGTTAATAAAAATCATCTACAATCTCAAATTCAAAGATAAATACTATACAAACTAATTTATATGTATAGTCTATGGACTGTATAAAACTTTATATATATTCAATATGTTATATTAATATATGTTAATATTAATATATATTAACTTAAACCCTTCCAGACATATTTCTACATATATGCTTTAAACAGAAAAAAAATTGTATAATATTTTCTGTCTTATTTCTTTCCTTTGGAAATATATAATGACTACTTGTGCTTGTCATATTTTTTAAATAATTTTAACATTTTATATTGTGTGAAATTGCATTATATGGTTATGAACAGACTTACCTGACTATATTATTATCTTTCTAGGCTCTTTCCAGTTTTCAGGTTTTGATATTGTGAACAATACTATAAGAAATACCTGTATATCTATTTTATTGCCCATTTTCTCCGTTGCTAAGCCTGGAATTACTTAGTCAGTGAGGATACATGTTAGGCTTTTGCCAAATATTTTTAAGTGTTCATCCCAAAATGTCTTTCTAATTTATAACACAAGTAAATATTACTTCAGATTTGCCTTTAGGGCAGTTTACATCTCAAGAACTAATTAAGGTTCTATTCTGGCTTTAGTGAAAGAGAATAACATTTTAAAAGAAATGTTTTGCTTTTCTGTAAAAAAGGAAAGAAAGAAAGAAAGAAAATACACATATGGTCTGCTTGAATATAACTTCTTTGCTTCTGTTTTTAATAAAACTCCGAGTTTCAACAAAGCTTCTTTCTCTTCTCAGGATCCTCATTCCTCTGTAGTCTTTTTCTTGATTCTGAAAAGCTGTCCTTCTAGGATAACCCTGTATGTTAGGACTTTAGAGTCTAGATTTCTTCCATCTCTACTTTATTGCTACACCTTGGCTTTCATTAAAAATAAGTTTTATCCATCAGTTGTAGTTTGTTTCTGCTAGAGATTGGAATTTTGTGAGCCTGATTTGATTTGAAGAAGTTTTAAAGCCTTCCTCTAAAGTTAGCAGTACAGGAGTAATGGATACCAGTTGTCTGAGTATCCAAAACAATGAATTTTTAATAAATAAAATGTTTAAAAAAATGATTATTGACTTTTAGACCCACCTGCTCTGATCATATCATACAATACCATTTCTGAACATAACATCGCCCATCCTGGTAGAGTTTTAAGCATGTTTTATATTCACTATATACTGTTAATTTTAGATAGTTCAGCCTTGTAGTAAATGAAGGGTTTAGTGACAATAAGTAAATGTTTAATAATAGCCTTCACTTCATGCAGGCAGAACATGGGTAACAGTTCGGTACACACAAACACAGCTGAAAGTAATGAGAACCCAAGTTATCTATGTGGGAGACGCTCATCACTCTTTAGTATTAGCCTGCCAATAGGTCTCTAATTTTTGGTCTCTGTACCCTTGAGATTTTAAAAAAATTTATTGACAAGCCTGAGAACTCTGCTTGAATATAACTACTAGTGTTTGCCTTTTTAGAAGTTAAAACTAAGGAGGCTGAAATACCTTTCTTAATTTTAAACTGGTATGTTAATATAAATAACATTTTATTAAAATATAAGTACACCATTTCCACCCTTTCTTTTCCTCCCTCCAACCTCTCTCATGTCCCCTCACTGTCACTCCCCCTCAAATTCATGGCCTTTTTTCTTTAATTGTTACTATTACATGTATATGCCCTAATATATAAATACGTTAAATCCAGTTTTGGGAGCTGTTGCTGACTGCCAAGATATGAATGCCGCCATTCTTGTACCCTTGTGGTTATTTTGCTATCCTTGTCATTGCTGTGGTTCTAATTACAACTGCAAAACAGAAAATTTCATGAAGAATGGTATTGCCATACACTTTTCAAATCTCTAAAGTCTAGAATATTGGGAGCAGATAGATTCCCATGTGCAGTCCATAATGTTGTGATCTTCACATTATATACTCTCTAAACAATGTCAGCAGGTAAATAAAGTTGTTTGCCACCAAGCCTGAAACCCTGAATTGGTCACTGGGACCCACATGGTAAGAGAGAACTAACTCCTCCAAGATGTCCTCTGACCTCCATATTGATGGGGCAAGTAGCACATGCATAGACATAGACACACAGAGAGATGGATGGATGGATGGATGGATGGATGATTGATAGATGATAGATAGATAATAGATTACATAGATAATGATAAATAAATCATAAATAAGTAAATGTAATTTTAAGGTGTCATTGTAAAAATATGAAAAAATGAGAATGAGAATAGCAAATAAATGTCTTAGTGTTCATATAGATGACTGTGACCTTGTAGACATGGGATTCCTTTACCATTCTTGGAGGATCTTTCCTAAGGAAAGGAGTGCTTGAATCTGTCACATTGTTCCCAGTGGACCTGGAGGTTGAGATACAGCAATCACAAATGTGTGTGCAAAGACATACAAACTTCTGTTTGTCCGTTTCACGTATTCACTTGCTGTTCTGAAAGGGAGCCATTATTTGTAGTATGTCCCGTGTTTGCCTTGTGACCTTTGTCCATTTCTTTTAGGTTGTTTTTGGCTGCTGAGATTTTAGAGTTCTCTATATGATCTAGATCGGATTTGCCATTTTTCTATCATGATCTTAATTTTTTAAATGTTTACTTTTTCTTTTTTTTAACTTTTCATTAACAGTCTCTCACTGTTTATAGTGTCTGTCTAACTCCTTTTTCTTTCATGGGTTGTGCTTTCAATGGTCATATTTAAGACCTCTTTTGCAGAATCTTCTGAGTTTTCACTAACTGTTTTGTTCTTTTACATTTAGGTCTATTACTCATTTTTTTTTTTTAATAAGAGTCTATGTGAGCTATGAGGTTCAGGCTAAGTTTTATTTTCTTCCTTGGGTTTATGGATTTTACAAGGTAATTGTTTCAAATGCTGCCTTTCTCTCCTGAGTGCCTTGGACATTCAGTGCTTGGTCCACTGTGTTTTTGCAGACTCTGCTGTTCTGTCCTGTTGATCTGCATGCTTACTCTAACACCACATTGGCTTACTTAGAGCAGCTTTTGAAGCCAGGTAATAATCGGCTAATGTGAGTCTTAAAACTTTTCTCTTTTCTAAGTTGCTTTGGCTATTCTAGTTGTTTTGCCTTCTCACGTGAATTTTGGAGTCAGTTTCTCTTAAATACAGAATAAATCTCCCATGGTTTTATTTGAATTCCATTATTTATTAATCAGTCTTAGGAGAATTGGTATCCTTGCCATGTTGGCTTTCCGGTGTTGAAATGTAGACTTTGTGTTTTCCCACAGGTCCCTAGGCTCTGCTAAGTCTCCTTTCACTTTTCCCCCAGGTCATAGTAGACACTCTCTGATGATCTGTCTTCAGATTCACTGACCTTTTTCTCTTTTGCAGCCATCCTGATACTGGAACCATCCAATGGGCTTTCAGCCTCGAATTTTGTGTTTTCCAGTTCTAAAACTTTTACTTATATTTATTCTTCCATGTTGAAGCCTTCCTTCTATTTTTCTGCATATTCCAAGAGTATCTGTCCTTACTTCCTGGAACATTTTCTTTATCTTTGTTAATTAATTCCATCATCTGTCATCTATCTCATTATTAGTGCCTGTTGACTGTGCTTTTCCATATAACTGAGATTTTCTTAGTTTGTTTACATGCTGAGTGGTATTTGTTGAATCCTAAACATTTGAATGTTTCTTTACATGTTTTCTGCCTGATGTTACTCTTAAAGTCTTCATAATCCTAAGATTATATAAATGCACTTATATGTTTTGCTAGTGTTTTATGCCATTATTTTTATTTTTAACTTTCATAAAAGCCCACCTGAAACTGATTTGGTATGTTAGGCTAACGTTACAACTTTTTGTTTCTAAATTGCACACTACCAAGTGAATAATCTTGTTTCCTCCTCTGATGTTATCCGAGTGAGGTCTTGTGTGTATTTTAAGTTCATTTCATTATTTTACATTAATTTCTTGTCTGTTCTTGTGCCAGTACCCCATGCTTAATCACTATTAGCAGCATATTGCCAGTCAGTATGTGAGAGAGCAAAGTACACCTTTATTGTTCTGCATTTATATTTTTACTTTTAAAGCTTGTGTGGATAATGTGCTACATTCTTATTTTCTTTTAGTTAACCACACCTGGAAGAAACTTAGACAATGGACCATGGAATCAATTTTTTTAAAAAAAGTTTTTAAAAGCCCCATTATTTAGCAGGTGGCCTCTTCCTGAATTGCAGCCCTGGTACCAAGATTGAAATAATTAGTCTTTAGACAAACCCTTCAAAGAAATGGAAAAGATCACATGTGGAAAATAGCTAGCATGTAGAATAAAAAAGAATTAGAATACAGTGTTTTAATTGCCATCTTTCTAGTCCAGGTAGATCGTGTTCTTAATGAGACATTTGGTCAGGTGGTTTTCCATCTCTCTCGTACATTGACCAGAACCACAAGAAATTTTAGCAAAGTCTCAGAGTAGACTGTCTCAGCTCCTTCTGCTTTACCTGCTGTGAATATGCAGAACACCTTAAGAATAGCAAAGTATAAATGCAAGCACAAAACCCTTTACTGAAGAAGATACCTAGTCTTTCAACTGCCTGACAGTTTGAATTAGTAGTAATTCCTTCCCTCTCTGGTACTACTACAGATAACCACCAAGTTAAATGTAGCCCTGTTTTGTTCTTTATTTAGAGGAACTATTGAAACTGATAAACTGTTACCCTTAAGCTCTTTTGCTTTGGATTTTGATTAGTTGGTGGTGGTTGATTGGTGGGTTTCTTTCTGATAAATGCTCGTGTAAGTCAGCATTTATCTGAAGTCGTGGGCTCAAACTTCCTATGCAGCTGAGGTGTGCTTTGAGCTCCTGATCCTCATGCCTCCAAGTGAGAAACTTAAACTGTGCCTGGCATACATGGTATATATCTGTAAAATTCTAGTACCTAAGAGAAAGCTGAGGCGAGAAGGTTACCATGTGTTCAAGACTAGTCTGAACTATTGTGTGAGGCCTTATCTCAAAACAAAAGGGGTGGGGGGAAGCAGAGCAGGGGAATGGCACATACTTTTATCCTGGCACTCAGGAGACAGAGTGGGGTAGGTCTCTATGAGTTTGAGGCCAGCCTGGTATATATAACAAGTTCTGGTCAACTGGGATATAGAGTGAAATCCTGTCCTGTCTCAAAGAAAAAAGAAAAGAAATTCTTTAATTGAGCATGGTAACACATGACTGTAATCTCAACGCTCAGGAGGTTGAAGCTGGTAGATCAGGAGTTCAAGGCTAGCCTTGGCTGCATAGTTAGCTTGTCTCCACCCTGTGCTATAATAAGACCTTGACTAGAGAAATTAAAACAGTAGATGCTTACTTACACTAAATATTCACATATCACCAATCCCACTTAACCTGCCAAGCTAGATATTGCTAGTATATGATGTGGAAAGAACTTGAGGTAGCAAAAGAGCAACATGATTGAGATATTATAGCGAGCTATGGAAAGGAAAGCATTGCTCTGATGAAACTGGTTGGTTGGGTTTTTGTAACAGGGTTTCATGTTGCCAAGACTGGCCTCAGACACTCTGAAGTATTCAAGAGTGACTGAACTTCTGATCACCCTTGCTGTGGCCCACCCCAGGTGGGATTATGGGTGTGTTCCACCATGCTCAGATTTGCACAGTGCTGGGGATCAAACCCCAAGCCTTCTGTATGCCAGGCAAGCCTTCTACCAAATTAGCCACATCCCCAGCCCTTAGATAATGAAACTTAGTGCATTGATGTTTTGTGGTGTTCTCTTTCAAATGTCATCTGAGGTTTTTCCACCCAAGCAACACTTTTTCTGAATTAGCCTGCATATTTTCCATAGTTTCTGATATAGTAGTATTGTTGTTTTCAGCCGTAGGCGTAAGCCCCAAAAGTAACTCTAGGACTCAGTAGCTCTGAAAATTAAAAATTGCCCAGCCTCTTTCAAATCTTGGAAGATGTTAAATTTAACATTCCTATCATTTTTTGTATTATTTGAAGAATTAAATTCAGAGAGAGATTTAAAAGCCTGTTTAGCTTGACTTAGAACTTCCTGTGTGTTTGACCATAATTTTCATAAAAATATAAACAGTAGAGTGGTTATGATCATAGGCCTAATCTTGAGTCCCATCTTGGACATTTCCTAGTTCTGGGATCTTGGAGAAATTATATAACCTTTCTATCATTGTTTCTCAAAGTATAATTAAGTAACTAAAAGTAACACTGGCACTATTTGGGGGGGGGGGTCAGTTTGTGAATCAAGCCAACTTCTGTTTTAGAAAAAGGTATTGACAAGATGTTAGGAGCAGCCAGTGCTTAGTAAATGTGTTGGTGTAATCTTTGATGTTGTTAGTTGTTTTTAAGAATTAACCACAGGTATCAGTAGATCTGTCAGAACCATGATTGGAACTTGTACCATTTCTATTACAATTGATGACTTCTAGACTTTTCATTGATATACGGCCCACTCACAGTGAATAGCTTTAGCTTAGTTTCCATCACAGTTCTTAATAGTGTGATTTACATTTGATGTTTGAGTGTTTTGGGTGTGTTTTATTTATGAATAGTAATGCCTCACTAGTGAAATAGTGGCTCTCTCCATGAGTCTACACTGGCAAAACATGCATTGTCCACACAATTTAAAGATACAGCAGAAGTAACTCAACTTTAGACAACATAGGATTGTGAGCTCAATGTAATACAAATGTTTTATTCCACCCCTCTCTCAGCAAGGTCCTAAGGTGGTGATCAAATGAAGCAAGAAGGAATATGATTATAGACCAGGGTCCCTGGTTAGTGCTCATTTTAAACAGAACTATAAATAATCCTGCAAAAGGCCAGTGTGGTTCGTTATAAATAGGTCCTCGTCAGAGTTGCTGACCCTGGAATGGTGATTACTTTAATTCTAAGCTCTCTAGCCAGCCCCTGAAGTCACTTCTGCTGCTGCTTTTTTCTTTTGAGTAAAGAAAGCTCTTCAACATTAACTCTGTTCTTACATACAGTCTGTCCTGAAATACATTTCTCTCACAAGGGAAGCTGTGATTATGGGTACAATTTGAGTGAAACGAGGAGCCAGCCATGTGCCCTAGCTGCTTAGCAGACCTTCCTGTCAGGAGCTACGTCTTCCCTCTATGGGGCTGTTAGTCTGTTGGCCACAGAGTCAGTGTTCCTGGCTGAGCTGTGGATTGAAGGTCCCAGCAGGTGTAAGAGCACACACTACAGATGTATTCTGGAAAACTTCTTGAATCTTTCCACCTGGTCCTGCTCAGCACTAAACTGTTAGATAGGCAAGAAAGCTGAGGAAGGGGAGTTCCCCTGCTGCCAGAGAGATCTGGAAACTTTTATCTTCCACGTTTATTCTAGCAGTGCCCAATATTTACTTATATTTTTTTAACTAAAAAAAAAATGAGAGACCTTACTTAAAGTTATCTTTTCAAACCCCAGAAGGGCAGTGTTCCTTCAAAACTCAGAACAACGGCGAGTTTCCCATGTTAGGGGTGAGCAGTGACAGGATACTGATTTCCATCTTTGTTTCTTTTCCAAAAGTCTGTCCCTATTTTGCTCCTTGCCTGGTTTCCCAAATCTCTACTTTTCTATACTTATTTCTTTTAGTTCAAGTGTTTTAAAATTCTGTTCCTACTTTTCTCCTGTTGTCAGTTTTAAACGTTTCTTTTGTTTCTGTTTTCATTTCTGTCTATATTCCTTTAGGTCACTGTTTCTGTTGCTTTTTTTTTTTTTTAATACATGAGGGTTGTTTATTCAAGCTCAGAGATTGGACTCTCAATACTCACTGACATAGCAGTTTGAGTTGAGAGCCCCAAACTCCAATAATACATGGTTTATATATGGGCTTAGACAAAGAAACAGGTTTTCTATCATATGATTGGATGACATTTGGGTAACTAGTCATGTCCATTTCTGATTGGCTCGTTGTTACTGACTAACCAGCTGCGGTCAGTTTGAACACCAGAAAGTTTGTTTAGACTTTTTGGGTACTTTCTCAGAGTGAGCTGTCCGGTGATGATGAGGGAACACCCCTGGAATATAAGGTCGGGTACATTTTGTTGTTGTTCTGGAACTGGAGGTCAGCTCTGAGTCAAACTTAATACAAGATGGAATCTTTTTTCAAAATGGATTTAGTCAGGCTCCAAACTAGGTGCGTACTTGGCACCATACTCCCCAGCTCCATATTTCAAGAGCAGGTTTTTTTTTTTGTTTGTTTTCCTTTTGTTGTTTTTGTTTTCAAGCCAGGGTTTCTCTGTGTAGCCTGGCTGTCATGGAACTCACTCTGTAGACCAGGCTGGTCTTTGATTATTGGTGATTTCCTCTAATTGCTCGTCGTTAGAAGCCACGCCCTCTAGAGGATGCAGTTTGACTGCACATCTGTTTTCAAGCCTTCAGGTGATTACGGTGCTCCAGTAAGGAGCATAAAGCTGAGGACAAAAGCTGAGGTGGATATTCTGAACCACAACCTATCACATCTGTCTTGGGGGGGGGGGGGGGGCGGGGGTTGTTCTGTTTTTTGTTTTCCGAGACAGGTTGCTTATTAAGCGTTCTGCCATCATAATTCTCCTTCCTGGTCCCACTGCCTTTTTCTGGCCGCCTCTGCCCTGCACCTCCTGCTCTGCTAGACAGTAGCAGTGCCGTGGCCCCACTTCACTGGGGCTCTTCTTGAACTACTTTCATCTTAAGGACTCATTTGAGTTTCTCTGTCTGCCCTGTCTTCTCACATGTTATTGTGATCTCAGCTGCATATTTCATTTTGAAAAAAGATTTACACATCATTTTTTCCGTGCATGCTGGTACTTAAACCCTACCCTCTTAGTCCCTCAATAAGTTACTACTAATCAGTAATGAAAAAAAGTCTAAAATTAAAATCCTTAAGTTTATAACCTAAAAATAACATTCTGATAGTTTAAAATAGAAATAAAAGCGCAAGTAATCTTTAGAATATGTTTAAACATATCCTAAGAGGTATAAGAAATGCCAATTTTGGGGTTTTTTTGTTTGTTTGTTTTGGTTTTTTGTTTTCTTGTGGGTTTTTTGTTTGTTTGTTTGTTTGTTTGTTTGTTTGTTTGTTTGTTTTGAGACAGGGTTTCTCTGTGTAGCCCTGGCTGTCCTGGATTCTCTTTGTAGACCAGGCTGGCCTTGAACTCCTCACAGAGATCCGACTGCCTCTGCCCACTGAGTGCTGGGATTAAAGGCATGGACTACCATGCCCAGAAATTACAGACAGCTGTGAACTGCCATGTGGGTACTGGGATTTGAACCTGGGTCCTTTGGAAGAACAGTCAGTGCTCTTAACCGCTGAGCCATCTCTCCAGCCCCAGAAATGTCAAATTTTTAACCAAATAGCCACTTATATTTTAAACAGCAGCTAAAGTACATGTGTCTTAATGTCTTGCTGTGAAGAACACCATGACCAAGGCAACTCTTATAAAGGAAAACATTTAATTGGAACTGGCTTACAGTTCAGAGGTTTAGTCCATTATCATTATGGTGGGAAGCATTGCAGCCTGCAGGCAGACATGGTTCTGGAGAAGGAACTGAGTTCTACATTTGGATCTGAAGCAGGAAGTAACTGTGTGCCACTAGGCCTAGTTTGAGCTTCTCAAAGCCCACCCTCTAGTGAAGTACTTCTTCCAACAAAGCCAACAAGACTATACCTCCTAATAGTGCCACTCCCTATGGGGGCCATTTTCATTCAAACCTCCACAGCTTGTGACTTTTGTACTGTGCAGTTTTAACAAATTTACAAGTGTTAGTGAACAATTCTCAAATCTCCAGAAACCAATTGCTCTTTATTTTTCATTAGCAGAACATTTTCTCCAGCAGCATCAGGCTTCTGATTTTCCAGGACTGTTACCTGGGAACCTGACTCCACAGCGGGGAATACCTCTGTGTCCTTCCAATGGCTTCTGCTCCAGTGCTTATTTGTGAGATGGAGTGGAGAACAGCTTACCTTCATGTCTAAAGTGTCCAGCACTCTCCCAGGAGTTCTGAGAGTTCCTTCAGTATTGTGGTGAGACACAACACAGATGTACAAAACTCAGTAGAAGTACTAACATAACCACTCTTTAAAAGAACCTGATTGATCAAATATCAATTATGTGACAATAGAGTTAACAATTCTCTGGATCTTTATGTAAATGACAAATTGCAAATTTTTATAGAGATAGGCAAGTGCTGTCTCTGGATAAAAAAGCAAATTATCTCAGGATCATCCTGTAAAAATATAGTCCAACCACAATGGGTGTGCCTTGGAGAGGCAGAGCCCCATGAACTATGTGTCCTGAGGACTTCATGCTGCTGCTGTGGAATTTTTCTCTGCTTGCTGCCCTCACACCACATTCCTTACAATCTATGAGTGTGTGAAAATTCTCAGGGTCTTTTGGCCCCTCATTAGGCATTATTACTGGCACAATAATAATGCTTGATCTTTTTCAGTTATTGTTGAAGCAGATTAATGATTTATACACCATACAAACACATACATAAAAATAAATTTTTAAAAGGCAATCCAACATCCTCCTCTGGTCTCTGCACACACACACACACACACACACACACACACACACACACACACACACAAACACAACTTTGACATGTAATGAGATGTCTTGGATGAAGTCCTCACAAGGTAAAAGACATCAGGTAAATGTTGGGTGTGTTAGTATAATCAATCTGCTATAACAACATAGGCTGGGTGGCTTTGACAGACATTTATTTTACCATAATTCTGGGCACTGGAAGCTAGATTAGACCATGGTAAGCCTGATACAAGTGAAATGTCTACTTCAGGCTTGTGGGTAACCAGTTTCATTCTGCCCGATGGCCTGCCCTCTCTAGGCTCATACTCTTAGTGTGTCTTCTTAGAAGTTCAGAAAACTGATTAGCATACTCTTCTTTTTGCCTCTAAGAATTAGTCTACTTTAATTCTTTCTATAAATAATGTCCTTGACTACTTGATGATCCATATAAACAGTCCGTATTTATAAATATACATGTAAGCATCCAAGGCTGATTGAGTCCAAATAAGTTGTATTAAATCATGGTATATATAAAAATAAGGAATGAAGTATTATAAATTGCCTAATTATGGAAATGATAAATGTTTTTGTTTAAAGATAATTTTTAGGTAATACAGTTGGTCACACACTCAAATTCATTTGCTGAAGCTCTAATATCATAGTATTTGGAGGTAGTGCATTTGGGGAAAAAATAGGTATCAATGAGATCATAAGGGTGAGACTCCCATAATGAGATTAGTGTTCCTATAAGAGAAAAAAAGACAAGAGTTCTCTTTCCATTCACACACACTGTGTGAGGATACAGTGAAAGTGAGCCATCTTGTAGCCCAAGAAGAAAGCCCTGGTCAGGTGAATGCTGGCTTCTGTCTTCAAACAAGATAAGTGTTTGTAAGCCACCATCTCTATTGAATTTAGTTATGGTCCAACCTGAGAAGGACACACATGAATCACATGGGTAAAAGTGATACTCAGACCCCTTTGCTGTTTGCATGCCTTTAGGTCGGCATGATGTCCAACCCTCATTTGTGCTATGTGAAGTGACTGAGGTGGGCCTTACCGTCTTCTGTCACAGGTAAGAAGGCAGGCAGGAGAAGCAGGGTGACTTTCCCACAGCCACAGTGCACAAAGCTTTCCCTAGAAAGGGTTGAAGAAATTCAAATGTAGGAGTAGGTTCTGAGGGCCAAGGCAATGAGAAAAGATTTTAGGAAGAAATGAAAATTAAATTGGGCTTTGAAAGGAGAGGATAGAACATTCCAGAGAAATGTCGTGGACAGAAGTGTGTTGCAGCCTGTTTCTAACACAGAACAGTATGGTCCTTCAAAGACTCAGATGGAGGCAACACTTGGAAACTGTTTTGTCTTGCTGAAATTTGTATTTACAAACAAAGGCTGCTTTTAAACCATTCCCCAAATCATTTAGGTTTGTCTTCTGTAGTCCAAAGAATGACAAACTAAAATAACAACCAGGAGCTATTTAGTTGGGTTTCTTAAGAATTCTCATAGGGAAATGTGAAGTCATCACAATATGAAAACAAATTATGTTATAACAAATTATAATTATGTGTATGTTCTCAAAGAATGACAAGGTCATTCAGACCAGGAAGCAAAAGGCTGTCTAAGGACAGTAAGTACATTTTCCCACACTTCAGAGCTAAGCAAACAGGAGCAGATGTTAATCTTTAAGCAGTTTAATTGGCCCATTTGAGATAGGTCAGCACTAGATTATTATACCACAAATTGCTATCTGTACCTTACCTTTTTAGTACTAACCCTTTTCTTTGTTAGAAAGTTTGAAAGGCGAATTACTTGCCTGAAAATTAAGGAGTTTATACAATGTGCAATTGCTAAATAATTTGGAATTGTATATTAGAACTATCAAGAGAAAGGTAAAGAAAATCAACATTCTAGCCCAAGGTCTTTTAGCGGTGATGGGAATCGCAGAAATATGGATTTGTTTGTAAGCGCTTAACAAGGGCATTCCTACCAGGCATGGCTGCACGGTGAGGTACAAAGGCCAGTGAAACAGAGCCTCTGTTCTTCAGAGCACTGTGACCCAGAGAGGCGGGGTTGCACCACTCTGAGGAAGGCTAGAGGTGTGGACAAGACTATCAAGGGAACCAGGAGAGGACTTTACTGCTGCTGCAGAGAGTGGGCCAGGCCCAGCAGGAGCCAGGGAGGAGGCACAGCTAATGGGTTGGGGAGAGAGAATGAAGTCTTGGAAATACAGAGGAGCAAGGAGGTTGACAAGATTGGGGATTCTACAGGAAGCTGCAAAGAATCTGGCATATCTGGAATTAAAGATGAGGATCATGTAGAGCATGGTGGGGCATGCAAAAGCGAGATTAAAGAAAGGGCATAAGAAATTTGTATACAATGGACCAACGGGTTTAAACCAGAAGAGCTTTCATAACTAGATTTGCTGTGTTTTCTGGGGAGGGGGAGATAATATATTATGGGGGGCAGAAGAGAGAGGGGGAAGGAGGGAGGGAGAGAGAAAGAGCAAGCTAGAGATTGTCATGGACAACAATGCAAACATTAGTAATTTAACCCCTGATAATATCAGACACCCATCCTCACAGGGGTGGTCCTGCGTTGCCCCTCATGAACCTGTAGCTGAATGGGATCATAGCTGGCATCCTGATTTTAAGTAGAACAAAGAGAAGCTGGGACTGGGGATTCCAGGAAATAGGGATTCAAGACATTAACTGGATTCATAATGGAAGTTAATGCTATTTTTTGAGCAATCTTTTTCCAAAGATGTGTCCACATTTGGGGCTTTTGGAACTGCTTTAAAGGCCAGTCTAGGGTTCCTGCATGATCCTCCCTTTATAGCTATGTTGTAATTTCTTGTGCTCCAGAGTAAGTGCTAGCCATTCCAATTTTTTCTTACTAGACCTAGCCCGGAATTCATTTTTGACTGATTTCCAAGATTAAAAATCCACCATGGCAGATAAAAGCCTGTTACCTCTACCACCAGGGCAATAGCTTAGAGGTTCCTCTACCTTCTCAGAAGTTGCCAGTAAGAGGGGACTGGTCAGCTAGGGGTGTAGCTCACTGGTAGAATACTTACCCAGCATGCACAAGGCCTGGGTTCAGCTTCTAACTGCAAAGAAAAGGGAGCATGGCAACCTCTTTCCTGCCTGTCCATGGTGCAGATGCCGCCAGGCAGCATGGGAAAGCTTTTTAAGAGCACTATCAGTTGATGTTCTGATTATTGTCTCACTTTGTTAACATTCCAAAACACGTTTGCCACATTGTGGTGTCTTTGTATTCTCCGAAATAAACAGTTTGCTTCAGGAGAGCAGAGCCGGGGTCATGTTTGACTTTTTGTCATCAGTAGCTAGCATTGGCCTCGCCCATAAAAAACCCTCAGATATTTGTTGAGTGAATAATTGAGTCTACCTCATTACCTTGTTTTCAAACAATATATAAGGACTGGACTATCCTCTTGGGATTACTCAATTTGAGGAGCAGATTCAGTGCTACATAAACCTCTTCAAGTATGTGGGTGGCTTGTCACTGTGAACCCAGTTTTAGAGCAGGAGAGATAGCTCAGGAGCTAAGAACACTTGTTGCTCTTGCAGAAGACCTGCCTTGGGTTCTCAGCACCCACATAATGGTTCACACCTAGCCATAACTCCAGTTTCAGGGAATCTGACACCTTCTTCTGACTACCAGGGGCACCAGGCACAGACATACATGCAGGCAAAGCACTAGTACACAGAAATAAAGTAATCCAAAGGATTTATAGAAAGAGCCCACTATTCTCTGTCTCTGAAGAAATAAAGCAAAGGTAGATGGAATGAAATCAGCTAGTGTAGAAGTATAAAGTTTCTTAATCTTTGTTTCTACGCTCCTTACATTTGAAAGTAACCAATGAGAAGTCTTTAATGAGTAGTTCTGGGACCCCCCCTCCCATCTGCCCCCCATCCTAGGTTAATTAAATCAGTACCTTTGAAGGTAAAAGAAGCGTGGTAGGAATGTTATGTTTTGTTTTGTTTTGTTTTTAAGTACCCAGCTGATTTTCAGATGCAGCCTGTATCTGATGTAAGAGTTCTAAAAGTACTTAGGAAATGCTGCTTTAAAAAAAAAAAAAAAAAAAAATCCTCTCCCCTGAGCTCTACATTAGGAGCTGTGGGAGGTGAAGAGCAGGAGGCATCTCCCACTGAAGTCTAACAGGGAGTAAAGCCTCTCTGTACCTGATAGAGTGCAACCACTGTTGTGTGCCGAGATGTGAAAGTCATGGAAAGTGGATTTGAAACTGCCTGCAGTCTGGTAGGTGTTTCCGGGAGCTTATCATTAAAATTTTTTTAAAAAGAGCCCGTGCCCATGAAAGGTCAAGTGGTTGCCTAGCAAACCTTTGAGTGCCAGGCTTGGCCAGTTCCGAAACTCTGAAGGTCTCGTCTCATTTTTTAAAATCACCATGCTCTGCACTGGAGATACAGCTGTGAGCCAGGCACACGCTGTCCCGAACACCTGAGTGAGTCTCCTCACAGTTCTGTGAACAGACAATTACAGAATAGTGAGAGGTGACGAGAGGAGCTAAGTAAGGTCGGTGAGAGAGGAAGCAACACATTGGAATGTCACAGGCATCTGCTCGAACTATTTTAGTCTAATCCGATAGTAAGTGGTTACTGGGCAGAGAGGCATATGATAAGAGAAATGAGTAAGAAACAGTTTCAGAATCTAGAAGAATTTGAGGAGGAAAAATAGCTAAATAATTAAAACAAAGTAGGATAGCAGAATGATTAAATAAGTGTTTCGTGAGTAGGTCTGGTGACACATACATACCTGGTGTCTAGCATTCAGAAAGGAAAGATACCAAGCCACCCTGAGGTACATAGCAAACCCATCTCAGAAAACAAAATAAGCATGGTTATTTCAAGGGGAAAATGTTCTTAAATTGGGGTGATTTGGAAATGAAAAGGAATGGCTCTGAAATATTTTAAAAAGATAGCTGTTTACATGCTCTCAGGATAAATCATTTCAGTGCATTTTAATCAGAAATGAATTGCTAATGTTGGGATTCTGTAGTAAGCTAAGAGTTGGGTCTTGGGGCTTTCTTACCAACATCCCATAATCTGTCTTCCCAGGTATGTGAGAACTTTAATACCGACTGTTAGGTTAGCGGAGAACCACTTGTTTACTTTTGTTCATGCCTTTGCACAGACCCACATCAAAGTAAAAATCTTTGTTTAACACAGCTCTGGAGGTAGGAGCGTCCGTCTTCTGTCCTGTGCCACCATCAGTGCTTTTAATTGAGAGTCTAAGCCTATGCTGAAGATTTTGTTAATCAGAACTAAATTTCTGTCTTTTCCTTCAAGTAAACAAGTTCTGAAATTCTCACATGTAAATGATTAGTGTGTAATTAATTCCACAAGAATTCTTTGTGCTGATTGGTCCAGGTTTATAACAGTCACCAAGTGGACAGAGCTGAGTTATTGGGATATACAGAACTAAACTGCCAGCATCTTATAGATGAAATAACTTCTGAGCCTGTGTGTGTCCCTCCCAGGAGACTGAACTGTGGCATGGTTTCAATTCATGCAGCATGTGATTTATGGAGGCACAGAGATCAGGAGTTTATTATACCCAAAAGTCATAATAACTATTTTGTTTTCCCTTTTAAAATGAAGTGACCAAAGCATGTTGAAAGATATGTGGCTGTACCATTGTTTTCCATTAAAGATTCAGTATTGTTGTGGAAAAGCCAACAACCCTAAGTGATGCAGTGTTAAATCTGAAGCCGTCTGTAAGCTGAGAGCCCCTTCTTTCCTCTGGTTTAAGATTACTATTAATCAAAATGTTGGGCTGGCGTAGTGCAGTACATATGAAACAAACATTTGAAGTAGACAGCTCCTTTAAATTCGTGGCTTTCTATGTTTTTCAGATTTGTGAGAGAAGGTCTCTTCCTGTAGACGTGGTTCTGTGCTCACATGCCAGATTTCATTGAGATTTCATTTCTTACACCAAAGCCAACCAAGGCCAGTAGTTGCAAGATCATGTCATGGTGTTGAAAGGAAGAAGATTCTTTTTTGTGTTTTTAATTGACAAAGTCTGGAAAGGTCCTTTGAGCTTGAATAATTTCTACCAGAAATAGATGTTATTTAAAAAATCTGTATTGGAGGCAGAATATGGGATCACTTTTCAATAGAACAACGAATTTGTGGAAAGATTAATAATCTAACTAGGTAGTAGGGTAAGCAAAGCATCAATCTAGAAGTATCAAATGAAATTGGTTTGAGGGGTGTGTGATTCCCGTGTAGGTGTTCGCTGAGGTGTAACTTTGGGAGGCTGTTAAGGGCTCACTGCCAGGCTGAAACCTGTGCTGTATAAAGGGCCTTTAGCAGGACAGCCTTGCTGCTCTCATCCACCTGCTTCCCTTCATGGTAGCACACTTGGAATTCCTAGAGTACATTTTGTGAGGTGCACAGGAAAGACTGTAGGGCTGTGGAAGGATTGGCCTCTCTTCACACAAGGGGCATTACCAAAGTGATAAATAGGTGTACTTTATTCTCTGTCTCCACATGCCTTAGTTAGCATTTCTTTTGCTGTGATGAAACACCATGACCAAAAAGCAAGTTGAAGAAGAAAGGGTTTATTTGGCTAAACTTATGTGGAAGTGTTGGCTAACACCTCCACATCACTGTTCCTCATCAAAGGGAGTCAGGACAGGAACCTGCAGGCGGGCGCTCATGCAGACGTCATGAGGGTTGCATGAGCCTAGGGATGCCCAGTGAGCAGGGGCCACCCTATTAACCACCAACCAAGAAAATGCTCTACAGCCTGATATTATGGAGCCGTTTTGTCAGTTGAGGTCCCCTCCTTTCAGATGACTCTCACCTGTATCAAGTTGATATAAGACCGACTGGCACACAAAGTGAAGCGAGTAACAGATGTTATGTGGAGTCTGGGAGGAGAAGAATTGCTTGGGGGTTAGCACCAGCTTCACAAGTAGAGGCTGTTGCTGTTTACAGGGTTTTAGAAGCACATCACTGCTGCCACCAGTTGACCAGCTCTCAGGAGAATGAGGTCGTTTGCTGGCAGTTGGCTTTTAGAAGTGACATGAATTGTCACTGGTCATTTAGACCTAGGTAAGTCATCATCCAGTTTGTGTTTCCAGCTGGTTCTACTGGTTTCTTGTTTCTGTGTCTGTGGAAAAATCAACCTTTTTCAACAAATTGGGCATTCTCAGAAGCTAATGCCCAAATAAACACCATGGGAAATTTAAAGCACAAGAAACTCAAACCCTGGGTGAATTCACGTATGTATGCAATGGTTGTAGGATGCATTTCCTGACAGTGTTTACTGAAAGCAATGGGACTGTTAGAAGTCAGCAGTTCTCACATGATATGGCATATTCCTATGTTGGGGTCAGTTATTAAAGTCAGAACAAACAATGCGTTATCAATAATGACACATAGTAATGTGAATGTGGCTTACCTCATTTAAATACAGTGTAGGTCATCTGTGTGTCACTGCATATCCATGACCTTATAAACTGGGAGAGAAGGAAGTGGTGATGGTCCATATGCTAATGAGTCCCAAGAATGGCAGTGTCTGTAATAATTCTTTTCCTCCCAAAATCTCTTCGAGAATCTTCAAAATCTTCACATAGCTATAGGAGTTTTCCGTACAAATAAGTGTCACTCGTCGTCTGTGTGACTGCAGGGAAGGAGTGAAGACCCTGATAGTTCCCACTGCCAGCTCTCTGCCTATACATTCAGGGGATTTCAGTGTCATGTGTGAGCTTCCTCTGAAAGCTTTCAGGTCTGTCTGCAGAGATTTATTCCATCTGTGGTGATGAAGGAAGTCCATGTTTACCACACACTGATGCTGATTAGATTTTTTTATTAAGTAACTAGTTGAAAATTCCTATCACTTTTGTTTATTCATATAAAAAAATGAATCTTTCTCTTTCCTAATTCATCCAGTTACCCTGATGCCTGGTCTTTTGAGCCCTGTTTATCCCTGATACCACACAATGGGGGCACAGCCAATCACTGGCATAGTTCCCTGCTGCTGAGGATAGCCAGCTTATGACCACTTAGGAATCAAGCACATGCTGATACCTTAAGACCAGTAAGCATTTGTTAAAGTAGGAAGGCAGGGTGGTGAGATTTGTTGTAATCAACAGTAGGAGGAGAAAATTACTTCATGGAGTCACGCCAGCAATGTCATTTCCCTTTTACATAGAAAAACCCCTTCAAGAAAAGACAGCCATGGCACCATTTGAATGTCACTTTCAGTTACTTTCTCACCTTCTGTCTTGTAGATGCACACCTTGTTCTGTTTGTCACTGTTTATTCGTGTTTTGTTAATTTGCTAGTGGTGCTGGGGATTGAACCTAGGACCTCACATATACAAGGCAAATGCTCTACCACTGAGCTACACACCAGCCCTGACATTTAGAGATTGGGTTTTTGTTGTTGTTGTGTTTTTAATCTAATCCTTGCTTTTGACCCTTTAATCCACTCAAAACACAAACATCAGATTGGTTTGGTTATTGCTCCACAGCTGGCTCCCTGTGGGTGAGTGTATGCTGAGGAGAAAGAGGACCGAGTTCCAAATATGGGTGTAGGTGTCTCCAGGGTAGAAATCATAGAAATCCTCCCCAGGGAGGAGCTCATAGTGGGCATGGGAGCAAAGACTCCTAGAAACGCCAAATAGTGGAGCAGACTCCAGGTATGTTTCCCAAAGTTTTGTTTCTGGTAGGCATTCCTGGGGACCCAAACCCAAGGCTTGGCACACACTGGGCAAGCACCCTGCCACTGAGCGAAAGTCCTCAGCTCTGTTTCCAGGTGGGATGAGCACCTCCCCGCCCCCAGCCCCGTGCTCTGGAGCTCAGGCTGCCTGGTTCCTCTTACCGGGGAGAGTGGCATATAAAATGTCTACTTTGGTTTCTCAGCCTGAATTCACTGGGCCATCTCTCCTCCTCTTTAGGATGTCACATGTGCTCCAGTTTGAAGATAAAACCAGAAAAGTAAAAGATGCAAGCATGCAAGACTCAGACACATTTGAAATCTATGACCCTCGGAACCCAGTGAACAAAAGAAGAAGGGAGGAAAGCAAAAAGCTGCTGAGAGAGAAGAAAGAAAGAAGGTGAGAGGAGAGCAGTGACACCCGAACTGGAAGCATGCCTGCAGGGAATGTCATTGTGACAGATATGTTCCACGGCATCACGGGAGGATATGAAAAGTGTATCTGACCCCATGTTCCGGTTTTCAGAAAATAGGTGTTTTGTTTTGTAAATTTGGAATTATGCAGCAAATGCTTTTGGTTACTGATACATTTTTTTCTTAATTAATCTTTTATACTGCTAAATCTGAAATAAAATCAGTTTCTTTCCAGTTTAAATGTTAACCATTTACAGATTGTATAAGCCTGTTTATGACCCTTCATGCTGAAATAATGTGAAGGCGTCAAGATTTTTTTTATAAGAAGTGCTCACAAAAAGAATAAAGGCGACTTCCCTGATACTTTAAAATCAAAATTATAAAATAAAAACATTAACATTGATGAGAGGTTTTTTGCATATAAACATAAAAGTAGCCATACCAATAGGGCTCTTGCTTTAACCCACATTGAGGAAGCCACAGACAAATTTATATTCACTCTGTCCAGCCTACTGCCTGAGTGTTATAAATGCCTTCAGGACAATAACACTCTGCTGTCATGTCACCGAACAACAGAGCCTGATGTTGGGCCACCTGCCACTCTCTGCCCTTGCCAGCACAGCCACATCAGGGGCAGGTAGCAACACAGGACTCGTGCCACCAGGAGAACTCATCAGGAATTTAACCTCTGACACACTCATTCACACTGGATATTTCTGTTACCTACATTTAGTTCTAAACTCTGCATGCTAAAATTGTACAGCAGACCATCTGCAGTCACCTAATAAAATTTCACCGGCCACGTCTTTTCAGAAGAAGTAATGAAATTGGTTTCCTCTTCCTAAAGCACCCATTCTTCAAATATGACCCCAGGTACACCACTGGCAGCAGACGTACGGACAGAAAAATGATGGGCCTGACTTGCTTGCTGCCAGTCTCCACCACCACCTCCCCCAGGCGATAAGTTTCTAGAGAACTTAAAAATGTCATGTCCCATGACCAAAGAGTTAGAATCCTAGGCCTGCACCCTAAAGAGATTTTCAGACACTGTTCAGAATGAGTAGGTGCTAGCATACATTGAAACATCATAAAGTGAAGTATAAATATGTTGTTTCCTAGCCCGCTGTGGGATACTTTATAGAGGTGAAGACCACCAAACTCTCCGTATGTATCTAAAGAAGGACTTTAGATGTACCAGGCCCTGAATTGGATCCTCAGCATGGAAAAAATAAGCAAGCAGAACCCTAGGACTATATCTTATAAGGAACAAACAAAACCAGATGTATAAAAACAAAGCATATGACAAAGCCAGATATAGAAAAACTTAAGGCATATAATAAATCATTTGTATCGTTGTGGATGTGATGTGCATAAACAAAAATGTGAAAATATGTAAGACTAGTGGTTAGCTCTGAGGATGAGAAAGGAGCACCAGGGCTCACCTGAGTCTCAGCTGGATGACTGTGCTCGGCAACCTTATGCATTCTGGTGTGCCTGAAATGCACCATGACCTTTGTCCTCCATGGTCATGTCTAGAACCTAAGGTGAGAAGACAGGACTCGCAGTGTTCACAGAATTCTCTCTTTGGAATGAGGAAGGAGACCATTTCAGAGAAAAGAGAGATGTGATGAGTGCTCTGAAGAATGTCAGTCAACTCAGAATTGTGAGCATATGAGGCAGGATTTGGTTGTGCAAACACATCACTGCAATTATTTCTTATTGGCATGTAGTCATTGTACATAGTGATAGGTTTCATAGGGATTTCCATACAGATATATCATATGCCTTGCCCATCTCTCTCCTCCCTTCTCTCCCTCACTCATTGTTTCCAGTAGCAGCCTCATTTGTACTTTTGTATCCTATATGCATGTCCAATTTTATGTGTTTATATAAACTCTATGAGCCACAAATTAGAGAAAACATAGTATTTATCTTCTTAGGTCTGATTTATATTACTTGATATGTTCTGCTACTACATTCATTTTCCTGTGAAGAGCATAAATTCAGTCTTTGTTTATTTATTCATTACATTCCGATGATAGCCTCTTCCCCTTCTCTGGGTCCTGCCCCCCACCTCCCTTTCTCTTCACAGAAGGGCCCCCCAGACCCCCATCTCACCCCAGCATATCAAGTCTCATCAGGACTGAGTGCATCCTCTTCCACTGAGGCCAGGCACTGCAGTCCTGTTAGGGAGAAGTGATCAAAAAGCAGGCATCAGAGTCCATGTCAGAGACCACACCCCCATGCTCTGCTTGCTAGGGGACCCACATGATGACCAAGCTGCCCATTGGTTACATATGTGCGGAGGGATCCTAAGTCAAGTTCATGCATGCCCATTCTACATGCACACATATTTCCTTTAGTCTTTCATTTGCTAATAGCTAGGCTGAGTCCACAGACTGACTTTGACTATTGTCTCTTTGTAGACATTATGAAATGTATTATACCTGAGTCCACAAGTGTTGAAATACCATTTCTGCCATCATTCCTCTAATGTGGCCAGTTTTACTAATTCAGTATTAGCCCCAAAGAACTCCCTAGTCCTCCCCACAGGGACCAAAGAATAATTATAGATTTTTTTAAGTTGATTTTTTTCTTTTATTTTTGAAATTATAATTTAGTTATACCATTTCCCACTTCCCATTCCTCCCTCCATACCTTCCTATACTCCCCTCCTTGCTCTTTTTCAAATTCATGGCCTATTTCTTTATTAATTGGTATTACATAAAATTTTACATACATATGTATATATACACACATGTATACATGTATGTATATATACACACACAAACACACACACACACATATATATTTCTAGATATAACCTGCATGGTCTGTATAATATTATTTGTATATATGTTTTTGGAGTCGGCCATTTGGTATTAGATAACCAATTGATGTGCTCTCTTCCTTGGAGAAGACAGTTTCTCCACTGTTAGCATTTCTTAGTGCTTTGTGTAGGGTTGAAGGTTCATGGGCTCACCACCACCACCCTTATCCACATTAGCATTTCTATTTTTGTTGTCCTTGTTCAGCTCCTGTTTAGGTAGTCATACTGGTATGACTTTATTGGGGTAGCTTCTGACATTACTAGGAGACACAACCTTATATCAAAGTCATTGATCCTCTGGCTCTTAGAATCTTTGTGTCCCTTCTGCAATATTCACTGAGCCTTAGGTGTGGGAGTTGTTTTGTACATGTATCCATTGGGATTGGGCTCCACAACTGTGCATTTTGATTGGTTGTGGTTTTCTGTAATGATTTCTGTCAACTTCAAAGAAAGGTTTCCTCTACATAAGGTGAGGACTACACTTTATCAGTGTGTATAAGGTCAAATCTTTAGAATGCAGTTAGGGATTATGCTGGTTAGTAAATTGGTGGTGTAGGTTTTCCTCCAGAACCCATGACTTCACTAGCCCTGGGTAGTTGACTAGGTTTCTAGTACCAAGCATGCTTTCCCTCTTGTTGAATGGGTATTAAGTCTAACTAGAGAGCTGTTGATTACCACAAAGGTATGTGTGCCACTACAGCACCCTTAGGTTTACAATATCATGCTGATTGTTGTAATACATAGGTATCATAGCTAGGTAGGACTGTTGGTTGTTTTTCTCCTTTGGAAGCTTGCATGATGCCTTCTGATACCATGAAAGAAAGATAGTTGAGTGACAAAATTAAGATTGTAGTTTAGGTAAATGTTCATCTTATTTTAACTACAAGAAACAGAAGGTTCTGAAATGTAGTTATAATTCAAATATTATGGGATTTCACCATTACAAATTTCACTAATTTTTTGTTTGTTTGTTTGGTTTGGTTTGTTTTTTCAAGACAGGGTTTCTCTGTGTAACTGTCCTGGCTGTCCTGGCTTTGTAGACCAGACTGGTCTGAAACTCCCAGAGATCCTCTTGCCTCTACCTCCCGAGTGCTGAGATTAAAGGTGTGTGCCACCACACCTGGCAAGTTTCACTAAATTTAAGTAAAGTAATTCCAAAAAGAATAGGAAACTAAGTTTGGTATTATTAAATATGTTTGTAGTCAAAGGAAAATGTTTAGGCCAAGTAAAGGAACTTCAAAAAAAAAAAGGTAAAAATGTGAAAACATTAAAATAGCCTTTAAATTTCACTTCATTTTTATATTCAGGTTTATTTTTGTTTACATATTTTGGTCAGGGATATTATCCTGAAACAAAGCACCCTGTCAGAGTTCTTGGTCTTTCCCTGTGACAATGCTAGAAAGAGAGAAACACCTGGCATTTTTGTTCGCATTGTATCAATCCATGACTTCCACTCTGGGTGAGGCTGGTGGCAGGATAAGAGCCAAAACCAGCCCTTGACTTTCCCTTTCTCAGTGGGTAATTGAAGTCAGTACAGATCTGTCTGGGACTTTTAATGTTATAAAAATGCACATTGCCACATGCCCTTCCACTCTGTCTCCTCTGAGGCCACATGGGGTGCTGCATGTAAAAATGGGGACATCATAAAGTGGGTCATTAAAACTTGTGAGGAGATGAGTGGTTTGCTGCTGTTTTTAGAACACGTTCGGTGACCATGGTGGGCATCCTTATCAAACTGTCACTGCCAGGTTTTGATAAGATGAGATGTGTGAGGTACATAGCCCTGTCATGTTATGTCAGTCTGTCCTATAGGGAAAAGGTTAGATAGAAGCAGAATATGGCTGAAACATGCTGTTTTATCTTAGTGATAACAAGAAAGAGAGGAGAGGTGTGAAGTGAGTTACCACTGAGGGTCCTATCAGCGTGAACAATTTGTATGTATGGTGTCAGTGTGAAGAAGGTAAGAGGGGTTACATTCTTCACTGCCATTCACAAACAAGAGCAGGTCCGCTTTCACCATAGCTCTGACGGCCAGCAACATTTCTCCTTACTGGAAAGCACAGTACATCCCACCTTTGCTTCTTTCAGCTTTTAATGGAGAGATGTGAACCAGGAACCACACTGTAGAGAAATCCTTGCTAGATGAAACGCGAATCCTAACAAAAATGCTAAGACATCAGACATTACTAGGATGGTGTTAGAAGTACTACTGGTCTGTAGAAGGAACATCCATTAACAAACAGGACCATCCCACCACCTGTCCCTGTGGACAGGTGCTTTCAGCTCAGGGAGAGTTTGCAGGTTTATCCTGCTGCCTGCCCCACCACAGCCAATCCCAGATGCTGATGCAGCCCTGGTGTGTTACCTCCTCTCCCCACTCGGTTTCATTTCTGGCTAATGGCTTTGTATACGAACCC
The DNA here is from genome assembly GCA_907164525.1 of Lophiomys imhausi. Taxonomy (NCBI): domain Eukaryota; kingdom Metazoa; phylum Chordata; class Mammalia; order Rodentia; family Muridae; genus Lophiomys; species Lophiomys imhausi. Next base: position 1,145,132 of record CAJQZJ010037497.1, on the reverse strand, counting down.
TCGCATCAGCACTGCAGAACCCACTCTGTGATCCCTCCCCTAGAGCCATGACCCTCATACATTTCTATTGTGTGCGATGACCATTTCAGGATTGATTTGTATCTTTAGATTCTGTGTTGGTGACGTTTCTAAAGCTTTACTTTTGGGTTTTTTTTTCTCTCTACTTTTTTTTTCTTTTGAATTCTAGTTAATTTTATGCTCAACTCAAAAAAGAAACCAAATATATGGAGGAAACAGAGGTGTGAGAATACAGTTAGAAGTCTTTGACTAACCCCATTTAAATGATAATGTACAAATTCATTTAACTTAAAAGAGCAGTATTGAGTTAGAGAATGGGATTCCCACCTGAAAAGAAAAAAAAAATGGATTCTAAATGAAATGCAGGTAGAAGTCTGGTCTCTCCCACATCTGCTCAAAATTATTCCTTGATGATTAGATTGTGGTATTAATTCATGTTACTTGATCAGCTAAAATATCTTGTGGAGGCTTTCTTCACATCACCAGTTAAGAAAAAGATGGTTTTTGTCTTGTAGAAAAGTATTATTTTCTCATCCTTATGGTGCCAAATGTGATCATTATGGCTAAACTGGTAGCATTTTTTTTAATAATTTATTTTTTATTTCTTCAAGTTACATCTCAGTCACAATCCCCTCCCTACTCCCCCCTCCAGTCCCACCCTTCCACCCTCCTCCCCCTCAACCCCCCCATCCTCTTCCCTTCTTTTTTTTTTTTAGTTTAAGGTATTTATTTTCCTCCCCAACAGCTCTCCCTTTCAGTCCAAAAAATGGTTCTTTTTCTTATAACTATAAATACAATACAAAACAACAGAAATAAATAGGCCACAATTATAAGAGTTATGTGGCTTAGCATACATTCCCAATGTCCAGTCCATATGTATTTGGCATCTGACTTTAACATTCTACTATCTAACCATCTCCATGAGTTTAAAGTTCTCTATCTAACTCAGCTTTCATACTAACTTGCCTCATAATTTTAAAAATATCTTCTTAGATCCAGAACACCCTCTTGATTCCTAAACAACTCAAAATTTAACTATGAGACTCTAGCTATCTATTCTTCAACCACCTCAGAGACCTGAGAGGGATAAATATATCTGATTATATAGGAAGTGCAGGGCCTGCAGCTTCCAAAACTAAAAAATGACATACCAGTGGCTGCCTGGACAGTTCCCATTTTCTCTCCATACATTACAGCATCAATCTTCAGCCATTTGGCCCCATTTCTCTGACAGACATTGGTTGTAGAGCGGGAATTATGAAGGACTTACCTACCCTGTCTTGGCAGAGCTAGGCTGTCGACTTATCTGCTTCCAAGTTTTGTCCTTTTTGGACAGAAGTCTGTCTACAGTTGAAGCAAGTGGTTTTTCTTTCCAAGAGAATGGCTTACCACCAATTCAATCATCTCCCACTGGAGATTCTTCGATGCTCATCTTCTACTTGGAGTAATATAGGGGGTGCTGTCAGGAGCTGACATGTCTCGATATCAAAAAATCTTAAGTTAAGAAAACATCTTTGAATGCCGTATTCTGCAGATCTCTTGAGGTTTTTGAAGATGCCCTATCTATCTCTTATATTTAGATAAGCAAATATTGCTTGTCTCTTAGCAACTTGATTTCTGAGTAGCTTAGAAAATAACTGTGATAGACTGTCATAGTAACTAACAAAATGACACGTTTTCATGACTATTAGTTTCCGTTTCTTAATTATCCTAAACAGTTTATGTCGGTTGGTAGCGAGAGGTCAAAACTTGACATTTCATTTTTAAGTATTACTACGAACAATACCTTTAAGAAGTGTTACCCTTAATTTTGTATCAGTATAGAAAGATCAATACCGATGTAGCCCAATACAATCTTAATTTTACATTAATATACAAGGGTCAATACCATTGTGGCCAAATATAATCTTAATTTTGTATCAATATACAAAGATCAATACTGATGTAGTCCTATACAATCTTAATTTTGCATTAATATACAATGATCAATACCAATTTAGCCAAATGTAATATTAATTTTGTATCAGTATACAAAGGTATAAGGCTATATTCAATAATCTGTCCTTTTTTCTTGATCTTTCCTATACTATGTCTATGTCCCATTTTTCTCAAGTCTGTTCACTCCTATATAGGAGAGAAAGGAGGATATAGAAAAGCAAAAGAGAGAAGTCCCTGGGTCTAACCTCCAAAACCTATTTAACAAGACCATTTAACAGCTTGTAGTCTTTTCCCCTAAATAACAAATTTTCTATTATCTATCAAATAACCAAAGGGGGAGAACACCCTCCCCACCTTCTGGGGCTGGGACGTTGTTCTCTTAAAATGACTTCCTGCTGATTTGGGACATAGTAAACCTGTTTGGGGCCCAAATAAGAATGGAAAAATGGTTAAAA